>CM055276.1:18335353-18935353 GCA_029237695.1 Conchocele bisecta
AATTACTTCTATTTTTTTTATTTTTTCGGCTTAGCGAGGTGTGTTACACTCACATCTCCTACACTCCATCATTGGACCGATGCCGCGGACCCCACCTCATCGTTACCTTCATCCGCTATAATGTGCAGAGCGGCCAGAGTGAATTACATGTGGCGAAACTTATCTCACTGTTGAGATATTAATGCCGGCGTCCCGACACTGATCTGTGTTTATTTCTCGTATATAAACTTAACTTTGCTGGTGAAATAAAAAAAAAATGTGTTATTTATTATTAATTAATTATTTTTATTATATTAATTAATATGTTTATATAATAGGGGGTGTTCAGCTTTAAATTATAAATAATTTTTTAAAATTAATTAATTAAATAACGAACCATCCCGGAAATTCGTGAATTATATAACCCTCACTAAGTGTTTATAAACTGTGTACACCACCTGTGTAAATCGATAGCCCGTTTACATACCATCGATAAGGCTATAAATAGCCGTGTGTGTAATATATTATAGTGTGTTTATTTTCTATCCCGGAAGACGTAATCGTGTAATCTCTCTATAAAATGGACACTTAATATACGTGTAAGGTAGGACACATAATTTGCATGTTTATAACACGTGTAAGTGAAACATTGTCGTCTGCTTGGTGTTGTGATTACAATATAAATTTATAAGTGATATCGTAGAAATGTACGTTCGTAAACGAATCGTTGGGTTTTAATAGTTTTATATAATACGCCTTAGTTTCATATCCGATATTATCTGTCTTAATGTTCGTATTTGCCTCTTGTATAGTTGACATAATTGCCGGTATAATATTGTAAATGCAACGTTTTTGTCGGAGCGTAATAAATTACGCTGGTATTTCATATATTCGATATCGCCTAGTGTTCTCATTTTATAGAATTTATATACAGGATTATAACCCCCGTATTCTTCGTAAACTTCTTCAACACAGCCATTAAAAACTTTCAATTCCAATTGTATTGTATTATCCATTTTCTCTTTTATATTGGTACTTGTTTTTTTTGTTCAATTTTATAAAATTGGTTTGATAATGTTTTTTACAGTGTTTTAATGCTGTAGAAACACCGTGACTTATTAGATCGATTCTATCTTTCTAACTGCCTTTCCGATTTGAATTATTACTAAACGATAATACTTGCGAGCACGTAATCCCTTGTTAACCATTCGATGAGTAGCCTGAGTGCCACCACATGGTGGACATAGCAGTGACTCGGCTTTGGTCCCTACCCCACAATGTCGACATGGGCGAGGTGAAACGGAACCTCTTCGCATCCATGCACGGTGATGTTTGCAATATTCGTAAATACCGGTGCGAAAACATCTCTCGTGACTACCTGTCTTCAACCATGCACACTTAACTAGAACCATTATGTTGTATATATATACTGAGTATAACATAGGGATTTTTATCTCTAATAGGGTGTATCTTCTCATGTCATAAATATATGGTCTCGCGGTAGTAGTATATAAGAGTCATAATGATTACAAGTTTCGTGTGGAAGCCACCACACGTAGTGTGTGGCTTCCATATAAACTTGTATCATTATGACTCTTATATACTACTCGTATAAACCCGGAACATTTTGACAGAAACAACTGTATCTTATTTTTTTTGTCATCTGCTGTTTATTTTCTATTTTCCATTTTTATCATCAAAAACATGCTTTGACAGCACTTTAGAATAATTTACAACATGCTTTGACAGCACTTCAGAATCATTTCCATTGGAAATGATTCTGAAGTGCTGTCAAAACATGTTTTTATTGAGAAATAAGGCAAAATATAAAAGCAACAGCAAACGACAATTGTTGTGAGTAGCGGTCTAAGGGTTAATGCGAAATCTACAGACTATCATAATTTTGTACTTACGAACATTTTATAGTCATACGAAGTTCACTGAAACGGCGGCCCCAGGCAGGCTATTGTCATGATATCAAGTTTATCAAGTACATCAGGGTTCCCACTATTTTGGGAAGACTAAATTCCATGACTTTTCCATGACTTTCAAGGATCTGTTTTCTAAATTCAAGGACCTATTATTTGCGTGGATGATGCTGATGAAACGGTGTTTTACGGCTTATCGACTCATAACTTGAGCCATTTCGAGCCTGGAATAAAGCTGTGTTGAAAAGTAGTAATTCAGTTCTGAATTTACAAAATCCTGATTTGGTGCCAGGTGCCCTTGCCACACCAAATCGTTTGGTTCTAAATCACGAAATTGCACTGAACTTTCCTCAACAACACCAATAATTGGACTGGAATCCAAATTCCACGACTTTCAATGATGTTTTCAGAAAAATGGGCAAATTACATGACTTTCCAGAGAATACCACGCTTGATATCAAGTTTATCAGGCAAGGCTAGGACACATAATACATTTATGCTGACTTATAACAGCATGCAAATATATGAGACACGCCATCTGATTTTGTACCTTCGGACATCTGCGTAATTTCATTCAATATGTTTTCAAAATTTACAATATTTTTCATAAATAAAGTCAAAAGTTGACAAATCTTTCAGAGTACATGTGGAATATAATTCTAATTCCGCATGTGCTCTGAAAATAATGTTTTCCACTTTTGATGACACTTACGGACAATATTGTAAATTTTGTAAACTTGTTTATTGAAATTACGCAGATGTCCGAAGGTACAAAATCACATGGCGTGTCTCATATATTTGCATGCTGTTATGTTTTCGCGTTTACAATGTTAAGTTTTCGTGTTTAAGTCCATTTCTTTGGTACTGTACCACCTAGGACCACCAAACTTTCACAGCTTCATAACCAAGGGGTGCCTACCACATACAACTATCCAACATGTGACCATTTTTTTACCTTCACCTATTATTTCTACGTAATTGACTTACGGTACGCAGTCTGATATATTCACTGTTCATCATTTCATCAATGGAACACCCGCCATGCTTCTAAAAAGTAATAAACAGTCGAACCTCCCCAAACGGCCACCTCTCTACAATAACACCCTCTCTATAACAGCCGTTATGTTATATCCCAAATGGATGATTTCCTCTGTATCTAACCCTTAGACTGCTCAGCATGAAAATTGTCGTCTGCTGTTGCTTTGCCTTCTTTCTCAATAAAAACATGTTTTGACAGCATTTTAGAATCATTTCCATAAATGACATAATTTAATTCAGCGGTAACCTCCCTACAACAGCCATTTCTCTACAACAGCCAGTTTTGCGTCTTCCCATGGGTGGCTGTTGTAGAGAGGTTGCACTGTAGATCATTATCAGGCTACATGAGTGTGCCATTTGATCAGGACTGCTGCACTGGCCGAACATCCCGTAAGCCCAATTTCTCCAGTCAGAGCCACATACAACCTTGCACAAAGACCACTTTCAATAGGTGAATTCCCCTGATCTATATGAATGTGCCTGTGAACTATGATGGAAATCAAGCAAAGTTTATGAATGTTGACACATTGTATCAGCATCCGAAGCAGCTTGTGTTTAACCCTTTCACACCAAGTAACTGGAATTTGCTATGCTAATTTTGCAATTAATCCACTCGTCACAAAATAATTCTAGACTAGTCCATTTATTAAAAGGGGGTGTTTTTTGTTTTGTTCTCACAAATATGAAAATTACTTGCAAAAAGTACAGATCCTGATAACACGGCTCGTCACGAGCTGGCTCATCTGGATCTACCCTGTTTGCCAATGCCACTATACAGGCCTGTGGTTTTGATAGGGTTAATACCAGTCATCGAGTAGACTGTCAACACACAATAGTCAATCTGGATTAAAAAGCTAATGTCAGATGTGGATGAAATGTGAACAAAACAGTTTAAAAGAGAGTATTTAACGGTAGATCTATATCGGTTTTCTAAACATATATGTATCTATGGATGACCTGAAAAATGAAAGTAAAAATAAAAAAATATTATTGAAAAAAATTAACTAGCATTGCAAAATATAGAATTAATTTTTCCAACTTTGTAGTTAATAAACTAGAAATGGACGCTTGTCGACAAGCGCATGTGTATCCCCCTCCCCAGATACACAAGTAGTTTGAAAAAAGGGTGTTCGAGTTATGCTCCGGAGACAAAATCAGTGACGGAAAAAACAAAGGGAGATAACTAAAAAATTAGTGATGCAAGAGTTGTCATTCTGGCGTGACACACCTTTAGGGTTGTGGTCTATGCATGTGTGAAGTTTCATGAAAATATTCCAAAGGGTGTTCGAGTTATGCTCCAGACACGAAATCAGTGCACGAAACAACAAAGGGAGGTAACTAAGAAATTAACGACGCAAGAGTTGTCATTCTTACGTGCGACACACCTTTGGGTCGTCTTCTATGCATGTGTGAAGTTTAATAAACTAGAAAATGTGTTCATAGAACACGGATGTTCCACATATCGCTTTGATAATAAATGAGGCCAAATTCCAAGTCAAAATTTTCTTTTACCTGAGAGTTAAAGTTTTTGAAGCACCAAGTATGTGACCTTGACACTGGGCTTGGCGGGGGCAGGACAAACGTGGATTTGGCACACAGCGGTAGAGGACCATTAGAGCAATGCGTATATGAAATATGAAGCTGATCCGTGAAAGAAAACAGAAATTATAAGATATTTACCCGAGCGTTAAAGTTTTTGAAGCACCAAGTATGTAACCTTGACCCTGGGCTTGGCGGGGGCAGGACGAATGTGGATTTGGCACAGGGCGGTAGAGGACCATTAGAGCAATGTGTATATGAAATATGAAGCTGATCCGTGAAAGAAAACAGAAATTATAAGATATTAACCCGAGCGTTAAAGTTTTTGAAGCACCAAGTATGTGACCTTGACCCTGGGCTTGCCGGGGGCAGGACGAACGTGGATTTGGCACAGGGCGGTAGTGAACCATCAGAGCAATGTGTATATGAAATATGAAGCAGATCGTCGAAGGATGAAGAAATGATGAGGACATTTACCCGAGTGTTAAAGTTTTGTGACGGACGGACGGACGGAGGACGGGACGCACGTTCCTACGAATGAATACTTGTTGGGTTTTTACTGTATAAAAATACCCAACAAGAGTACCCAACACTATCCTAACCCTACCCAATAAGATCCCCGTACGCTTACAACAAGTACCCATTCGTGTGTGCGGACGGACGGACGGACGGACGGACGGACGGACGAGGGTAACACTAAATGCCCCCTCCACTATCGTGGTGGGGCATAAAAATATTCCAAAGTGTGTTCGAGTTATGCTCTGGATACAAAATCAGAGCACGAAACAACAAAGGGAGATAAGTAAACAAGAATTCCGCGGAATCAGATGCCACGCCTTGTCCCGCCTTGACCTCGAGCCTGGGCCCGAAAGCAATTTTCACTGGCCCGAACATATTATACAATTATTGACTAGTGAGCCATAGAATATCAGATTATATTCTATGGCTCACTAGTCAATAATTGTTTTATTATATGATAATAGTCGGTATATAGCACTTACGACCTTATGCTACTAGACAAAAATTGAAAAAGAATTTGAAAAAAAAACAAGAGCTGTAGGAGAACAGCATAGCTCGACTACGAGGGTGTCGATATACACATAGCTTGACAAAGAAGGTGGCTGAGGCCTACATAAAAACCTTAACCAAGGTTGACTAAAAACATTAACCAAGGGAAACTAGAAATGTGGCCTGTCGGCACACGAATACCCCCACTGGCAGCCAAAGAAAACGAGGCATTTTTGATCATAAGCCATTTAGCCGAGCGTTAAGGTTTCAAACGCATCAAGTCTGTGACCTTGACCCTGGGTATAGTGTGATAATGCATGCATCGTGTAGAAGATATAGAGCGAAGGGAATTTCATAGGTTTGACCTTTGACCTTCAACTATGACCTTGACCTTGGACGTAGGTGCGTGGTTATTGATCGAGACACACCTTCTCATCCTGAGAAACATTTGTGCCAAGGCATTTGATAATGCATGCATCGGTGTAGAAGATATAGAGCGGAAGGGAATTTCAATAGGTTTGACCTTTGACCTTCAACTGTGACCTTGACCTTGGACGTAGGTGCGTGGTTATTGATTGCGACACACCTTCTCATCATGAGAAACATCTGTGCCAAGCCATTTGATAATCCATGCATCGGTGTAGAAGATATAGAGCGGAAGGGAATTTCAATAGGTTTGACCTTTGACCTTCAACTGTGACCTTGGACGTAGGTGCGTGGTTAGCAATTTGATAATCCATGCATCAGTGTAGAAGATATAGAGCGGAAGGGAATTTCAATAGGTTTGACCTTTGACCTTCAACTGTGACCTTGACCTTGGACATAGGTGCGTGGTTATTGATCGGGACACACCTTCTCATCACGAGAAACATTGTGCCAAGCCATTTGATAATCCATGCATCGGTGTAGAAGACATAGAGAGGAAGGGAAGTTCAATAGGTTTGACCTTTGACCTTCAACAGTGACCTTGACCTTGGACGTAGGTGCGTGGTTATTGATCGCGACACACCTTCTCATCGTGAGAAACATTTGTGCCAAGCCATTTGGGAATTTGAATATTTTTTACCTTTGAGCTTCAACTGTGACCTTGACCTTGGATGTAGGTGCGTGGTTATTGATCGCGACACACCTTCTCATCCTGAGAAACATTTGTGCCAAGGCATTTGATAATCCATGCATCGGTGTAGAAGATATAGAGTGGAAGGGAATTTCAATAGGTTTGACCTTTGACCTTCAACTGTGACCTTGACCTTGGACGTAGGTGCGTGGTTATTGATTGTGACACACCTTCTCAACATGAGAAACATCTGTGCCAAGCCATTTGATAATCCATGAATCGGTGTAGAAGATATAGAGCGGAAGGGAATTTCAATAGGTTTGACCTTCAACTGTGACCTTGAACGTAGGTGCGTGGTTAGCAATTTGATAATCCATGCATCAGTGTAGAAGATATAGAGCGGAAGGGAATTTCAATAGGTTTGACCTTTGACCTTCAACTGTGACCTTGACCTTGGACGTAGGTGCGTGGTTATTGATGGCGACACACCTTCTCATCATGAGAAACATTTGTGCCAAGCCATATGATAATCCATGCATCGGTGTAGAAGATATAGAGCGGAAGGGAATTTCAATAGGTTTGACCTTTGACCTTCAACAGTGACCTTGACCTTGGACGTAGATGCATGGTTTTCCAAGTATGGTTGCTGTAGGCCCAGGAGTATTCCATATACAAGCTTGAGTAAAAAACTTAACCAAGGCGTGACGGTGACACCGACGCCGACGCCGACGCCGGGGTGACAACATAAGCTCTACTTATTCTTCGAATACTCGAGCTAAAAATGACATTTTTTTTTTTAAAAATTAAAAATAATAATGCTTGCTACTGGAGCCCAGAATTTTTTTTAATAGTCCTATATTTATCTACATATATCTGCACAGGTCCACATAATGCCACAATATTTTCAACACAGTTTACGGATATGTAATATACAAAAAAAAAATAAAAAAATAATGCTCGCTACTGGAGCCCAGAATTTTTGTTAATAGTTACGGAAATGTAATAATGTACCTGTATAAATTACCTGTAATAAGTTAGTGGTCAGGTAAAAAATTTAAAAAGAATGTAAAAAAAAAAATGGAAAAAAAAAATTAAATTTAAAAAAAATAAAAGAATAATGCTCCCTACTGGAGTCCAGAATGTTTTTTTAATAGTCCTATATTTATCTACATATCATATATATACAGGTCCACATATTGCCACAATATTTTCAACACAGTTTACGGAAATGTATTATAATCATTTACCTGTATAAATTACCTGTAAGTGGTCAGTGGTCAGTTGCACATGCTAGCACATGCACAGGTGAATAGTCTGTATATACGACCTTATGCTACTAGACAAAAAATGAAAAATAATTTGAAGAAAAAACAATGAAAAAAAAAAAATGAAAAAAAAAATGAAAAAACAAATGAAAAAAAAAAAAAAAACTAAAAATGAAAAAAAAAAAAAAACAAATGAAAAAACAAACGAAAAAAAAAAAATGGAAAAAAAAGAATGAAAAAAAAAAATGGAAAAAAAAAGTTTAAAAATAATAATGCTTGCTACTGGAGCCCAGATTTTTTTAATAGTCCTATATTTATCTACATATATCTCCACATAATGCCACAATATTTTCAACACAGTACCCAATGTAGTAATTTACCTGTATAAATTACCTGTGGTCAGCAGTGGTCAAGCACTGGACATTTGCACATGCAAGCCCATGCTAGCACATGGTTCTCCCAGTCTCTATTGTTCTCTCTACAGGTAAGGTGTACAGAGCACACGAGAAAAGGTGTACAGAGCAGACGAGAAAACGGGTCTTCATGCATTATTGTCCAGTTTGTAGAGTGCGCAAAACAAAAAAGGGAGATAACTCAAAAATTAGCTACGCAAGAGTTGTCATTCTTGTGCGCGACACACCTCCGGGTCGTGGTCTATGCATGTGTGAAGTTTCATGAAAATATTCCAAAGGGTGGTCGAGTTATGCTCCGGACAGGAAATCAGTGCGCGAAAACAAAAAAGGGAGATAACTAAAAAATTAGCTATGCAAGAGTTGTTGTCATTCTTGTGCACGACACACCTTCGGTTCGTGGTCTAATTGAATGTGTTAAGTTTCATAAAAATATTCCACAGGGTGGTCGAGTTATTGTCAATCAGTGCGAGAAACAAAAAAGGGAGATAACTAAAAAATTAGCTATGCAAGAGTTGTCATTCTTGTGCGCGACACACCTTCGGGTCGTGGTCTATTCATGTGTGAAGTTTCATGAAAATATTCCAAAGGGTGTTCGAGTTATGCTCCGAACAAGAAGTGTCTGCGGCGGACGCGGATGCGGATGCGGACGCGGACGCGGCGCGCTGTCAAATCCATAGTATCCCCCGACGGAGTCCGGGGGATACAATAATTGTTTATTTTTTATGAACATTCAAGTACATCGTGTTTTAAGGTATTAGTGTTTATGGTGATTATATAGAAGTGTGCAATGCTGACCATACCTTGAAATAAAGTTTTTCAAAAAAGTTTGTCTTTGTGTCTTATCTGCAGCAAAGTGATGGTCAGTGGTAACATGAATCACAGAAAGGAATTATGTCATAGCTCGTGAGTTTTTCTATAGATCAGTGAAAGAAAGTGGGTTTTTATAGAGGTGGAGTTAAATTTAACATGAAATTTCAGCGACTGAATGTTTACAACATCGAATACTGACATGCGACAATTAGCCAACAAATACATGTTTATGACCAAGAACAAGTTGCGACTATATTCATACAATATCCAGTGATATATCTTAACTGTTTTTGTGAAATGTTTCTTCGGAGTCAAAATCCATCACAGCCACTACAAAAGATAGGAAAATGTGTCTGTTGTTAACCCTTACTACACTGAATTAAATGTTGTCGTCTGCTGGAAATGTTTTATTTTCAATAATTCTCGACAAAAACCGGTTTTGACAACGCATGAGAATTGTCTCCACTGGATTCTCATGTGCTGTCAAAACCTTTTTGTTTTTGTTAAGAATTAAGGCAAAAATTAAAAACAGCAGACGACAAGTTTTAATTCAGCGTTATACCAATCAAAAGATCCGGTTCATATTTCCAGGGACGAAGCATGGCAAAGTGAGCATCCCGGGCCATATCAATACGACCCTGTACCAGACGAATGTGTTACGTCTGCTCAGCCTTCAATCACAGTGTAATGCCACAAGTGAGGAGACATCACACGCGTTAACAGATGGCTGGCCGAAACCAAAATACCTCTACTCAGAGGAGACGAAAATCAAATACTGCCCACTCGGACAGATAAAACTACCATACTGGACGTTTGTATTCCGGATGCTACACGAAAAGGCATCGACAAATAAACAAGGTAAAAAATTCAACCTCGCCAAAGTTGAATTTGGTAAAAGGGAAGCCGCGCTGGCAAAAAGTTTGTTTATGGTTCGGAATCCATACTCGCGACTGCTCTCCATATACGCTGAGAAACTGCTCTCCACTGAGGTCTGTAAGGATCTCTCCCTGCAGACATTCATTGACCACGTAATGGCGGGCATGAGGCTAAAGATGAACCTCGGGACCATACTGATGCCAATGTACGCTCTATGTCGACCGTGTAACTACAACACATTCGCAATCGTTACTTACGAAGACTTTGAGAATGACTTGGAATATGCATTAACAGCTGTGGGTGCGAGAAAATGGAAGAACTCGATCATGAAAAACCAGGAGAAGTTAATGTACCAAGATGAAAGCATCGAGACGCTAACCAGCATGGCTGTGAGGAACTATAAAGAGCGTGGCTGCAGCGACATGAACGTGTTGGGACGACATCTAGCAGAGGCCTTCCACCTGAAGGGTTACGTGGCCAATACGGACCACCACGTGTTTGACTTCGAGGCCCTGGGAATGGATATAGACGAGACAGAGGAGAGTGTACAGAAGATGGTCCACCAGGGTCTACTGTCGGCGAAGGCCAACGTGACGGTCCGCAGCCAGGCGCAGACCGAGGTTTATAGTCATGTGACCAACTTCACGCTCATACAGCTCGTGGCTACGTACCGGTTTGAATTTGACACGTTTGGTTATGATAAACAACCTTGAAGCATAGACTAAAATGAAACTGATACTTAGATAACACGTTTCAGACAATCCATGTTATTTGTACCTAAGATGTGCGTTATTTTCTGTAAATGACGTTGTGAACATTTTATCAACTTTATATGGTAAATTTTGTAAATATTTTCATGAGACATTGCACACCTCTTAGGTACAAAATCACATGGCTTGTACATGCACCATTTAGGGGTCAATCAATCGTCAGTCATAAATGAAACTAATGAAACTAATTTCTTAAATTTTCAATATATGAACTACAGTGCAACCTCTCTACAACAGCCAGCCATGGGAAGACACAAAACTGGAGGTTGTAGGGAGGTGGCTGTTGTAGAGAGGTTAAATATAGTGATTTATCCAATCGGCATATAAACTACTGAGGTGTCTATTGTCGAGAGGTGGCCGTTCACGGAGATTCGACTGTATAACTATTACGTAGCTCCTGATCAGATAGCACCCGCGCGGTCCGATTTAAATTGGTGAACGTGGCTAGAGATTGGGGCTTATATCAATTGAGGCCAGAATAGATACTGATCTGTGCACTACTGTAACATACGGAGCCCCGCAGAGGAAATGGATTTTTTTTATTTATTAATTTGTTCCCACGAAATAACAATTTGTTCCCTTAATTTAACAATTCGTTCCCTCGAATTAATAATTTGTTCCCACGATATAATAATTGGTTCCCACGAATTTTTCCCGTAGAATTGTTTTCCTAGGTCGGACACGACCTCGTATCATAACAAATCAAATAATGTTATTAAGGTAACATCAATATTGAAGTGGCAAGTTCATAAATTATATGTTCATTTGAGAACTTTCGTCATAATGCAGAAATACAGAGCATGCATAAACTTGAAAATGTGTTCATAGAACAAGGATGCCCCACATATCGCTTTGATAATAAACGAGGCAAAATTCCAAGTCCAACCGGCAGATAATCCATGACCCGGGGGTGGAATTAAAAATCGAATAGGGGGAGATAATCCATGACCCGGTGGTCGCATCAAAAATCGAAGTAAACTTTGCACATATACTCATCATAAGGAAGCTACATACCAAGTTTCAGGTTTGTATCTATTAAGGTTTAAATGTTTTACGATTTGCAAGCCAAAATTGGAAAATTCTAAGTTAAAAAGGGGGAGATAATCCATGACCCCGAGGTCGAATTAAAAATCGAAATAAACTATGCTCATCTACTCATCATAAGGAAGCTACATACCAAGTTTAAAGTATGTAGCCGTCGGACGGACGGACGGACGGACGGACGGACGGACGGACGGACGGACGGACGGACGGACGGACGGACGGACGGACGGACGGACGGACGTTCTTACTTTCAGGTAACTATGTGGCTTATCGCATGTTAAATATTAGCCACATAAAACCACTTTTAGCCACATAAAACGATATCTTAGGTGGCTAATTGTAACCAACCCTATCCTTTAACAAGTCCATAACCCTGTGGGGCTAGCCACATAAGTACCTGAATGTCTGCCCGGACGGACGGACAAGGGTAATAACACTAAATGCCCCATCCACTATCGTGGTGGGGCATACAAATTACAATTACAATTTTTATCACGTTATTTTGTTACAATACGAGCTTGTGTCCGACCAGAAGCTGAATACATGTACCTTACTATAATAATAAACTACAAAGCAAATGGCATTATTTTAATCTCTACGGAAGTAATCATTGTAATGTATTCAATATTACCAGCGCTGTTTAATTCTAGCAGTACCGACGAAAGCCAAAACACGCCGAATGCTAGAAACAAAATTGCTACACCGCTCCATACCTCTCGCGAGGGTAGCAAGTTAACCCCATCTCTTTAATGTTACACATGGAAGTTATTTTTGCAATTTGTTATCCGGCGTGTTTGATATGTTGGCAATATAAAACTGTCAAAGCGGTATCAAAAAATCATTAATAAAGAACATACACATGCAGAAGTTGGTTTTTTTACCGTGTCAATGTGTTTATCTGACATTTACATGTATATCTTGTAAATGTGTATGCTTCATTTTGTTATGTTGAATGTTGAACAACAACAACAACAGTGAGACAGTTCAGATGAGTGTTACCAACATATATTCTAATGAAGAAATAAAGAAAATAATGAGATTAATTCAAACTAGAAATGTGGCCTGTCGGCACACAAATACCCCCACTGGCAGCCAAAGAAAACGAGGCATTTTTGATTATAAGCCATTTAGCCGAGCGTTACGCATCAAGTCTGTGACCTTGACCCTGGGCATAGTGTGATAATCCATGCATCGGTGTAGAAGATATAGAGTGGAAGGGAATTTCAATAGGTTTGACCTTTGACCTTCAACTGTGACCTTGACCTTGGACGTAGGTGCGTGGTTATTGATCGTGACACACCTCTCATGAGATAGAAACATTTGTGCCAAGCCATTTGATAATCCATGCATCGATGTAGAAGATATAGAGCGGAAGGGAATTTCGATAGGTTTGACATTTGACCTTCAACTGTGACCTTGACCTTGGACATAGGTGCGTGGTTATTGATCGTGACACACCTTCTCATCATGAGAAACATTTGTGCCAAGCCATTTGATAATCCATGCATGGGTGTAGAAGATATAGAGCGGAAGGGAATTTCCAACAGACAGACCGACAAACTTTGTTTGTGGGGGTATAATAAAACGTATTAGGCCCATATACTTCAATGGGTTAAACACTCAATAAGCTGTTTTTGCATTGGCAGTACACATGTACAGTGCAGACTCTCTACAACGACCACTCATGGACGGACACAACACTGGCTGATGTAGAGGTGGCTGTGTTTGGGAGGTTAAATTTAGAGGCAATTGTCCATTTGGGATATAAAATATTGGCTATTACAGAGAGGATGTTGTTGTAGAGGTGGCCGTTTGGGGAGGTTCTTGGTGAGATTTTTTCCCCCTTATTTCTCTATTTCTGTTCGTAAATATATGTTGTTACCAGTCATATGAACAGTCACGGCGAGACGGTTCAGATCAGTGGCAATGACATGTTTTTAATTAGATATAAACGAAATAATCAGATTTTTTCAATAAAAAGTATTATATCCAGAGACTTCAGTGGGTTAAACACTCAACTTCAGTGGGTTAAACACTCAACAAGAATTCCGCCACGGAAGAGGTGTCACGCCTGCCGAGGCATCTGACCGTAATATGATCATGTGCATGTGCTAAAATAAGCATTACAAAAACCATCAGAGAAATGCATGCTTAAAACATGAAAAATGTCAAGGTTGAAGAAGCTTTTGTGTTTTTCTGCAAACATGTGAAGATAAAAAAGGTCAAGGTCATGTTAATGGCAGCATGAGGGTATTCCGAATGATCACATGTATCTGTCCAAATATTAAAGCAATATGATGATGATCTCTATTTGACAAATTCTAATAAATCTGAAACCGCAATGGCTATCGATCATTCCTGCCCAGTTTCGTTGAGATTGGCCCGGCAGCCCGTGAGAAGATTTTTCAAGATTTTGACCTACTTCTCCAAGGCAGCCATCTTTAACCTCCAATTTTACAAATCTGACGAGCATCCCACCCATAGATCATCCATGTGAAGTTTGACCAACATTGGCCCAGCGGTTCGAGAGAAGAAGACGGTGGACGGACGACTACGGACAACAAGCAGTAACAATAGCTCACTTGAGCCTTTGGTTCAGGTGAGCCTCACTGATGTAACCTCATTTCAACAGCTACCTTTCTACAACAGCAACAACAATGGAGAAATAAACAAAAATAATCAGAATTGTTTTCAATGCAAAGTATTGTATCCATTGACTTCAATGGAGCCGACTGTCGGCTCAAACAGTATACACAAGTACCTTTACTGTTGATGAGTGATGTGTCCACCCTGGGCTCCTCCGTCACCAGTAGGTGCACGTCCGTCGTGTTGTGGCTATCTGCAGGGTGCTGAGATTTGGGGTCTGTGACCATGGGTGGCTGACCATTCGGTGTAGAGGTCACATCGCCTAGCACACTCACACTATTGCCGTCGTCATTAAGTAGCTTGGTTCCCCTTGAACAGAAATTCACATAACGCACATGTTGAAAATACCAGGATAGTGTCTGTTGTCATCAAGATTTATCAGGCATGAGGAAACACATAGGAATTACTGATGAAATACAGAAAAACCTCTTTAAATCGAATACCCAGACTCAATGTGTGTTAAATTTTAATGAGTCTTCTTCATGGTTTTATTATTCAGAACATGTAGAACAGAGTACTGCCATTTTTGTCAAACAGGCGTATCAAAAAAATGTACTGAAATTATAATAATAATACAAGAACTGGCAACAAAGATAATCCCATCGCTGTCGGCCATAATAAAAACAAGAGGCCCAAATGGGCCTGTATCGCTCACCTAAAAGCCTCCATAGTGGTCATCTTGATTTCACAAAGACTCTTCACTTACAACTTCAAATGTTCCACAGAATTTGTTGGTACCTTCTGATCTAACATATATTGCGAATGTGCATGTGATTTACTGCTATACCTTCGATTTGATATATAAAATGACCATATTCGGTCAAAAATATAATTTGACCCCTATTTGACCCCTCGGGCCATGACCATTTTTGACCCAGAGGCCACCATATGAACAAATCTGAATCAGCGTTAACTATCGATCATTCATACAAAGTTTCTTCGAAAACAGAATGGTGGTTTGTGAGAAGAAGATTTTTTGACAATTTGACCTACTTTTCAACGGCGGACATCTTGGATTTGGTGATGACCTCCATTTTGACAAAAATGAACAGGCTTCACCAACAAACCATTTCAGTTAAGTTTGGTCAATATCGGCCAAGCAGTTCACAAGAAGAAGTCCTTTGAAATCTTTAGTAAAAGAACAACCTTTTGACCTGTCGGTGGCCATCTTGGATGACGTAATTATCTGATTTTGGCAAAACATGCTCCAGAGTGATCGTCTCGTCGATACCTTGGATTGGATATATTATATGACCATATTCGGTCAAAAATATAATTTGACCCCTAGTTGACCCCTCGGGCGACATCCATTTTTGACCCAGGTGCCACCATATGAACAAATCTGAAACAGCGTTAACTATCAATCATTCACACCAAGTTTCGTCGAAATCTACTTTTCAACGGCGGACATCTTGGATTTGGTGATGACCTCCATTTTGACAAAAATGAACAGGCTTCACCAACAAACCATTACAGTTAAGTTTGGCCAATATCGGCCAAGCTGTTCACAAGAAGAATACGTTTGAAATATTTAGTAAAAGAACAACTTTTTTACCTTTCGGTGGCCATCTTGGATGACAAAATCATCTGATTTAGACAAAAAATGTTCCAGAGTGATCGACTAGTCGATACCTTCGATTTGATATATTATATGACCATATTCGGGCAAAAATTTGACCCCTAGTTGACCCCTCGGGCCACGCCCATTTTTGACCCAGAGGTCACCATATGAACAAATCTGAAACAGCGTTAACTATCAATCATTCACACCAAGTTTCGGCCTGGAGGTTTGTGAGAAGAAGATCTTTTGACAATTTGACCTACTTTTCAACGGCGGACATCTTGGATTTGGTGATGACCTCCATTTTAACAAAAATGGACAGGCTTCACCCACAGACCATTACAGTTAAGTTTGGCCAATATCGGCCAAGCAGTTCACAAGAAGAATACGTTTGAAATCTTTAGTAGAAGAACAACTTTTTTACCTTTAGATGGCCATCTTGGATGACCATATTCGGTCAAAAATAAAATTTGACCCATATTTGACCCCTCGGGCCACACCCATTTTTGACCCAGGGGCCACCATATGAACAAATCTGAATCAGCATTAACTATCGATCATTCATACAAAGTTTCGTCAAAATCGGCCTGGCGGTTCGTGAGAAGAAGATTTTTTAAGAATTTGACCTACTTTTCCACGGCGGCCATCTTGGATTGTCGATGACCTTTATTTTAACAAATCTGAAATGGCATCACCCATATATCATCCCTGTAAAGTTTGACCAACATCGGCTCAGCAGTTCGGGAGAAGAAGATGATTGAAAATGTTCACGGACGACGGACTACGGACGATGGACACTTTGCCATAAGAATAGCTCACATGAGCTTTGCTCAGGTGAGCTAAAAATAGAATGGCCGCAGCCAGCATATTGCGGCCGCCGAGTAAAAAAAAAGTGAAAGTGAATGGGTTTAACGTCCCACCAACAGCTAGGGTCATATAGAAACGGGGCCCGCCGAAGAATAGAATGGATAATATTGATATGCACCGGCATATCTGGGCATGTGACTTACCTGTCGTTGATATTCAACGCAGTTGATGTGACATTAGATTCCAAATCATTCATAATCATAAAGTTTATCATTCCTGTTGAAATGACAGACCGTGAAATAGCAATATACATGGAGATCTGGCAATTCATACTCAGACCACAACACGCATACCGATAATCACAGCCGTTTTCGGTCCAGCAGGCTGTTAAATACATTGTTTTGCCAGCTATAGCTATCCAATGATCCCAGGAATTGCGTCTGTAACTGATAATATGAATCTTTTTCTCACATGGTAAAATCGCATGGCTTTTCATCTGCCATCTTGAGAGTTGCATGACGGGATAGTTGGTGTCTAGCGAAACGATTTGATTTAACTGCAAGCAATTGAAATAGAATTCAGAAACGCACTTGTGGTGCATATCTATCCCATGCTAAGTATTTGTATTTGTCATTGTGGAAGTGTTGTCTACGAAATGTCCGCCATTTTTTATCTCTGAATCTGTACACCATGAATCTACGTCATGGCACATACGTGACGTCATGTTTTCGTAAATGCGCGCGCCTGGCCCGTTTTGTGGCCAGCTGGCCCGTATTTGTGGCCCAGCCTCACTATAAAAGGAGCGGAAATTCCGCCAGTCATCACTCTGGTTTTGGCATTTCTCTAGACAGCAACTCCACGCAAATTTCGTGTGGAAATATGAATCTAAATTTTACTTTTAACTAATTTCCTGTTCTCATAGCATAGAGTCATTTGGACATTATTTAACCCTTGAGAGGGTCTTATCAGCAACATGGGACATTTTTCACCTGTTTAGGGTCCCTGAGACCCCACCTGCAACATATTAACCTTTCATGGGTCCCCAGAGACCCCATTAATCATAACTACCGTATTTACCGTATATATTGGGACAGTCAAAAATAATTAAAAAAATTAGTGTCCCATTAGTGTATAAATAATTTTTTTTTTTTCTGTCCCAATATTTATGGTAAATTCGGGAATATTTGTTCATTTCATGTTTGCATTGTCATTATTAAAATTTGAATTAAAGTTTGTGTTTGTGTTAAATAATCCCTAATTATCGATTCTCACTGTGACTATGAATGAACGACGTCGCCAATGCCTATAATATACCATAAGTTTTCACTGTTATCTTCGCATGTAATACATATATTGAATCCAAGAATTGTTAACGTCATGTTTTATGTATTCATCATGTTCATGTAGAATGTAGATCTACTCAGGTCCGTGCAATCCATTATTGTAAACGCGTGTATAAAAAAGTGTAGTAATGATGACGCAATGACCCAATGACCGATATTCTGTTCCATCAGCTGCAACGCCACGGACAAGCTCGTGCGTTGCAATCTGTGTTTACTCTTATGGTGAGCACAGGTGGAAGACTCGGACACATGACACCAAAATAAATGCCTATTAAAAAAATCCCATTATCCCACCCACCTGGTATCGTACTGTACATGACGTTAATAATAGAACGAGATCAAGTGGGTGGGGTAATGGATATTTTTGAAATGGTCATTTTCTTTGTGTCACACGTCCGACTATTCCACCTGTGGGTTTGAGTACAGACCTGTATAGACATGTTTTGCCCGATGTGTTATAATATTGCGCCAGTTCATGAGGTAATCAGGCTTATCACGTGAGATTTTCGACGAAGATAAATCTGATAATAGTGATAATAGTGTACATTTTCTGTAAACGATATCGAATGTTGACGAATATTAAATTAGTAATTATTACGCATTTGCTCTGAAAATCAACTTTCCGATATATTTGCAGAAAAAAATCAAATCATTCTCGGCGAAAATCTCAGTTATATAATAAAGTTGATTATCTCATGCACTGGCTCAATTATGACGTAGCGAAACAAGGCCAGTTGTCACGTACACATTTGTGTACATGCGCCGGGGGCGTGGGCAGTGCTGTAACAATTTAGTTAATCTGGGTCGAGTTAATCTGCGCGACAGATACGCGATCTCCGATTGGTCAGCCTTTACACTTTAACACCTAATTAATATTCCACCAATGGTGAGCGTGAACGCATGCCGGAAAAATGAAATCGAGCACATAACAATTAGCACTGCTTTGTTACTGGGACCAATAATTGATCTTATTCCCAGTTTGCTCAGATTTATTTACGAAATGTGCAAACGTGATCAGCTGCACATTCACATCGGTGAGATAAAAGGAGGCTATGCGTCCATAAAAAAAAAAAATTCGTCCATTTTGGGTCTAATTTGATGGAATATTTTTTATATTTATTCACCAAAAATGGCAAGTTGGGAGTGCTTTAGAATCGTAAGACGATTCTAAAGCACTAGCTCCCAACTTGCCATTTTTGGTGAATATATATCAAAATTTCCATCAGTTAAGGTGATTAATTTGAGGGAAATTTTAACAGGAAACTTGATTATCTCTGAATGCACTGAATTGTGACGTAGCGAAACAATGGCACTTGTCACGTACACCATTTTGGGAAGGATTGAACAACGTGTTTGTGGGATTTAAGAATGCAGAATATCAAAAGTGCATGTTCTTCCAAATATGTGTACACACTCCAAATGGATTCACACAATGATGAAAAAGGGTTGTCCCAAAACTTAATACGAAACAATTATGGAATTTTACGCTGATTTGAGGTATGTCCCAAATCTTAATCTCCCAAAAATAATTATTTTCGTAAAAAATAGAGGTGTCCCAATACTTCCGGTGTCCCAATACATACGGTAAATACGGTACTAAATTATACATTCATATTTGCCTGTACGTGACTTCTGGTGGATATAAGTTCTACCTCTAGAACCACCGTATTTACTGGAAAGTACGCTGCCATTTCGTTAATATTGATCTTTCGTTAATATTGATCGCCACTTTCGCAATTCGCGATAAAAATAAATAGTTGGCGATAAAAAATTGCAATTGGCGAATTTTCATTTTTTTAAATAAAATTAGTGAAATACGTTATTAAATGGTGAAAGTAATAATAAATTTGGTTCACAAACTTGCCGATTATTCCCCCGATCCATTTGTTTTTTTCCGCCAGATTTAAATCCTCTATAAATTGACACATTTAACTATGACACGCGGTGACCTGTGTATTTTTTGCACTGGACTGTCATAAACTTAATCCCAAAACTGACCATTTTATCGATCGATAACGCCGCGGGCGTCCTGGCGATTCACAGCTACAAGTGATATAGAAAGTGATATAGCAATCTACTGTGACCCTGATTATATTAATGTAATCAAATTTGAAAGTAATTAGCGAATTAGCGAAAATATTCTGCGGAGTTCTACGACAGAATGACTCAGCAAAATGCGACGAATCACTGTGTTACTACTTTGTACTGGTTTGATTGAATGGAGTTGATCGTACCGATTTCCTCTAAAGATTCGTTCTTTCTCGTTCGCAACCTTAAAATTCATTTCTATGTCACGAAAGAACGATAATTAGCGTTCCTCCAAGTTCTTTTTTCGCTGACGTGTGTTCATCATCTAAGGGATGCTAATTTTCGAAGCAAAAAATGAAATGGACATACAATCAAAGTATGTTTGATTCCCAAGGCGATGTTTGAACCCACAACCTCCAGCTTGAAAGTCGGTGTTCTAAGCCCTAGGCCACAACCCATACCTTATAAACGAAAGAGAGAACTCCTAACGAGCGACCATACATACTTAGAATAACCGCTGACGTAACGGTGGTAAACTGAAATGGCCTACGTGACAACTGACATTTACATTCCAACAAGATTTTCACGGTGTGTAATCGATCGTATATTTCCTCGCCACCATATGAAACCCGACTCGAGAAACACAAATTAAGTTGTTGATTTCTGAATTTATCAATTGTTTGCAAGGTCTAAGAAATCAAACAAATGTGACAACAATTTTTTTTACAAAATATTAGAATCGTCTTAAGAGACGATTCTCATGTGCTGCCAAATCTTGCTTTTATCAAGAAATCAAACAAATGTGAAAATGCACAAGCTAATGCGTAACTATCAATTCATCGGCGATACATAGCGTGATTTTGGTATGTTTGTTTCCGCCGAATTCTAAAGGTCAGTCACACTTTGCACGTGAAACTGGATTACCGACTGATGATTGTAAACACAGGTGTGCAGCTAGACCGAAAATGATATGTCGCAAATGTGCTAATTGGAGATGGGTGGGTACGGCTGTATTTCTTTTTATGTTATAATTTCGCGTTTGTGTGATCTCGATCTCGCCTTCCGCTTTTGGTAATACGATTTTCCCATGCATGTGTAGACAGCATGCGTGTTGGATTTGCATTCTACGTACGTACATGGATATAAAGCATGCTAGTTCGAATTGCATTCTACGTACATACGTACATGTAATGTATGCGCAAAACTCAATTTCAACACGCATGCATTCTACACACACATAATGACATGAACAAAGTTATTTCCAAAAGCGGAAGGCGACATCGTGGTCTCGAAAACGCGAGATAGCCAGGCGAAAACGCGAGAATGAATACAATAGAATCTCACGTTTTCGCCTCGCGATTTGGTCTCGCGTTTTCACGATCTTGTGTATAGGTCGACGATGCGATGCAGTAGCCTAACCAATAACACGTATTGAAATATGTTGTGTTTTTTGCCATGTTTGACAAATACTTTTTTTTTTCTTTTTTTTTAAAGTGGCGATTTTTTTTATTTTCTCCAGCGGAATCCCTGTTGTAGTACGGACGAATGTACCGTTCACTTGAATCGTCACACGGATATCTCTTGTGCTAACTAAAGTTAATAAATAGTTGAATTTATCTAATCTCTTATCTGTTCACTGGACTGCCAGCCTGCAGCGGCACCCGTGTTCCCATACATGCAGATGTGCAGCATCTAGTCCAGATCTGAGAGACACAGGTTGCAGGCTACACAGATCCACAGATTGACAACTCTATATGCAGACGCTACCATTTGTCGGTCAATCAGTCATCTATAGCCCGCAACGCGTGTTAGAGGATACTGGTTAGTATACGCACAGCAAGGGTTTGGTAAAGCGTGGAGGAGCTTGCAGCAACACACAGCCTAGGCAGTGTCTACACGGGGTAGTATAGACGCACCACTACCGGCGATTAACAATATATGCATGATGTTATGGTGTTGTATGGCTCAGTGACATTTAGAGCTGAGAATACACCTGGGGAGAATGCCCAAATTCAGCAGTTGAATTTACAATATCCTGATTTGTTGCCATGTGATCTAACCACAGCAAAATCTCTTGGACTCACCACCTTTTACTCGGCTCCTATGAAAAGCAGGGGATACTGGTTAAGACTTACAGGAATAAATTTCCATGGTCTCAAAAGAAGACTATATTGGAGTTGCATGGAAAACGATTCCATGGATCTACCGGCCGGGTTGCTGAAGTATCCAGGTATTGCGCACAATGAATATTTGGAGGATGGTAAACATGCATATGAAGTTTCAAGTCAATGAGTCAAGCTATTGAGGAGATCTAACATACGTAAAAACTTTAACGCAAAGTTTACAAAAACTTTAACGCAAACTTCTAAGACACTTGATCTTGGGCATGTGGGCAGCATGGCTATTGCGCACAATGAATATTTGGAGGATGGTAAACATGCATATGAAGTTTCAAGTCAATCGGTGAAGCGGTTGCAGAGATATAACGCAAATGCAGACGCACGTATGTATGTATGTACGGACATACGGACGGGCGTCAAAGTGCCGACTATATCGCAAGCGGATGCGACAAAAATCAAGTGCTCAGTGACTTTGGCGGTTGGATGTGGGTCGTATGCAAAACAAAGCACCATCCCTAAACACACATTGTGGCCAAATATTATCAAAACCGGTGAAGCGGTTGATGAGCTATCGAAAAAATCATATTTTTTTAACACGATTGCCTTTAAATACAAACAAGGTGAACATAAGTCCTCAGTGACCTTGACCTTGGGTGGTCGGACGTGATTCGAATGCAAAACAAAGCACCATCCCTAGACCAAATAGTATCAAAATCGGTGAAGGGTTCACGAGTTATTGAAAAATGAAAGGTGTTACTAACGTACGTACGTGTGTACATGGACTAACGCTATATCCCCACTTGCCTATCGGCGAAGGGATTATTACATGCTACCCAGTGATTTACCGTGATTCTGGAGGGAGATATTTCCTTGAAGGAAATATTTTCTCTTAGACGTTCACGCGACGTAATTGATGTCGCGTTTTACATCATTTCCGACGAAGAAACAATTCATACGCTAACGTCAAAATTATAAATTTTGACAATGTCATAAGCTGGTCTAAGAGCAAATTTAACATTTTTCGAAGAGCAAGTAATATACAATTTATTCCACTATCATTTTGAAATACAAGATTTGTTTCCCTTGACATCTGTAAAACCGACAAAGAAACTTGTGCTCCGCACACTTTATCGGATTCCCAGATGTTTCTGGAAATAAATCTGTTATTTCAAAATGGTAGTTGAATAAACTCTATATATTACAGGTACATGCCCACTCAGTAGGCACAAACTGTTCTTTATAGTAATGAAATAAGTGTATAATTGTGTCACTATTCCACCAGTTTTAAACAAGAAACGAGGCAAAGCCACGAAGGCCAGGTTTTTTCCAAGCATAGACACTTGGATAACATAATTATACCCACTTTTTGTAGACTAGATGGCCGTGGCCTGCATGTCGCGCCTTGGGGCGAGGCATGGACACTAAAAAAATAGATATAGTAGATGGAAAAACTTTAACCAAAAAACTTTAACCGGACACGGACGGAAGGACGGACGTATGCCAAAATGCCGACGATATCTTGCTTTCCGAAAGCGGGTTTGACAATGATGATAAACACCCATGTGAAGTGTAACAAGGTAATGGGTGAAGCAGTTGCAGAGATATAGTACACTAAAAAACTTTAACAAAAAAGATTCAAAGTAATTTGACCTTGACATTGGGCACAGGGGCCGCACGGTTGGGGGTTAGAATGAAAATATGGATGATGATAAACACCCATGTGAAGTTTCAAGGTAATGGGCGAAGCAGTTGCAGAGATATAGTATAACGAAAAAGTTTTAACCAAAAAACTTTAACTAGACGTACGTTAAAAAGTTAACGTTGAAAATGGCTAAGTCAATTACGTAGAAATAATAGGTGAAGGTAAAAATGGATAGTTGTATGTGGTAGGCACTTGGTTATGAAGCTGTGAAAGTTTTGGTGGTCCTAGGTGGTACAGTACCAAAGAAATGGACTTAAACACGAAAACTTAACATTGTAAACGCGAAAACTTAACATTGAAAATGGTTAAGTCGACTGCGCGGAAAAAATGGGTCAAGTTAAAAAAAAAGTAACATGTTGGATAGTGATATGTGGTGGGCACCCCTTGATTATGAAGCTGTGAAAGTTTGGTGGTCCTAGGTGGTACAGTAACAAAAAAATGGACTCAAACACGAAAACTTAACATTGATTGTGGACGCCGCCCGCCTGCCCGCCCGCCCGGCTTTCGCCAATCCAATAGCCTGGATTTTTTGGCAAAAAACCTGGCTAAAAATTACTAGTGCTCGCTATACAGATCATCATTTAATAATATTTATTTTACTGATAGTGACTCGTGGTGGCATCAGGCTATTTTCATATGCAAATGAGGCATGATATTTTTTAATTATTTATACTATTAAATGTGTCATCTGAAAAAATAATATGATTATTGCACATCAAAAAATAAATACAGAGAATATAATTATAGTAATCTCCGTTAACATTTTAAGAAACATGGTTATCACCCCTGATATCAGTGTGGAAACTTAAGTCTAATATAAAATGTATAATAATGCCAATCAATACATGGGGTACTGGTGAATGAATGTTTATTTTGCCTGAAAATGTCTCAGATGATGTCTCTGATATAAAGAACATTTTGTGCCTACTGAGTGGGCATGTAAAATATTCAATTGCCAAAAACTTGTTGACGGCTTTTACATGTGCTACAGACAGTAGGGTGTGTCATGGGACCTACCTGTTCGTGGTTGAAGCAGAGAGGATCTTGTTCACTGTGTCTTCGTCAGATTTAGCTATCTCCACTGCAACACAGTGTACACCATGTTACATGTGACATGGGACTACACATGAACCAGAGCTCCAGATAAGCAGCGTATTGACGTATTTTACACACTTATTTTAGCTGAATACACATTGATCATCAACAGAGGGAGTACAAAATACTCACAGCAATGTGAAAATCCGCATTCATTTTCCAAATAAGTAGTGGAGTAGTAGTAAGGGAGTCAAAATGATACCACCTACCGTGATATCATTTATAACCCTCTATAATACCCCCACCACCCCAGAAAAATCAAAATTTGGTTAACGAGGAAAATTGTCTCCCGACAGCAAATTTATGAATTTTTGGAGAAAATAATTTTGAAAAGAGGGAGTCAAAATGAGTCCCAATTATATTGGTAATTGACTTTTGAAAAAAGTTGAAATTATTAATGCAAGTACAATAGTTTATATTCCACACCCATTTTTCTCCTCCAATATAGCTAATTTATTTCGCAGATCAGCAACTAATTCTACCAGCTATAGTCTACCACGTTCACCTTTAGCCACCGGACAGCGTAGTTGCTTATGTCTACAAAGAGTTTGGACACTAACGAATTTACAAGGGCATCTGGGGCATTGAAATTGTGGGGGGGTACAAGGAAACTTTCTACGTCTCGCTAGATGCCTTCGTAGATAGTCTTTACACGTAAACGTCTTACAACAAGTCACACACTCCATTATATATGTATATAACCTATGAAATTTATCTGTTCAATTGGACGTGAAAAAAAACATGATGTAAATTTTTCACGTCCAACTGAACAGATAAATTTTATAGGTTATACAAAAGTATATATACAAAAGTATATACAGAAAATATGATAACGCCAGAAACTAGAGCAGAAACAGAAAGTTTGAGAAGAGAAGCCGAATCTCTAGGGATTACTTATAGTACACGGTTGAGAGTTAGGGGGTTCACAAAGCTGATAAATGCCACAAAGAATGAGGCGTTTATGAAGCGGTTTACCCGCGCCTATAAAAGAGGGGCATTTAAAGACCTCTCACTAGCAGAGGAAGTTGGTAACAGAATTCAAAAAGAAAGTATTGCGGAGCAGCTACCGTTATAGCACCAAAAAAGAGAGCTTGGGTAAAATCTTCTCTCGTTCGCGCGATAGTGGAAAAAGGTGAAGAGATATTTAGGGATCACGATGAAACATTGGAAAAGGTAGAAAAGGGAAGACGGGTAGTTACATTTTCCTTTCGTAAAAACATTGACATTAACGAGTCTGAACGCATGTCCGAGAAACTCGCTCCGTATCTAACAACCAATTTTTATTTGAGATATTCACAAGCTAGAACATATGGAGGAAACTAAAAATGGAAAACCTATAACTATAATAATGCACAAAAATCTCGGTGGTAGCGAACCACTATCATCAATGGAAACAGTTAAAAGATGGCTGTCGGATAAGGAGCAAACACGAATAATGTCCGAAAAAATAGACAGACCAAATACAAAGTGGAAGTTTGTAAGATTGGTAGAGGTTTTTGTAAAGCTAATACAGGGCAGTAGGGGAATAGATTTGGGACTACAATCCAAAGAAGCGGCAGGAGGAGAACTTCCAGAATGGCTGAAGAATAAAAAAGGTATGTATTCTTTAGATAAGTATAATGACGACCTTTGTCTGTTCAGGTGTCTAGCTATGCATATGACAGATAAAAGACCCAACAGATGTACAGAAAAGGCGAAAGAACTTAGTAAGCAAAATTTCGGTAGTAATGTGGTTTCACCAATTCCTTTTTCAGATCTGAAAAAGGTTGAAGAGTTTTTTAAAATCGGTGTAGAAGTATATCAACCCACCGAATGTAACGTATGGTGGTTGAAAAAGGTACCAGCGCACTATAAGGCAATAGGTAATAAACCAATGACAATAGGACTGTTTAATAATCACGCATTTCTGATAAAAAAAACTTAAAAACCTATCTAAAATTTACGCCTGCGATAATTGCAAGCAGAAATTCACGAAAGCGAGTAATATGAAGAGACACGGACCAAAATGTATGAAAGGTGAGACAAAAGTAGTATGTGATGGTAATTATTTAGAGCGCCCGCGTTCGTCGTTCGAGAAAGCGTTCTACCCAAAAAGTTCTAACAGTTATGGGGCGATCGATTGGATGTACTCTGTGGAAAAGCAGGAGGGAATTCACATTCACCACGAACAGTGTGGACACGGGGGTGAAAGATGGGTTTTAGGAGCTCCAGTAGATGGATACTGTACAGAAACCAATACCGTATATCAATATCACGGCTGTTACTGGCACGGGTGTGAGATTCATGCATCCACTATGAGAAATGATACATTTATTAGAAGAAGCAAAGAATTCAACCTAGTAGTTATGTGGGAATGCGAATTTCAAAGAACGGGTAAAGACATAAAGATCGGTTGTGACACTACTCTTTATCCATATCAGATAGTATACGATTTTGAGGCATATCTCAACCCAGAATTTGAAACTCTCGGTAATAATCTAGAGTACGAAGCCGAGCACGTTCCGGTAAGCGTTAGTATAGGAGATAATTTCTCAGGAACAGTAACTCATATTTGTGATAAAGATCCCGCAAAACTTATAGAAAAATTCGTAGAAGATTTGAAAGTCAGGGGAAAAGCTATAAGAGAAGAAGTGTGGTCAAGATATGGGTTTAATACAGAACATTTACGTAAAAACCAAATCGCCAAGATCGAACAGTGGATAGAGCAAGTACCGGTTATAGGTTTTAACAGCAGTAAGTACGATATAAACTTAATAAAGAAATACCTAGTAGGCGAACTGGCATCAACAACAAAGAAAGTAATGGTCGGAAAACGTGCAAACGCAACAATATTTCTATTTACTCCAGAGTTTAGATTTCTTGATGTAATACTTTATCTAGGACCTGGTGTAAGTTACGATAGTTGGATAAAAGCCTACGAATGCAAAGGACAGAAATCTTTCTTTCCTTATGAGTGGTTCGATTCTCCAGACAAACTGGATTACCCAGGACTACCGGATATAGAGAATTGGTATTCCAAACTATCTGGGAAAATGTTAATAGATGAAACAGATTAAGTAAATGTCGTAGAATTTTCGAAGAAAATAATATGAAAACTTTCAGAGATTGGTTGAAATATTATAACGATTTAATGTAGCACCGTTCCTAGAAGCGGTGGAAAAAATGTGTGAATTTTATAAACACAGAGGTGTGGATATTTTCAAAGATGCGGTAACACTACCTGGAGTAGCTATACAATATTTATTGAGAGTAACCATTAAAGAACAAAAATCTTCAAAGACGATTATACCGGAGGATGCTCTATATGCACCAAAAGAAGAAACATACGAAATGATGAAGGACGCTCTAGTTGGCGGTCCATCAATAGTATTTACACGATATGCAGAAGCTGGTGTTTCAAATATTAGAGTGGGTTCCAAACCTTGCAAGGCTGTTTTGGGGTACGATGCAAACGCGTTATATTTATCTACGTTAAATAAAGAGATGCCGTGTGGGAGAGAAACTATACACCATATAGATACCCCACATAACCCTAAATTTATTAAAAGGTTTTGTAAAAGAGTTTTATCTGGAGACTGGTTTGGGTTTGCGGAGGTGGATATAGAAGTTCCACACAACTTAAAAGATAAGTTTTCTGAAATGTCCCCAATATTTATAAACAGGGAAGTAGAGGTTGATGAAGTTCCCACACACATGTTAAAATATTTAAAAGATACTGGCCGAACAAGAGATGGAAAAAAATTGGTGGAATCTATGACCGCCACTAAAGTATTGCTGTACGCGCCACTGTTGAAATGGTATTTAAAACACGGCCTAGAAATAACTGGAGTTCATCATGTTATAGATTATATTAGCGGAAAACCATTCGAATGGTTCGCAAAAGAAGTTACAGCCGCAAGACGAACAGGTGATGTAGAACCAAATAAGAAACCAGTAGCCGACATAATGAAATTATTAGGAAACTAGTGTTGTGGAAAAATGATAGAGGCAACGGAGAGACATTTAAATACGACATATACGCAAAACGAAACCTGTGTTGACAAAGCATTAAGATCTGCATTCTTTGACGATTTGGAAGAGATAGGAGATGCGTACGAAATATCTTCAAGAAAACCCAGGTGTGCGGTAAAGAGACCATTCCATTGTGGAATAGCGGTTTATCAACTAGCTAAATTGAGAATGTTGGAATTTTACTACGAATTTCTAGACAAATACGTAAAAAGAGAAGACTGAATTAATACAGATGGATACAGATAGTATGTATAGGAGTTAGTGGAAAAAACGATAGAGGAATTGATTAGACCTAACTTACTAGACGGGTTTGATTTGAAAAAGAAAAAAAGAAATGGTTGGCTTGGGATAAATGGAGCGAAAGAGAGCCCGGACTTTTCAAAATGGAATTTAGCGGAGATAGGGCGATAGCGTTATCTAGTAAGTGTTATTTTGTAGAAAAATTTAATTTCACTAAAGATAATTTGGAACAAATTAAAATTAATAAAAACTGCGAAAGGAATGGCCAAGAGAACTAACAATTTAAATTGGGATAGATATAAACGAGTACTAAGTGAAACTACAGAAGATGGAAAACACATTATAGATGTAGCACAAAATAGAGGATTTAAAATGAAAGACGGCGTTATGAAAACGTACTGTCAACAAAAATTAGGACTCTCGGCATACTACGATAAAAGACGCGTGTTACCAGACGGAATACATACAGAACCTCTCTAATGATTTATTTAATTAATAATTTTTAAAAAATTAAGAAAATTAGCAATCTAAAGACTCTGACGATCCGGGGGTAGCTGGGTGTCAGAAGGCACCATAAGAAGTTCTTCGCGAACAAACCCTCGAGATGGCCCATCATCCAAATAGTAGAGCACGGGCTCATCGGGCTTGGTAATAGATCGATCTAGATGATATACATTGAGAGACCACACGGGATCCGTCGCGCGGCGGCTGCCACCTTCGAGCTCTCCCGGTTGATAGAGGGACCGGACGTCAATATCCGATGGAAGCCGTTGCTCCTCTAAACCAACGGGTCCGTTCCCGGCGCGAGACGGCAGAGGGCTTGCTCGTCACCCTTTTAAACTTTATAGCATCTACAGGCTTCTTACCTATCAATCTGGTCACCTCTCCGTTCAGTGCGGAGACCATGGCGGGCAGTCTGGCCACCCACTCGGTCGATCGCGAATGAGGGTCTACAAGTTCTTTAGCGTATTGGTGTCCGAACAGTCTCTCAGCCAAGGTTCGATTGAAGCGCTCCACGATCCCCTGGTCCCGGTGGATGTTGACGCGGCCGCGTCTGACAGAAACGTCGTGCTTAGACAATAGATGAGAGACCGCGCCCATGAACTCGCGGCCGGGATCGACCTGGAGAAGATTCGGCCATTTGAGAGGACTCCTCTTATATATTCGGGAGAGAGCCTCGGCCACCTCCTTACTCTTTAGTGGCCAACGGCTCAGCCCCCTTATAACGACTCGCTACGTCAACGATTGTCAGTGCGTACTTGTACGTCTTGCGACCGACGCGATCATGAGGGAGAAACAGGAGATCCGCTTGGTGAACTTGGTTCGGTACAGGCACGTCGAATTTCGGGCGCGGAATATTGTGAGGCGCGGGTAAATAGATCTGCCAGATGGCCTGCTTCTTGAGCCATTCCTTGACAGCGTTTTCTGAAACCTTGGTCGCCGCCGCGAGGTTCTTGATGGCCGCGAGTCCCTTCCAGTAGCCGCGGGGGCTGTAGTACGTGTTTGCTAGCTTGCGCGTTAGGCGAACCGATAGTTTGGTATTAAGTTTGCGCGTGTTCATCGTATGCGATGTATTCTAATATATCGGACAATCTCCAAGTTTGCGCGTGTTCATCGTATGCGATGTATTCTAATATATTTCCCCGGACTAATCTCCAAAGTTTGCGCAGTTTGTTCATACGTATGCGATTGTATTTCTAATATATCGGACAATCTCCAACATGCCCTCGCCAAGTCTGTCCGGTAACTGCCGTTCGATAATAAAAATAAACCTTTGGTTGGAAGTACAATCGCGATTGGAGGTTAAGTTCTGAAGGAACTTGGGAAAATCCAATCCCCCAGGATTGGTGGAGGAATATAACATCCGCTTTGCGAAAAGTGTGGCCGCTTTTTCGTCCTCGCGCCACGTCTCGAGAGAATCTCGGGCCAGACGAATCATACCCCCTGCGCCAGCTATGCGGTGTTTAAGGACAGTGTAGCCTACATCAATCATAGCAAAATAAAGTTTGTCAACTGACATCGTTCTATATATATATATATATTTATAAAAAAAAATTATTTAAAATAATTAAAATTTAAAATCTTGATTGGATATAGTAGCCGACGATACCCACCACACCCATTCCCACGACGATGAACGCGATCTCGCGGTCTTTTTGGGGCTCTGAGGTACATAGAAATCTGAAAGTTGGGGCTCACGATCCAGCGGCGCGAGCCTTTTATGCGGATATGCCAGCGAGTACTCGCGGTTGGCTTCTTCAACGTTCTGAAAAGTTTGTGCGGCGTGATTTTCGCGGCGAAGCTCTTCGTTGACCCAGTCCAGATGGGCGGTTCGTTTTTTCGACCATGCTTCCTTTGCGCTATTGAGTTGTTCTACAGCTAAATCGTGACGCTTACACTCCTCATCCACGTTCGAGCTTCTCATTTTCGAGAATATAAAGTTGCTACCACTGAAAGCCAATGCGTTTACAAGCGCACCACCTACTATTACTGCGATTGAAGCCATTTATTTCCATATATTAACTGGTAGAATTCCAGCTTTAACTAGATAATCTCGGGTCCAAACTGCGGCCGCTACATCTAAGGTCGCGAGCCCTATGTCTCTCACAGTAAAGTCCAATTTGGGAGCGGACCCTCCTAGGGCCATTTTTGATAGTCGAGCATACCCGATACTGAAACCCGATATCACCACGGCGTGATAAAGCGCATTCACTAACATTTTACCATCTTGTTCAGCCATTATAATTATTGAATATAAAAGGGATCGCGATCAATGTTTAAATGGGGCGCATCCAATCGCGATAGGTGTTTCGTAACTTTCTTCTGAACACTGGCTGGTTGTTTTTTCGATAAGGATTGGTGTAATAGGGGGTATTTCCACACGCACAGGGCACCAACAACTGCCAGACCACCACCAACAACCCAACTCCAATTCACGAATTGGGGTTCAATCGGATTCGCCCAACCTCGATTGGGTGTTGAGTGTGCTTCCAATTCGTGAATTGGGGGTGTTGTTGTACTCAACTCTGTCTTCAGATGTTTTGCTGTCTCCGTCCCCGATTGCAACGACTGTTTAGCCTCTCGAAGCTCGGCGAGTATTTTATCTTGTTTAACTTTTCGGGTGGCAGCCACCGCCCTCCCAGCTGCCTGCCTTTTTGGGTTTTTATGTCGTGCAACCCCCAACTCCAATCGCGATTGGGTTGGAGGATCAATCAGAGTTGGAAGTGCTGCAATCGGGTTCGATTGGGTTGGAGAAATCCCCAACGCTGTTGGAGGTGCAATCGGGGATTGTGGTTCCGTCACTCTCGCGGGTGTGTCTTGTGTCATCATTTATGATATTAATATTAGGGCTTATAGTTTGTGGGCATATATGTCCAAATTGACAGTGTTTACCCGTGGTCAACGCGGTTGTCAGCGGAGCTAAGTACATTCCAAACTTGTGATAAATTGAGCAGCAGGCTGTTCTAAGAGTGTGACCTATAAAAGGGTCAGTCTCTAGATCGTCAATCAATCCCGCGGTGTTTGGTATAGGGAGAAGTATACTAACGGCGGTTGCGTACAAATGAATAGCCGCCGATTCAAGAGTTTTTGTCATCTCCGCACCTAACCTAGATTCGTATCGCGCATACATTTTATCGATCTCCGCATCTGACATCTTATCCACCTGAAAAACTGAGAGACGCCTACCGAGATAATGCTCCGATTGTCCCCCAGCGCAGCTAGCCGCTCTCGTCGCGCCGCATTTTCATTTTCATTCGGAGTCGTTGCACTCAACCAAATACCAACCGCCGTTGGAGTTGGAGTTGATCCCGATTGCTCTGTCGGAGTTGATGTTTCATTATCTTTCAGGGTGTTGGCAGTCGGATTTGAGGTTTCTTCCATTAGCTGATCGAGAAGTTCGTCGCATTTCATTATTGCTTATTTTCTTAAAATTAATTTAACTATTCTAACAAGTCTCATCACTTTAACATATTGCCAAGCGCACCACCCGATACTTATGATCACCATTATGCTCGCAACAAAGCTCGCAGCGGAGCACAAAATTGTTAACATTGTTAACCATTGTTCAGCATTTGTTCAACATTTGTTAAGCATTTGTTCAGCATTGTTCAGCATTTGTTGAGCATTGTTTAGTAATTGCTAAGTATTGTTAAGCATTTACTCGGCAATTACTAACGAGCGTTAAGTAATTGCTAATTAATTATAAAATTAATTGATAACTTCGTAAGCAGTTGGTTGATCAGTCTTTAGCAAAAGCTTGGCGTGCTTAGTTTCCGAAAGCATCTGTCGAACCTCCAGGCGCTCCTCGCGCGTTGGGATAACGTCATTCTCTCGAAGACAGTCATCGAATGAGTCTCGGTCCTTGCAGTGAAAGAGAGCGACCCATTTCGTTTGCTCGCGCAGATCCTTGAGGACGGCGTTGTACTTTTGAGTGGATATCCATACGCTTTGCCTAGCATGGCGGCCAGAAAATGCGAGCTCGGTGAGCATGTCCTTCTTTTTGGTCATCGCCGCCTTGGCTGAGCAATCATCAATCACGTATAAGGTGGGCTCACCCTGGAATCTTTGGTATAAACCACGCAGCCAATCGTGAAGCCTATCACCGGGGTCAATAACGTATACCTCAGGGTCGGTCCATATCCACGGGCGCCGCTGATAAGTATCATTGTGCCGCACAGTGGGACACAGGATCACAATGTGACGAAAGGCATCGTGGTAGGAGCCCTCGAGCAAGTCTAGGATGAAAACCGTTTTTCCACATCCTGTCTGCCCACATATTATGGCAGAGTGGGCATCTCCAATCGTGAATTGGTATTGATTGCTAATTTTCTTAATTTTTTCAAATTTATTAATTAATAAATCGTTACATGATTTTTTTATTAAATCAGTAGAGTGCTGAGACGTATTGACCATCTTCGATGTTGAGTTGTGCGTCTGTAATTATATATAAGTACACGTTCAATGTGCCAGCTCCATCCGCCTCTTTGGTTATCTGGATCGTCACACCCTCACTAGCGTTCTCGACTTGGCGTCCGCTGCCGTGTATTTGGTCGTCGTCGCTGGCTCGCATGTCTAACCATAACGCGTATTTGGTATTCAGGAACTCCGCGAGGGAGACGGCCGAGAGATGCAGGTCTTTGGCAACCGCGGCAACCTCCGGAGAGCGCTTAGAGCCGGCAGCAAACTGCTTTCTTACTCCGTCCCGCTGGTGCGCGCGAAGACCCGCGCTGTAGAGTTGATTGGGTACTCCCTCGATTGTCACCTATACCTTCGTGATTTTGGGGTTATAGAATTTGTCGGTTTTTCTAGCACCGAACGCGAACCGAGCATCCTCGAACAACATCAGTATACCTTTCATCGAGCGGGCGGGTACGTTGACATTAATATTCCACAATGTGTCGCCTTTGTCTTTCGTCATCTTGCGATGGCGAAGAACTCGGTCGTAAAGTATGGCAACGCACCCGGCGTACTGGGTTCTTATCAATCGCGCGAGTTCGGGCATCGTGACCATGTCGTACTCCAGCGAAACATTATCGATCGTATACGTCGATAACATGTCGGTGGCTAGGAGAACTCGGCCGTAGTCGTTGAACGTTAGTTCGTATTCGAGGCGCCGTCTTCCATAGGTCCTGGTAACAATGGTAGACGTCGCTGTCATCGATCGACATCACCTCATTACCAGAAATCTTTATCATGGTCTTCTTGACTATGGCGCGACCCAGGTTCTGAACGACGGTTCGGTTCTCGTCCGTCGACGTCAGCGAAATAATAGTGAAAGCGAGGCGAACAGTCCCCGGCACAATGACGTCGTTAGCTCCAAGGTTGGGGAAGCGGACCAAGAGCTGCTGGTTCTGGTCGATCGTCGATGGGTTGTTCGTAATAACGACACTCTGTCTCACGCCTTTTGCCCCGAGGGGCTCACGCAGTCTGCGGTATGGATTGAGTTTGTGACCATATTGACTCGAAGACATAATTTAGTGAATCTATATTAAACCCGTATGGTTTTGTCTTTAATACATAATTAATTTTAAGAAAAAATATAAATAATGGCTGATTACGATATTGACACGAATAAAATCAGCAGAGACGATTACGTCGATGAGGATGATTATGACATAGATGGTGACATCGATAACTATAACGAAACGACCTTCATAGAGCCTCCAGTTCCAATCCAATCGCAATCGGGGGAATTAGGTGGCGCTACTACTAGTCAAAGTCGGGAATTACTCGAGGGAGCTGTAAACGACTACTACAACAGTTTGGCAGAAAAAGGTCTGGTCCCATCTGTCGGTCGCGACTACTCCAAGTTCAAATTTGATCTGAACGGTAGATTGCGACTAAAAGCAGCATCAAATCTCCCGATCGTCAACACGATGACCGGAAAACCCCTAGCAATGAGCACCATTGCCGGATACCGGGGCGGTGGAGAACTCATAAGGAACGAACTCGGATTCCCAGATTGGAAGAGGGGTAAAACAATTATGCCGCCCCGCGCTGTAGAGGCCCTACAGTCTACCGACGAAACGATGGCGAAAACGGACTCCGCGATAGAAACGGTCGAGCTCAGAGAGGTCCCTCGAGTAGCCACCGACGCTATTAACACGATGGAGACCACGTTCAGCGAAAACGAAATACTCAACGATGACCCACCGTTACCTCTTCGCGAACTCCGGGGCCTCGATAAGGTTATGCAAACGGTCCGGGGCGAACTGGTCCTTAACCTCGCCAAACTCTCGTCGCTGGATGAACATATCGCGCTAGAAGAAAGAAAACTGGAGGAAGCGGGTGGCGATAGAGAATCTACCGAGCGGATCACCGAACGCCTGCGTCGTTGCGGGACGAAAGAGAAGCTCGCTTGCAGGCCGCATCGACTAACCATGAGGCTCTCCGCACCCAATAAGTCGGATCCGCGAAACAATCTCGAGGGTCCTACACGAGGAGACGACACTCGGTGAGCGTCTTCGCACTCTGTTCAGAGAGCAGGGTGTCACGATAGCAAGCATCCTCGTTGCTATCAGCATGACTATATCGACCATAGTTCTAGCTTTCACTGGTGGTGCGGCGCACCACCCGCGCCAGCACCCACACCACCACCGCGCCATCCGGCGGAGCCAAGGAGGTGGGTAAAAAAACAACTAAAAGCCCTCGCCAGTCTCCTGGCTAAATTAGCCGAAAAGGCGGCTGCCGCACTACCTGGACTGATCGGAAGTATCGTTTCTTACTTGCTATCTATATTATCAAAAACGGCCGGATGGCTAGCCAAAAATACCTGGGCTTTAATCGTGGCAATCGCCGGTCTCCTACTATTCTTCGCCAGAGAGTTCCTAAAACCAAAGCGTAAATAATCCGATCGCCACGAGGGCGACGACGAGCCCTAATTTCTCCTCCTCGTGTGTTGTGCTTCCAATCTCGATTGGTGTTCCAACATTGTTGATGATTGGATTTGGGGAACTCGATGGTGCATCCAATTTGGGGGTACTGGGTTCGATTGTGTTGAGGGAGGTGTATCCATTTTGTGTTTTGGGCGTTTTATGAAATCGGTTCCACTTACAACCTCAACACTGTTGAACCCGATCATGTTGGGGGTGCACTTGATGATATCCGTGTTCACGTTACCGTTGTGGCCGATTTTTTGATTGGCGGTGGCGATTACGATCTGATTATTGTAACCGTCAACCGGGTCGTCTCGTAGTATCATATTGCTCGGCGCCATATAAAGACCTATTCCAAATACATAGTCTACTGGAGTGCTGGCATTCTGCAAAACGTCTTGATAATTCTGGATCGCCTTCTCCAGGTCCACCCTAGCTGAGATGGCGTCCTCTACAAGTGCCAAGAATTGTTTTTGTGCATCAAACGCTGTTCCCGTGCCCAGTATAGAACTGCGAGTTTGCTTCTGTGCGCCGAGGATGGCCCAGACGTACGTGCGAGCACGTCGGCACGACCCCAGTAAACTTCGCCGTCACGAAAACTCTCGGGGTGCACCTGGATCGGGTGAACACATCATACAACACGGTAGACGGCACTCCCACCACATTACTGAAAACCGTGCCCGCCAGCGACTGTTTCTATGGCGAGACTGTGACCTTAGACTTCCCACACCCCGAGATGAAAGTTTTGGAATCGGGACACATCCACGAGTTGAAGATTTCTTTCTTGATGATAAAGGGCGAGAGTTGAAGAACGATTACCCGATTTCGGTCGTTCTCGAAATTTCAAATTAATTAATTTTAAGAAAATTATTTAGAATTAAACGCATGTTCGTAATTTATATATATATATTATCAACATTATTGAAATGAGTATATATGGACCAAGTACTTCTTCCGATTGGGTGACAAATTCAAAGAATTTGGAACCGACAGAAGGGGGATTCATCCCGACAGAGGCCGACTTTTTAACTACCCAAAAAACAAAGGCCTTGATCAATAGAACTATATCGGTGGCCACGGACGAGATTCACAAGAGTCTACTATCACAACTTAGAAAATATGCCCTGGCTGTGAATACACAAAGTCGTGAAGAAACGCATACGGAACTAAACGAACTAGGTGAAAAAATAACCAAATTTCGAAAAGAGGCCCGGTTGGGGATTGATAAAGTCCGAGAAGACCACCAGGCGGACCTTACGGAGGCTTATGATGCGTTGCGCTTAGAGGACTCTCTTATCGGTGAAGCGACACTTACCGAACTAGACGGGAAAATACCCAAATTTCAAAAAGAGAGCAGGTCGGATATTGATAAAGTCCGAGAAGACCACCAGGCGGCCCTTACGGAGGGTTATGATACGTTGCGCTTAGAGGACTCTCTCATCAGAGATGCGGCACTTATTTACCGAACTAGACAAAAAAATAACCAAATTTCGAAAAGAGGCCACGTCGGGTATTGAGAAAGCCCGAGAAGACCACCAGGCGGACCTTACGGAGGCTTATGAGGTGTTGCGCTCAGAGGACTCTCTCATCAGAGAAGCGGCGGTTGCCGAACTAGACGGGAAAATAACCAAATTTCGAAAAGAGACCCGGTCGGGTATTGATAAAGTCCGAGAAGACCACCAGGTGAACCTTGCGGAGGCTTATGATGCGTTGCGCTTAGAGGACTCTCTCAGCAAAGAAACGACACTTACTGAACTAGACGGAAAAATAGCAGAATTTCTGAAAGAGACCAGGTCGGGGGTTGAGGGGGTCCGAGAAGACCACAAGGAGGCCATTGCGGAGGCTTATGGGGCGTTGCGCTCAGAGGACTCTCTCAACAGAGCGGCACTTACTGAACTAGACGAAAAAATAAGAACGCCCAATTTCGAAACGGAGAGCCGGTTGGGGGTTGAGGGGGTGTTGCGAACGGTATTAGAGAAGGAAGAGGCCCGAGAAGACCACCATTGGAGCGGAAACATTACGAGGTTTATGGGGTGTTGCGCTCAGAGGACTCTCTCATCAGAGAAGCGGCGGTTGCTGAACTAGACGGAAAAATAACCTGAAATTTCAAAAAGAGGGCCCGGTGGCGGGTTGTTGAGGGGGTCCGAACTGGTATTGAGAAAGCCCGAGAAGACCACCAGGCAGCCTTGCGAAGGCTTAGAGGTGTTGCGCTCAAGGACTCTCTCATGAAGGTGTTGGCTTGCTGAACTAGACGGAAAAATAACAAATTTCAAAAAGAGGCCCGGTCGGGTGTTGGGGGGCGACTGGTATTGAGAAAGCCCGAGAGACCACCAGGCGCCCTTCAAGCTTATGGAGGTGTTGCGCTCAGGGACTGTCTCAATCAGAGAAAAAAAAAAAAAAAAAAAAAAAAAAAAAAAAAAACCGGTGCGACAGACGGAAAAATAACCAAATTTCAAAAGAGGCCCGGTCGGGTGTTGAAAAAGCCCTAGAAGGCCACCAGGCGACTATCACGGAGGCTTATGATGCGTTGCGCTTAGAGGACTCTCTCAGCAGAGAAGCGGCACTTACCGAACTAGACGGAAAGATAACCGAAGTTTCCGATAAACTGAAACATGATCGTAGAGCCGCGATCAAAGCTCTTGAGGAGGCCTCTTATAAGATTCGTACTGAGATCCATATCGCTCTCGAGGGGCTTACCGGATTGGTGCAAACAATGAAAACGCCAAAACGTGCCATAACAGTTTGGGCTGAGAAGCGGGGCTCATTGGTTGAGGGGCACTATGAATATTCGTTCGGTGCGAAAGCGAGTAATAAATGTGGGGGATACGCTATGACAGCTGCAGGTGAAGTTATCCGAATGGCGGTCTGCTCGGTTAATGCTAGTGGTAAATCGGTGACCCAGAGAGTTCTTCCACTATTGTCTCATTGTTAATTGAACTTAGTTTGTAAATACTAATATATTGAAAATCATGAACGAATCACCGCTTCCAATTGTCAATATCACTCCATCAACACGGTATCCAATTGTCAATACCACTCCATCAACACTGTGTACAATTAACGAAAGAAGTTCAGATTTTAGGTTGAATAATATCGTCGCTATGCAGGATATTTTAGTTAGAGACTATACAAATAGAAAAAGAAACGCTAAAAAATATAGACGCGCGGTGAACATGGCTGAAGCATCTAGCACGGCTCTGGCGAGTGTTTCTGTGTTGTGTGGGGCGGGGACAGCTGCAACTATATCCACCATTATAACGGTTCCTGTAGCGGGGATTTTATGTGCGGTGTCGGCCGTTTCTGGGTTGTTGTGTATGGTAATTAGGGCGTCGGGTGGAAAACTCGAGAAAAAATGTAGAAAACATGATAGAATATCTGTTCTCGCCAGGTCGAAGAAAAATACCATCGACGTTATGGTGTCCAAAGCGTTGGCCGATAAGAAAATATCAAATTTAGAGTTTGAATCCGTGGTGGAAGAAATGGGGAGATATGAAAAATTAAAAAATGATATTAGAATCAAAGCGCGCGCCACCATGCCCAAGATTGAGAGTACTGATTGGGATAAATTTAGGGAAAAACATGGAGATAAAGTCGGAGGAAATTAATATATTTATTAAATAATTAATTTTATAATTTTCTTTAAATTAATTATAAAATTAATTATATTGGTGCAGTAAACAATTTATTAATTAATTTTAGGAAAATTATTAACAATTTAAAAAGAAAAAAAGTTTTAGGTTCCACCGAGGCTCGAACCCGCGCCAGCAAAACCCTTCTGGGTCCACCCCGCTAAGCCTTCGCTTAAATTTCTTCTATTTTTATTTTTTTTTGGCTTAGCGAGGTGTGTTACACTCACATCTCCTACACCCCATCATTGGACCGATACCGCGGACCTCTCCCCTTCGTTACCTCCATCCGCTATAATGTGCAGAGCAGCCAGAGTGAAGTACATGTGGCGAAACTTATCTCGCTGTTGAGATATTAATGACGGCGTCCCGACACCGAACTGTGTTTATTTCTCATATATAAACTTAACTTTGCTGGTGAAGTAAAAAAATTGTTATTTATTATTAATTAATTATTTTATTATATTAATTAATATGTTTTCTATATAATAGGGGGTGTTCAGCTTTAAATTATAAATATTTTTACAAAATTAAATAACGAACCATCTCGGAAATTTGTGAACTATATAACCCTCACTAAGTGTTTATAAACTGTGTACACCACCTGTGTAAATAGATAGCCCGTTTACATACCATCGATAATGCTATAAATAACCGTGTGTGTAATATATATTACAGTGTGTTTATTTTCCATCCCGGAAGACGTAATCGTGTAAACCTCTCTATAAATGGACACTTAATATACGTGTAAGGTGGGACACCTAATTTACATTTTCATAACGCGTGTAATTGGAACATTGTCGTCTGCTTGGTGTTGTGATTACAACATAAACTAGAAATGGACGCTTGTCGACAAGCGCATGTGTATCCCCCTCCCCAGATACACAAGTAGTTTGAAAAAAGGGTGTTCGAGTTATGCTCCGGAGACAAAATCAGTGACGGAAAAACAAAGGGAGATAACTAAAGAATTAGTGATGCAAGAGTTGTCATTCTTGCGGGACACACCTTTAGGGTCGTGGTCTATGCATGTGTGAAGTTTCATGAAAATATTCCAAAGGGTGTTCGAGTTATGCTCCAGACACGAAATCAGTGCACGAAACAACAAAGGGAGATAACTAAGAAATTAACGACGCAAGAGTTGTCATTCTTACGTGCGACACACCTTTGGGTCGTCTTCTATGCATGTGTGAGTTTAATAAACTAGAAAATGTGTTCATAGAACACGGATGTCCCACATATCGCTTTGATAATAAATGAGGCCAAATTGCAAGTCAAAATTTTCTTTACCTGAGCGTTAAAGTTTTTGAAGCACCAAGTATGTGACCTTCACCCTGGGCTTGGTGGGGGCAGGACAAACGTGGCTTTGGCACAGGGCGGTAGAGGACCATTAGAGCAATAGCAATATATGAAATATGAAGCTGATCCGTGAAAGAAAACAGAAATTATAAGATATTTACCTGAGCGTTAAAGTTTTTGAAGCACTAAGTATATGATGTTAACCCTGGGCTTGGCGGGGGCGGGACGAACGTGGATTTGGCACAGGGCGGTAGAGGACCATTAGAGCAATGCATATATGAAATATGAAGTTGATCCGTGAATGGAAAGAAAAAATATAAGATATTTACCTGAGCATTAAAGTTTTTGAAGCACCAAGTATGTGACCTTGACCCTGGGATTGGCGGGGGCAGGACGAACGTGGATTTGGCACAGGGCGGTAGAGGACCATTAGAGCAATGCGTATATGAAATATGAAGATGATCCATGAATGGAAATAAAAATTATAAGATATTTACCTGAGCGTTAAAGTTTTTGAAGCACCAAGTATGTGACCTTGACCCTGGGATTGGTGGGCAGGACGAACGTGATTTGGCACAGGGCGTAGGAGGACCATTAGAGCAATGCGTATATGAAATATGAAGATGATCCATGATCCATGAAAGAAAACAGAAAGTATAAGATATTTACCCAAGCGTTAAATGTTTTTAAATGCACTAAGTATGTGACCTTGACCCTGGGCTTGACGGGGGCAGAACGAACGTGGATTTGGCACAGGCGGTAGAGGACCATTAGAGAGCAATGCGTATATGCGTGTTCGAGTTTATGCTCTGGATACAAAATCAGAGCACGAAACAACAAAGGGAGATAAGTAAACAAGAATTCCGCGGAATCAGATGCCTCGCCTTGTCCCGCCTTGACCTCGAGCCTGGGCCCAAAAGCAATTTTCACTGGCCCGAACATATTATACAATTATTGACTAGTGAACCATAGAATATCAGATTATATTCTATGGCTCACTAGTCAATAATTGTTTTATTATATGATAATAGTCTGTATATAGCACTTACGACTTTATGCTACTAGACAAAAATTGAAAAAGAATTCGAAAAAAAAAATGAAAAAAATAAATGGAAAAAAAGTTTACAAATTAAAAAATAATAATGCTTGCTATTGGAGCCCAGAATTTTTTTTAATAGTCCTATATTTATCTACATATATCTGCACAGGTCCACATAATGCCACAATATTTTCAACACAGTTTAAGGAAATGTAATATAATCATTTACCTGTATAAATTACCTGTAAGTGGTCAGTGGTCAGTTGCACATGCTAGCACATGCACAGGTGAATAGTCTGTATATAGCACTTACGACCTTATGCTACTGGACAAAAATTGAAAAATAATTTGAAAAAAAAAATGAAAAAAAAAGTTTAAAAATAATAATGCTTGCTACTGGAGCCCAGATTTTTTTTCCAGTCAAATTGAAAAATAATTTGAAAAAAAAAATGAAAAAAAAAAATGACAAAAAAAAATTTAAAAATAATAATGCTTGCTATTGGAGACCAGATTTTTTTTAATAGTCCTATATTTATCTACATATATCTGCAGAGGTCCACATAATGCCACAATATTTTCAACACAGTACCCAATGTAGTGATTTACCTGTATAAATTACCTGGTCAGCAGTGGTCAAGCACTGGACATCTGCACATGCTAGCCCATGCTTAGCACATGGTTCTCCCAGTTTCTATTGTTCTCTCTACAGGTAAGGTGTACAGAGCACACGAGAAAAGGTATACAGAGCAGACGAGAAACAGGTTCTTCATGCATTATTGTCCATTTGTAGAGTGCGCAAAACAAAAAAGGGAGATAACTGAAAAATTAGCTACGCAAGAGTTGTCATTATTGTGCGCGACACACCTCCGGGTCGTGGTCTATGCATGTGTGAAGTTTCATGAAAATATTCCAAAGGGTGGTCGAGTTATGCTCCGGACAGGAAATCAGTGAGCGAAAACAAAAAAGGGAGATAACTAAAAATTAGCTATGCAAGAGTTGTCATTCTTGTGCACGACACACCTTCGGTTCTTCGTGGTCTAATTGAATGTGTTAAGTTTCATAAAAATATTCCAAAGGGTGGTCGAGTTATGGTCAATCAGTGCGCGAAACAAAAAAGGGAGATAACTAAAAAATTAGCTATGCAAGAGTTGTCATTCTTGTGCGCGACACACCTTCGGGTCGTGGTCTATGCATGTGTGAAGTTTCATGAAAATTATTCGAAAGGGTGGTGGAGTTATGCTCCGGACACACGAAATCAGTGCGAGCAAACAAAAAAGGGAGATAACTACAAAAATTAGCTATGCAAGAGTTGTCATTCTTGTGAGCGACACACCTTCGGGTCGTGGTCTATGCATGTGTGAAGTTTCATGAAAATATTCCAAAGGGTGTTCGAGTTATGCTCCGGACAAGAAGTGTCTGCGGCGGACGCGGACGCGACGTCAAATCCATAGTATCCCCCGACGGAGTCCGGGGGATACAATTAATTAGTTCTGTTTCAAAAATATACATATCTTTATAAGCGATATCGTAGAAATGTACATTCGTAAACGAATCGTTGGGTTTTAATAATTTTATATAATACACCTTAGTTTCATATCCGATACGCATTATCCGTCTTAATGTTTGTATTTGCCTCTTGTATAGTTGACATAATTGCCGGTATAATATTGTAAATGCAACGTTTTTATCGGAGTGAAATAAATTACGCTGGTATTTCATGTATTCGATATCGCCTAGTGTTCTCATTTTATAGAATTTATATATAGGACTATAACCCCGTATTCTTCGTAAACTTCTTCAACACAGGCATTAAAAACTTTCAATTCCAATTGTATTGTATTCTCCATTTTCTCTAATAATATTTTATTATAACCATTTTTTTTCAAAAGTCAATTACCAATATAATTGGGACTACAATACCACCACCAACTTTTGGTTGAGGTGGTATCATTTTGACTCCCTCTTTTCAAAATTATTTTCTCCAAAAATTCATAAATTTGCTGTCGGGAGACAATTTTCCTCGTTAACCAATTTTTGATTTTTCGGGGGTGGTGGGAGTATTATAGAGGGTTATAAATGATATCACGGTAGGTGGTATCATTTTGACTACCTTACTACTACTAGTGGAAATAATGTAATACACTGTTTACAATTTCTGGCAGTCAACTAAGTAAATTTTCAACTGTATTACAGCATAAATAAGTGAATAAGTAATAAAGTAATATAATACGATCAAATAAGTGAGTTTACATTTGTTTTGATCATTTGTTCCCTATGTAATAATGAAGAAAATCAATAATCCATTTGTAAAAATAAAATATTTAATTTGAAATCAGGTGGTACAATACTCTTTGACAAGCTTATCTGGAGCTCTGATGAACCATGAAATTCTGTATCCCGCGACACGAGACTACACATGTGGCTGTAGAGATGGGAAATACAGGTTTTGCGACCCGCGTAGATCCAGATCAGCCTGTACATCTGCACAGTCTGATCAAGATCTGCACCATTCACCATTCCATCAATGAAACACGAGTCATGCTTATAACAAGCAATATAAATTGTTATCAGGCTACAGGAGTGTGCTATTTGATCAGGAGATACACTGGTCACAGATCCCATCAGCCCTATTTCTCCAGTCACAGATGAGACAAACAAGAAGATGTGCGATTTTCTTGTGAAAAATATTTACGAAACTGTGATATTTTCCGCATACGATTGTCGAAAGTTGACGAAAGTTTCATTGCAAAAGATTTGCGTCAACTTTGGACGTCATTTACAGGAAATATCCCAGTTTCTGTAAATATTTTCATTATAAGAATGAATGGCCTTTTTGTGGAATTTATCGGGGTATAAACCGGAAGGCCTCATCCAGTATTCCCGCGACTTTTCCAAGTTTATATCCCCGATAAATTCCACAAAAAGGCCATTCATTCCTTATAATTCCAGCATTTGAAACAAATTTAAGAAAATGTGTTTATTTTGACAGACGGCAGCCATTTGTTTACATTGACTACATTGACAGCATTGACAGCGCACCTGTAGAAAGTAGTTCGGTGTGGGAGTTTACTGGGATATAAATTTTTGACAGAGACTTGCTACGGGCCAATCAAATGTTAGGGAATTGTGTAAATATTTTTTTTCTGCTGGAATTATGAGATATTGCACATCTTCTTAGGTACAAACTCAAATGACTCTTATATGCATATGAAGTTTCAAGTCTTATATGTGGCTCTGACTGGAGAAATGTGGCTTCACTCACTTTTGATTGCTTATTTCAGCTACATAGAACCCCTCTAAACCGAACATTTGTTGAGCTTAATTTAGTATTGTTCATTGCCATTCACCTCCGATAACACCGTCTGTTTATGATCGCTAAGCAGTCATGCGTGTCTGGAAGTAGTCATCTGTCTGTTTTACAGTGGAACCTCTCTAAACCGGACACCCTGGGGACCTCCCAGGGTGTCCGGTTTATAGGGGTTTCACTGTAGTAAGCTAATACGTGTACACTTCCACAATTTCATAATTAATTTATTTGTAACATGATGGGAGAATTCAATGATGTGATGGTGTCTGATCTGTGTGGCTGCACAGGCTCCACTGGGGCAACACTGGTCGCAAAGGAAAAGGTAGCTCAATTTCGTCGAAATGTGAGGAAAGTCCTGATGAAAGATCAGACCAACGTATCCCAAACTTTTATAAACATTGGCCCAGGTATTAAGTGCAACTTCCCTACAACAGTCACACATGGGAAGACACAAAACTGGCTGTTGTAGAGGTGCACATGGATGTTGTTGGGAGGTTAAATGTAGAGGCAGTTGTCCATTTGGGATATAGAATATCGGCTGTTACAGATGGGGGGTTGTTGTAAATATTGGCTGTTACAGTGAGGTAGTTGTTGTAGAGAGGTGGCCATTTTGGAGCAGTTCGGCTGTAGTTGAAGTCCCAGTGACTTAAAATGAGAGGTCCCCAGGGTGTCCGGTTTAGAGAGGTTTCACTGTAAATCATGCATTTGATCATTCTGAGCCATAGTTGTGTGGTATGCGACCATGAACAGACATTGTTCCCAGAGAAAAATGATCAAGAAACTCATCAAAAACAAGAGTTGTCAAAAGACAATGAAGCTCGCCTGTTGGCAGCCTTCACTCAAAACTTGGCACAGTCGCATAAAAAACATGAATATTATATAACTTGACCTTGGGTTAAGGGGTGTGCGGTGGACCTTGATTATTGGGGTCAGTGGTGCAAGGTGGGTCGTGGGTTTGCTATAGCATAATATAGCATATTAAGATGAATGCATGTATGAAATATCAATGCGCTCCATGAAAACAGAAGTAAAACAAAATTTAACCCAACGTTAAGTTTATGAACGCACAAAGTTGGTGATTTGCTACAGCATGATAGCTATTGACATGAGGAATGCCATGTATGAATGTGCCAAGTTTAGTGACCTTGACCTTGGGGAAAGGGGTGGGGGTGGGTCATGGATTTGCTGCAGCACAATAGAGGATGATCGGATGAATGCATGTATGAAATATCAAAGTGTTCCCTGTAAAGAAACAGAAATTACACAACATTTACCCCAACGTTCAGTTTATGAACATGCTAAGTTTGTGACCTTGATCTTGGGGTAAGGGTTGGGTGGTGGGTTGTGGATTTGCTACAGCACGATAGAGGGTCATCTGAGGAATGCATGTATGAAATATCAAGGCGTTACCTTGACCTTGGGGAAAGAGGTGGGGGGTGGGTCATGGATTTGCTATAGCACGATAGAGTATCATCAGATGAATGCATGTATGAAATATCAAGGCGTTCCCTGTAAAGAAACAGAAGTTATAAAAAGACATTTACTACAACGTTAAGTTTATGATGTTGATCTTGGTGAAAGGGGTGGGGGTGGGTCATGTATTTGCTGTAGCACAATAGAGGATCATCAGAATGAATGCATGTATGAAATATGACAGCGTTCCCTGTAAAGAAACAGAAGTTACAGTGGTCAAGCAGTGGTCAAGCACTGGACATCTGCACATGCTAGCCCATGCTTAGCACATGGTTCTCCCAGTTTCTATTGTTCTCTCTACAGGTAAGGTGTACAGAGCACACGAGAAAAGGTATACAGAGCAGACGAGAAAACAGGTCTTCATGCATTATTGTCCAGTTTGTAGAGTGCGCAAAACAAAAAAGGGAGATAACTGAAAAATTAGCTACGCAAGAGTTGTCATTATTGTGCGCGACACACCTCCGGGTCGTGGTCTATGCATGTGTGAAGTTTCATGAAAATATTCCAAAGGGTGGTCGAGTTATGCTCCGGACAGGAAATCAGTGTTCGAAAACAAAAAAGGGAGATAGATAATAAAAATTAGCTATGCAAGAGTTGTCATTCTTGTGCACGACACACCTTCGGTTCGTGGTCTAATTGAATGTGTTAAGTTTCATAAAAATATTCCAAATAAGGGTGGTCGAGTTATGGTCAATCAGTGCGCGAAACAAAAAATGGGAGATAACTAAAAAATTAGCTATGCAAGAGTTGTCATTCTTGTGTGCGACACACCTTCGGGTCGTGGTATGCATGTGTGAAGTTTCATGAAAATATTCGAAAGGGTGGTGGTGTTATGCTCCGGACACGAAATCAGTGCGAGAAACAAAAAAAAAAAAAGGGAGATAACTCAAAAAAATATAAGCTATGCAAGAGTCTCATTCTTGTGAGCGACACACCTTCGGGTCGTGGGTCTATGCATGTGTGAAGTTTCATGAAAATATTCCAAAGGGTGTTCGAGTTATGCTCCGGACAAGAAGTGTCTGCGGCGGACGCGGACGCGACGTCAAATCCATAGTATCCCCCGACGGAGTCCGGGGGATACAATTAATTAGTTCTGTTCAAAAATATACATATCTTTATAAGCGATATCGTAGAAATGTACATTCGTAAACGAATCGTTGGGTTTTAATAATTTTATATAATACACCTTAGTTTCATATCCGATACGCATTATCCATCTTAATGTTTGTATTTGCCTCTTGTATAGTTGACATAATTGCCGGTATAATATTGTAAATGCAACGTTTTTATCGGAGTGAAATAAATTACGCTGGTATTTCATGTATTCGATATCGCCTAGTGTTCTCATTTTATAGAATTTATATATAGGACTATAACCCCCGTATTCTTCGTAAACTTCTTCAACACAGGCATTAAAAACTTTCAATTCCAATTGTATTGTATTCTCCATTTTCTCTAATAATATTTTATTATAACCATTTTTTCAAAAGTCAATTACCAATATAATTGGGACTACAATACCACCACCAACTTTTGGTTGGAGGTGGTATCATTTTGACTCCCTCTTTTCAAAATTATTTTCTCAAAAAATTCATAAATTTGCTGTCGGGAGACAATTTTCCTCGTTAACCAATTTTTGATTTTTCGGGGGTGGTGGGAATATTATAGAGGGTTATAAATGATATCACGGTAGGTGGTATCATTTTGACTACCTTACTACTACTAGTGGAAATAATGTAATACACTGTTTACAATTTCTGGCAGTCAACTAAGTAAATTTTCAACTGTATTACAGCATAAATAAGTGAATAAGTAATAAAGTAATATAATACGATCAAATAAGTGAGTTTACATTTGTTTCATTTGTTTTGATCATTTGTTCCCTATGTAATAATGAAGAAAATCAATAATCCATTTGTAAAAATAAAATATTTAATTTGAAATCAGGTGGTACAATACTCTTTGGACAAGCTTATCTGGAGCTCTGATGAACCATGAAATTCTGTATCCCGCGACACGAGACTACACATGTGGCTGTAGAGATGGGAAATACAGGTTTTGCGACCCGCGTAGATCCAGATCAGCCTGTACATCTGCACAGTCTGATCAAGATCTGCACCATTCACCATTCCATCAATGAAACACGAGTCATGCTTATAACAAGCAATATAAATTGTTATCAGGCTACAGGAGTGTGCTATTTGATCAGGAGATACACTGGTCACAGATCCCATCAGCCCTATTTCTCCAGTCACAGATGAGACAAACAAGAAGATGTGCGATTTTCTTGTGAAAAATATTTACAGAAACTGTGATATTTTCCGCATACGATGTCGAAAGTTGACGAAAGTTTCATTGCAAAAGATTTGCGTCAACTTTGGACGTCATTTACAGGAAATATCCCAGTTTCTGTAAATATTTTCATTATAAGAATGAATGGCCTTTTTGTGGAATTTATCGGGGTATAAACCGGAAGGCCTCATCCAGTATTCCCGCGACTTTTCCAAGTTTATATCCCCGATAAATTCCACAAAAAGGCCATTCATTCCTTATAATTCCAGCATTTGAAACAAATTCAAGAAAATGTGTTTATTTTGACAGACGGCAGCCATTTGTTTACATTGACTACATTGACAGCATTGACAGCGCACCTGTAGAAAGTAGTTCGGTGTGGGAATTTACTGGGATATAAATTTTGGACAGAGACTTGCTACGGGCCAATCAAATGTTAGGGAATTGTGTAAATATTTTTTTTCTGCTGGAATTATGAGATATTGCACATCTTCTTAGGTACAAACTCAAATGACTCTTATATGCATATGAAGTTTCAAGTCTTATATGTGGCTCTGACTGGAGAAATGTGGCTTCACTCACTTTTGATTGCTTATTTCAGCTACATAGAACCCCTCTAAACCGAACATTTGTTGAGCTTAATTTAGTATTGTTCATTGCCATTCACCTCCGATAACACCGTCTGTTTATGATCGCTAAGCAGTCATGCGTGTCTGGAAGTAGTCATCTGTCTGTTTTACAGTGGAACCTCTCTAAACCGGACATCCTGGGGACCTCCCGGGGTGTCCGGTTTAGAGGGGTTTCACTGTAGTATGCTAATACGTGTACACTTCCACAATTTCATAATTAATTTATTTGTAACATGATGGGAGAATTCAATGATGTGATGGTGTCTGATCTGTGTGGCTGCACAGGCTCCACTGGGGCAACACTGGTCGCAAAGGAAAAGGTAGCTCAATTTCGTCGAAATGTGAGGAAAGTCCTGATGAAAGATCAGACCAACGTATCCCAAACTTTTATAAACATTGGCCCAGGTATTAAGTGCAACTTCCCTACAACAGTCACACATGGGAAGACACAAAACTGGCTGTTGTAGAGGTGCACATGGATGTTGTTGGGAGGTTAAATGTAGAGGCAGTTGTCCATTTGGGATATAGAATATCGGCTGTTACAGATGGGGGGTTGTTGTAAATATTGGCTGTTACAGTGAGGTAGTTGTTTTAGAGAGGTGGCCATTTGGAGCAGTTCGGCTGTAGTTGAAGTCCCAGTGACTTAAAATGAGAGGTCCCCAGGGTGTCCGGTTTAGAGAGGTTTCACTGTAAATCATGCATTTGATCATTCTGAGCCATAGTTGTGTGGTATGCGACCATGAACAGACATTGTTCCCAGAGACAAATGATCAAGAAACTCATCAAAAACAAGAGTTGTCAAAAGACAATGAAGCTCGCCTGTTGGCAGCCTTCACTCAAAACTTGGCACAGTCGCATAAAAAACATGAATATTATATAACTTGACCTTGGGTTAAGGGGTGTGCGGTGGACCTTGATATTGGGGTCAGTGGTGCAAGGTGGGTCGTGGGTTTGCTATAGCATAATATAGCATATTAAGATGAATGCATGTATGAAATATCAATGCGCTCCATGAAAACAGAAGTAAAACAAAATTTAACCCAACGTTAAGTTTATGAACGCACAAAGTTGGTGATTTTCTACAGCATGATAGCTATTGACATGAGGAATGCATGTATGAATGTGCCAAGTTTGTGACCTTGACCTTGGGGAAAGGGGTGGGGGTGGGTCATGGATTTGCTTCAGCACAATAGAGGATGATCGGATGAATGCATGTATGAAATATCAAAGTGTTCCCTGTAAAGAAACAGAAATTACACAACATTTACCCCAACGTTCAGTTTATGAACATGCTAAGTTTGTGACCTTGATCTTGGGGTAAGGGTTGGGTGGTGGGTTGTGGATTTGCTACAGCACGATAGAGGGTCATCTGAGGAATGCATGTATGAAATATCAAGGCGTTACCTTGACCTTGGGGAAAGAGGTGGGGGTGGGGGGTCATGGATTTGCTATAGCACGATAGAGTATCATCAGATGAATGCATGTATGAAATATCAAGGCGTTCCCTGTAAAGAAACAGAAGTTATAAAAAGACATTTACTACAACGTTAAGTTTATGATGTTGATCTTGGTGAAAGGGGTGGGGGTGGGTCATGTATTTGCTGTAGCAAAATAGAGGATCATCAGATGAATGCATGTATGAAATATGACAGCGTTCCCTGTAAAGAAACAGAAGTTACAGTGGTCAAGCAGTGGTCAAGCACTGGACATCTGCACATGCTAGCCCATGCTTAGCACATGGTTCTCCCAGTTTCTATTGTTCTCTCTACAGGTAAGGTGTACAGAGCACACGAGAAAATGTATACAGAGCAGACGAGAAAACAGGTCTTCATGCATTATTGTCCAGTTTGTAGAGTGCGCAAAACAAAAAAGGGAGATAACTGAAAAATTAGCTACGCAAGAGTTGTCATTATTGTGCACGACACACCTCCGGGTCGTGGTCTATGCATGTGTGAAGTTTCATGAAAATATTCCAAAGGGTGGTCGAGTTATGCTCCGGACAGGAAATCAGTGAGCGAAAACAAAAAAGGGAGATAACTAAAAAATTAGCTATGCAAGAGTTGTCATTCTTGTGCACGACACACCTTCGGTTCGTGGTCTAATTGAATGTGTTAAGTTTCATAAAAATATTCCAAAGGGTGGTCGAGTTATGGTCAATCAGTGCGCGAAACAAAAAAGGGAGATAACTAAAAAATTAGCTATGCAAGAGTTGTCATTCTTGTGCGCGACACACCTTCGGGTTCGTGGTCTATGCATGTGTGAAGTTTCATGAAAATATTCGAAAGGGTGGTGGAGTTATGCTCCGGACACGAAATCAGTGCGAGAAACAAAAAAGGGAGATAACTCAAAAATTAGCTATGCAAGAGTTGTCATTCTTGTGCGCGACACACCTTCGGGTCGTGGTCTATGCATGTGTGAAGTTTCATGAAAATATTCCAAAGGGTGTTCGAGTTATGCTCCGGACAAGAAGTGTCTGCGGCGGACGCGGACGCGACGTCAAATCCATAGTATCCCCCGACGGAGTCCGGGGGATACAATTAATTAGTTCTGTTCAAAAATATACATATCTTTATAAGCGATATCGTAGAAATGTACATTCGTAAACGAATCGTTGGGTTTTAATAATTTTATATAATACACCTTAGTTTCATATCCGATACGCATTATCCGTCTTAATGTTTGTATTTGCCTCTTGTATAGTTGACATAATTGCCGGTATAATATTGTAAATGCAATGTTTTTATCGGAGTGAAATAAATTACGCTGGTATTTCATGTATTCGATATCGCCTAGTGTTCTCATTTTATAGAATTTATATATAGGACTATAACCCCCGTATTCTTCGTAAACTTCTTCAACACAGGCATTAAAAACTTTCAATTCCAATTGTATTGTATTATCCATTTTCTCTAATAATATTTTATTATAACCATTTTTTCAAAAGTCAATTACCAATATAATTGGGACTACAATACCACCACCAACTTTTGGTTGGAGGTGGTATCATTTTGACTCACTCTTTTCAAAATTATTTTCTCCAAAAATTCATAAATTTGCTGTCGGGAGACAATTTTCCTCGTTAACCAATTTTTGATTTTTCGGGGGTGGTGGGAGTATTATAGAGGGTTATAAATGATATCACGGTAGGTGGTATCATTTTGACTACCTTACTACTACTAGTGGAAATAATGTAATACACTGTTTACAATTTCTGGCAGTCAACTAAGTAAATTTTCAACTGTATTACAGCATAAATAAGTGAATAAGTAATAAAGTAATATAATACGATCAAATAAGTGAGTTTACATTTGTTTTGATCATTTGTTCCCTATGTAATAATGAAGAAAATCAATAATCCATTTGTAAAAATAAAATATTTAATTTGAAATCAGGTGGTACAATACTCTTTGGACAAGCTTATCTGGAGCTCTGATGAACCATGAAATTCTGTATCCCGCGACACGAGACTACACATGTGGCTGTAGAGATGGGAAATACAGGTTTTGCGACCCGCGTAGATTCCAGATCAGCCTGTACATCTGCACAGTCTGATCAAGATCTGCACCATTCACCATTCCATCAATGAAACACGAGTCATGCTTATAACAAGCAATATAAATTGTTATCAGGCTACAGGAGTGTGCTATTTGATCAGGAGATACACTGGTCACAGATCCCATCAGCCCTATTTCTCCAGTCACAGATGAGACAAACAAGAAGATGTGCGATTTTCTTGTGAAAAATATTTACAGAAACTGTGATATTTTCCGCATACGATGTCGAAAGTTGACGAAAGTTTCATTGCAAAAGATTTGCGTCAACTTTGGACGTCATTTACAGGAAATATCCCAGTTTCTGTAAATATTTTCATTATAAGAATGAATGGCCTTTTTGTGGAATTTATCGGGGTATAAACCGGAAGGCCTCATCCAGTATTCCCGCGACTTTTCCAAGTTTATATCCCCGATAAATTCCACAAAAAGGCCATTCATTCCTTATAATTCCAGCATTTGAAACAAATTTAAGAAAATGTGTTTATTTTGACAGACGGCAGCCATTTGTTTACATTGACTACATTGACAGCATTGACAGCGCACCTGTAGAAAGTAGTTCGGTGTGGGAGTTTACTGGGATATAAATTTTTGACAGAGACTTGCTACGGGCCAATCAAATGTTAGGGAATTGTGTAAATATTTTTTTTCTGCTGGAATTATGAGATATTGCACATCTTCTTAGGTACAAACTCAAATGACTCTTATATGCATATGAAGTTTCAAGTCTTATATGTGGCTCTGACTGGAGAAATGTGGCTTCACTCACTTTTGATTGCTTATTTCAGCTACATAGAACCCCTCTAAACCGAACATTTGTTGAGCTTAATTTAGTATTGTTCATTGCCATTCACCTCCGATAACACCGTCTGTTTATGATCGCTAAGCAGTCATGCGTGTCTGGAAGTAGTCATCTGTCTGTTTTACAGTGGAACCTCTCTAAACCGGACACCCTGGGGACCTCCCAGGGTGTCCGGTTTAGAGGGGTTTCACTGTAGTATGCTAATACGTGTACACTTCCACAATTTCATAATTAATTTATTTGTAACATGATGGGAGAATTCAATGATGTGATGGTGTCTGATCTGTGTGGCTGCACAGGAGGCTCCACTGGGGCAACACTGGTCGCAAAGGAAAAGGTAGCTCAATTTCGTCGAAATGTGAGGAAAGTCCTGATGAAAGATCAGACCAACGTATCCCAAACTTTTATAAACATTGGCCCAGGTATTAAGTGCAACTTCCCTACAACAGTCACACATGGGAAGACACAAAACTGGCTGTTGTAGAGGTGCACATGGATGTTGTTGGGAGGTTAAATGTAGAGGCAGTTGTCCATTTGGGATATAGAATATCGGCTGTTACAGATGGGGGGTTGTTGTAAATATTGGCTGTTACAGTGAGGTAGTTGTTGTAGAGAGGTGGCCATTTGGAGCAGTTCGGCTGTAGTTGAAGTCCCCAGTGACTTAAAATGAGAGGTCCCCAGGGTGTCCGGTTTAGAGAGGTTTCACTGTAAATCATGCATTTGATCATTCTGAGCCATAGTTGTGTGGTATGCGACCATGAACAGACATTGTTCCCAGAGACAAATGATCAAGAAACTCATCAAAAACAAGAGTTGTCAAAAGACAATGAAGCTCGCCTGTTGGCAGCCTTCACTCAAAACTTGGCACACTCGCATAAAAAACATGAATATTATATAACTTGACCTTGGGTTAAGGGGTGTGCGGTGGACCTTGATATTGGGGTCAGTGGTGCAAGGTGGGTCGTGGGTTTGCTATAGCATAATATAGCATATTAAGATGAATGCATGTATGAAATATCAATGCGCTCCATGAAAACAGAAGTAAAACAAAATTTAACCCAACGTTAAGTTTATGAACGCACAAAGTTGGTGATTTTCTACAGCATGATAGCTATTGACATGAGGAATGCATGTATGAATGTGCCAAGTTTGTGACCTTGACCTTGGGGAAAGGGGTGGGGGTGGGTCATGGATTTGCTGCAGCACAATAGAGGATGATCGGATGAATGCATGTATGAAATATCAAAGTGTTCCCTGTAAAGAAAATTACACAACATTTACCCCAACGTTCAGTTTATGAACATGCTAAGTTTGTGACCTTGATCTTGGGGTAAGGGTTGGGTGGTGGGTTGTGGATTTGCTACAGCATGATAGAGGGTCATCTGAGGAATGCATGTATGAAATATCAAGGCGTTACCTTGACCTTGGGGAAAGAGGTGGGGGGTGGGTCATGGATTTGCTATAGCACGATAGAGTATCATCAGATGAATGCATGTATGAAATATCAAGGCGTTCCCTGTAAAGAAACAGAAGTTATAAAAAGACATTTACTACGTTAAGTTTATGATGTTGATCTTGGTGAAAGGGGTGGGGGTGGGTCATGTATTTGCTGTAGCACAATAGAGGATCATCAGATGAATGCATGTATGAAATATGACAGCGTTCCCTGTAAAGAAACAGAAGTTACACAACATTTACCGCAACGTTAAGTTTATGACCTTGACCTTGGGGTAAGGGTTGGGTGGTGGGTTGTGGATTTTCTACAGCATGATAGAGGGGCATCTGAGGAATGCATGTATGAAATAACAAGGTGTTCCATGAAAGTAAACAGAAGTTATAAGACATTTACCCGAACGTTAAGTTTGTGGACGCCGACGACGCCGGGGGTATACATGTCATAAGCTCTGCAGGCGAAGGCGAGCTAATAAGATCACAGATGTTTTCTTGTGTTTGGTGTAGAGAGGTTTCACTGTAGTAGTATACTTACACAGGAAATCTGCTGGGTTGAAATGCGGCTCACAAACAATGCCCAGGGTTTTGAAGTGTGACAACGCTGCATTGCCAGGTCCATAGTACGCTTCCTACAACGGACATAACAACGCATGCGGTTATCTTGCCAACAGGACTGCAGTTCATCAAGTGAACAAAGTGACAGTGGGTTTAACATCCCAGCAACAGCTAAGGTCATATAGAGACGGGACCACACTGTAACGTCTCATCCGACCAGTGGGATGGAAATACTATGAGTAGTTGTTCATGCCCTAGGCAAGGTTTGAACACACAACCTCTGGATTGGAAGTCAGGTGTTCTAACCCCTAGGCCACAACCCATCCCTGCAGTTCATCAAATAGCACACTTGTAGCCTGATAACAATCTATATTGCCTGAAGCATGACAGTGTTTCATTGATGGAATGGAGACAGTGCAGATCCTGATCAGACTGTGCAGATGCACAGGCTGATTTGGATCTACACTGGTCAGAAAATCCATAAGCCCCATTTCTCCAGTCACAGCCACAAATGAGACAAGCCATGTACATTTGCATCCAAGAACATCTGGTCAATGTTTGACATCATTTACGGAAAATATAGTAAATTTAGTACAGTTGAGTACCAGTATCTCAAAGTCGATGGGAGATCGTCATATAGTCGAGATAGCGATGAAGTGACATGGTAGAATATTTTCGCGAAAAATATATTAAATCATGTTACCCATTACACCACGAATAAACAATCGCCAATTAACTAATGACCAAAGGTAGAAAGCTAATCAACATTACAAGGTGGCATCACGACTCTCAGTTAATTGCTTAAATGACCAGCGTGATAAGCTTAATGAATCGTGTCAAACGCTGAAATATATCCAGGTGGACCAATAAAGCAAACAAGGTAGGTGTGAATTTATTTTGTTTCGTTTTATATGTTTCGAAAATTAGTGGCAAGCAAATCGATATTGGCAGCCAGGCGCTTAGGCGATTTACCCAAACGTTTATGCGATCGATATAGCGAAGAGATTTTTAACATAATGTATACGGAGTGGACATAATGAATAGTCGAGATATATGAGATAGGGCATGGTCGAGATAGCCGAGGACATTTATATTAAACAAATAATGATATAATTAGGGACTTCAGTGAATCATCGAGATAGGCGATATTATCAAGATACTGATATTCGAGATACTGGTGCTCGACTGTAAATATTTTTCTTAGGCACAAAATCACACGGCGTGTCTTAAATGCAGACTGCTTTGCAGTCCGACAATGGTGATATTTGACGGCTGTCTATATCTTAGTACATAACCTAAACTGCTATCAAAACACGAGTTCGAATCGCCAGTTCAAAGACTTGAGTTATCATTTTTAAGACTCATAACTGTGGTCCAGTTACCCTGTATATCACTATTCGGTCAATTTAATCACAATATGTCAGTGATAGATTTTATGACAAATTCTTCAATTAATTGAAAAATTTGAAAATTTATACACTATTACCAGATTACTCGATTGACTATTACCTAAACTTGCAGGAAGATCATCATTATGCTGCAACTTGTCTTGTCCTTCCTTTATCAGTTATCTGAAATACTTAATAACCCCACTCCATCCCTCTGACCCACCAATCCCCACATCATGCAACTGTATATAGAAAACATGAAATATCTTATTAAGCTAACATAGTACCGGTACTATCATATATATTACATGACCACATATCTAACATATTTGGCTCCTCATTGGGGGCTACCTGCTATTTGGTGCTGTGCTTCATAAGACTCGCATGTGCCAGACCAGATTTCTCTGAGCAAGAGGTGAGACGTATGTAGTAGCTATCCTCTTGCACGACTATGGCGGAGTGAATGTGTAGAGCTAATAACTCGCGTGAAACGACTAGAGGGTGATGAGTTGAGTGAAAGACTCGAAAGAGGCGAGTCGAGCATACGACTATAAAGAGCTGAGTTGAGTTAACAACTAGGATGTGCATCAAGTGGACGACTAGAAAGATCTGAGTTAAGTTAACAACTCGAATGCGAGTCGAGCGTACCGACTGGCGAGTCGAGCGTACCGACTATAAAGAGGTGAGTCGTCGAAATTAGTCGAGCGTACCGACTATAATGAGGAAAGTGGTGCAGGGTAGTCGAGCGTAACCGACTGGCGAGTCGAGCGTACTCGGACTATAGAGGGGTGGGTCGTCCAGGGCAGTCGAGTGTACCGACTGGCGAGCCGATAATGAGGTGAGACTAGCGTACAGAATGTCGTGTCGAGCGTACGTACTGGGACGAGTTGCTTCAGGCGAGTGAATGATGTATCAACAAGTCTGGCAAATGTTTCAACTGATGCCGCACATAAATGTACATATGAATTAATTTATCGAAAAGGGGGCAAAATAGTCCAAAACGAATTGATATTGTTAAACTAAAAATAGCAATGAGTGCCCCCTAGAGGAGCAATTAATCAGGTATGCGTGTACTCATAACAAACTTAATTAATAGTTTGTACCCAACAAGAACATGTAGACAAATATGACATCTGTGTGTAACCTGCTGTTAAATAAAGTGCACGAACTATCACATCCACAGTATTGTTTACCTTGTACGAAGTCAATGACACATCCGGGCCTGTGCAGCTTGTATAGCACTGTGTGCAACTCTGATGTACCTGGTATAGCATGATGAAGACCATCGACCGAGAGTTTGTATCATGTGATCTTCAATGTTAGCTTCTGCTGCACTGCTTGCAGCACCAATCCGAAATTAATGGCCACTATATTTATTCTCGTCATAACTGAGTCTGCATAAAACTTGCTTCACATAATAAAGAAACTTCATCCTAGTGAACGGTTTGCCATCCACATCTATGAATAGTGGCAAGATATCATAACAAAACGCAGTAGATGTAAGCTGCTCTCTGCGTAGACACAAATAATGTTCCATCAAATACACTGGACAGCAATTAATGGAGTTATTTCTGTATATCGGTATATCAACGCCTACACTGAACGGATCAGTCTTGCAAGTAGGTAGCGTAAGACAAAACATAGAATGATCTGTCAAGAATGACACATCCTGACATTTCAAATATGAATAAACATCATCATTCCGAGCTTTAACAGTGAACTCACCGCAGCGAAGAAAGCCGAAATAGGCTAATGAACACATACATAGTAACGTCAAATCTAAGTTTGGGGTAAAAACTCCCGCATGTAATAAGGTTAACATAATGACCAGCGGGGTTCGAGTATACACAGATTGCAACGCATGAGCTTTGGGCTGATGGAACAGGATATCGGTAATTGGGTCATTGCGTCATCGAATGATGATGGCTACACGTGTTTACAATAATGCATTGCACGGACCTGCGTAGATCTACATTCTACATGGATAAATTATAAAATAAAACATGACGATAACGATTCTTGGTCGATTCAATATATTTATTACATGCGAAGATAACAATGATAACATTAAATTACATATGACATGTAGATGGAAATTTATGGCATATTATAGTCATTGGCGACGTCGTACATTCGCAAAGTGTACATGTATTTTTTGTTGACATTATGATGCGTCTTGGGCGAGCACGGATATTGCACAGTTCGGATAAGCAACACGGAAGGTCGTATGTCGCCCGACTTCCGTGTAATAGGGGGGTCGCATTGTACATTGTATGCCAGGGGTATAACATTTGAACAAACTAACTGACCTTGACATTGGGGTCAGGGGTGGATGGTGGGTCGAGGATTTGCTACAGCATGATAGAGCATCATCAGATGAATGCATGTATGCTATATCAAGGCGCTGGCGCTCCATGTAACGAAACATAAGTGATAAGAAATTGACCCCAACGTTAAGTTTATGAACGCACTAAGCAACAAGGGGTCAGGGGTGGGCGGTGGATTTGATACAGTATGATTGAGAACCATCAGATTGATTCATGTATGAAATATCAAAGTGAAAGAATGAGAAGTTATAAGAAATTGACGGCAACAGTAAGCGCAAAGTTATGACAAATTTACCTCAGCATTACGTTTATGAACACACTAAGTCTGTGACCTTGACCTTGGGGTAAGCCGTGGGTGGTGGGTCGTGGATTTGCAATAGCATGATAGAGGGTCATCTGAGGAATGCATGTATGAAATATCAAGGTGTTCCATGAAAAGAAACATAACTTCTACGACATTTACCCCCAACGTCAAGTGTGTGGACGCAGATGACGCCGGGGGTTAGGGGTGTAACGATGCATCGATTTATCGACTTATCGCAATTGTAATGCTCACGATAGTGCTATTGCAATGGGGCTTTGTAATATCAATAAAAATCGCGATAGCATGACAAACTATCGATTTTCTCGATAGTTTTCACAATATACTTCTTAGAATACTAAATGTCCAAGTTTTCATGCAACTTTAGCTCGGGTTGGCCGTGATTTTGAGTTGCTAATCGAAGTCCGCGATATCCATTATCCATCGGATGATTTGATAGGGTAGAATGGTATACCGCACCGGCTACAACAGAGATCTACTAGCTCATTCGGAAGCTGAATTAGGAAAATAGTTTGCGTCGAATAGGTATATTTTACACCTGTAACGTATGCAGGTGGACCTATAAATTTACAGGACAACCTGTACATTTTATATATGTCCACATGTAAAATATACAGGTGCAATAAATATTACAGGTGGACCTGTATATTTTACAGGTGGACCTGTAAATTTTCCACCTGTAATTTTAGTTTTGACCCCGTTCGTACACCATACCCCGACGGCCATATATAGCCCACCTGTCCCAGAATTATTTTACAATCCCACACATCTATATATAGCCCACCTATCCGAGAACATTTGTACAACCCCACACAGCTATATATAGCGCACCTGTCCCTGGACGAGGAGCAGGATGTTCCTGAACATGTGGTAGATCTGGCTGGACGGCTGGTGGATTGTTGTGACGATCGTCTTGTTGTAGTGTATGGCGTATGACTTCAGCTGCTGCATCAGGGATAGGGCCGTGCTCGAATCCAGGCCCGACGTCGGCTCCTGTAATCCAAACGACACCAGTGGCCTATTTCGCCAAAATTTCAAAGTATACTTATCTTGTTAAGTGCACATTGAGGGACAAATTTTCAATTTAAGGATAAATTTATTAATTTTTATTATACTGAATTTATTACATTATCACAGCCATTTTGGCTGTGATAATGTAATAAATTCTGTATAATAATTTTAGTATGATAATATATATTATATTATAATAATTTATTATTATTATTAAAATGGTCAGTGGAGCTAGAGACCTAAAAGCATCAAATGAGACAACCAGAATTTCTACGAATGCACATGCTGATCTGCGTCTACACTAGACACATAAGCCATAAACCGCATTTCTCCAATCACAGCCACAATTGAAATATCATCAATGTCAGATGGAAGCTTACATCGAGCAGCAGAATGTCTGGGTCGGTGAGGAGCTCGCAGGCTATGCTGGCCCTCTTCTTCTCCCCTCCTGATAGGCCGCGACTGAATATATCGCCTATCACTAGAAGGTAACGTAAAAATAACACAAAATCTCCAGAGAAGTGCATGCTTTAAACACGAAAAAGGTCAAGGTTGAAGGCTAAGTGTTTCCGCAAAACATGTGATGTGAAGGTAAAACAAGGTCAAGGTCATGTTAATGGTGGCATGAGTGTGTTCCAAATGCTCACATGTATCAAATATTGTAGCAATATTAAATTTATATCCTGATGAAGAAGCTTGTACAGACTTTTTGACATTTACGGGTGACGTCGACGCGGACGACGACAATAGAACAAGCGGCAATATGCAAAAGCAGGTGACATAACTTACTATCCCTTAGAAAGCTGGAAACGGCAATTGTCATCTGTTGTTGCTTGATATTTTGCATTCTTTCTCAATAATGACATGGTTTGACAGAACGGAAATAGCACTCGGCTGACTGACCATTGGCCGACTTCGCTGTCAGCCAGTGTGTATTTAGTCAATGCTCGGTCAGTTACCTGATAAATGTGGCTGTGACTGGAGAAATGGGGCTTACAGGCTTTGTGGCCAGTGGAGGTCTGATCAAATGGCGCATTCCTGTAGCCTGATAAAAATCTATATTGTATGTTAGAAGTATAATGTGCGTTTCATTGATGGAATGGAGAGCAGGACAGATCCTGATCAGACTGTGCGGATAAACAGGCTGATCTGGATCTACACTGCTCACAAAACCCATAAGTCCCATTTCTCCAGTCACAGCCACAAATAATAAACAGGAAAGTGAATGATGGGTTTAACATGCCGGCAACATATAAGGGCATTTAGGGGTGGGACCTCGGATTCAAGTCTCATACGAACGACCAGTAGGATGGAAATACTATGAACATATTTTTTGATGCCTAAGATGAGGTTTGAACCCACAACCTCCGGATTGGAAGTCAGGTGTCCTAACCCCTACTCCACAACCCAACCCAATATAAAGACTATTGTCATTTCTATTTTTGCGACATACGTACATGTGTTGAGACAGGACCTAAGGTCGAGGGTGTTGATTATGTCGTCCATTTTCTCCTGTTTCTCCGATTCGGACAGACTCTCTGGCAGACGGAGTTGTGCTGTAAACTACAACATCAACAGAAATTAACAACAACAACAACAGTGTTCAGTTTCAAATACTTTTCAGTAAGGAACAAGAGGTGACGGAAAACCATGAAACGGTAAAAGGGTTTAACCCTTTGAACCATAACGCCCACTAAAGGGCTTTATATAATTAGCTTAGATCAAGATCTCATCAGGATCTGCAGTTTTTGAAAGTCATTTTCATATTTTTGAGAACAACAAATACCCTCTTTTCATAAATGGAGCAGGACTAGTCTGAAAATCATTTTATGATGATTGGCTTGGGGTGAAAGGGTTAACATGTCAGCAACAGCTATGGTTATATAAAGATTGGACTTCAGTCTTTGTTGTACAGTTAGCGCAATCACCAATGAGGCCCGAATTCGATCCTTGACCAGGGCAGTATGTGACAGTGAGCTGGAATGTTGGTCAACAGATCGAACAAGTGGGTTTCCTCCAGGTACTCTAGTTTCCTCCCACATTAAGTATCACTCTTACGCCCCCATACGCCCCCAACAGTGCCAGCATTTCAGAGCTCCAGAGAAGTTGTATATAATTCAAATTAAATGCGTATTTTACTTTTACAAATGTATTATTAGTTTTCTTCCTTATTAAATAGGGAAACAAATGATAAACCAGATGGTCGCAGCCCACATGTCGAGCCCGCCGAGGCATTTGATGGTATTTTTAAAAACTTTAAAGCAGATTTCGGACGGACGGACTGATGCACGCACAGACGCACAGATCCACGGACGCACAGATGCACGACGCACAGATGCACGGATGCACGGATACCCGGACGTCATTGTGATCACTATGTCTCGCTTTCCGCAAGCGGGCTCGACAAAAATAAAACAAATTAAACAAGAGGGCCATGATGACCCTAATTCGCTCACCTGACTCCATGAACACCAGAGAATGTGACACGAGTTGTGCTATTTTTAGATGGCGGACATCTTGGATTAAGCGATGACTCTCATTTTACCAAATCTGGAAATGCTTCACCCAAGGATCTTGACTTACTATGAAGTTTGGCCAGCATCGGCCAGCATCGGCCAGCATCGGCCAGCATCGGCCAGCATCGGCCAGTATCGGCCATGTGGTTCCCGAGAAAAAGACGTTCAAAATCTTGAATAAATGGACCTTTGGCGGCCATCATGGATGACATAATCATCCGATTCCAACAAATATTGTACCAGAGCAATCACCTCATTGATACCTTCAATTTTACATATGACATGAGCATATTCGGTCAAAAATAAAATTTGACCCCATGGGCCACGCCCATTTTTGACCTCAGGTTCACCATTTTAACACCTTTGAAAGAGATTCTACATCGATCATTCCTACCAAGTTTCGTCGAAATCCGGCTGGCGGTTCATGAGAATTTTTTTTTAAGAATTTGCGCTATTTTTAGACGGCGGCCATCTTGGATTAGCGACGACCTCCGTTTTAACAAATCTGAAAAGGCTTCACCCATGGACCATAACTGTGAAGTTTGGCCACCATGGGCCAAGCGGTTCGTGTGAAGAAGAATTTTGAAATCTCTAATAAAAGAACGACCTTTTGACCTTTCGGCGGCCATCTTGGATGACATGACCATCCAATTTCGACAAAAAATGTACCAGAGCGATCGCCTCTTTGATACCTTCGATTTGATATAGATGGTCAAAAATAAGATTTTACCCCACGGGCCACGCCCATTTTTGACCCCGGGGTCACCATTTTAACAACTTTGAAAGAGCATTGTACATCGATCATTCCTACCAAGTTTCGTCGAAATCCAGCTGGCGGTTCATGAGAAGAAGATTTTATAAGAATTTATGCTATTTTTAGACGGCGGCCATCTTGCTTCAGTGATGACCTCCATTTTAACAAATCTGAAAAGGCTTCACCCATGGACCATAACTTTTAAGTTTGGCTACCATGGGCCAAGCGGTTCATGTGAAGAAGAATTTTGAAATCTCTGATAAAAGAACGACCTTTTGACCTTTCTGCGGCCATCTTGGATGACATAACCATCCAATTTCGACAATAAATCCACCAGAGTGATCGCCTCGTTGATAACTTCGATTTGATATATAACATGACCATATTTGGTCAAAAATAAAATTTGACCCCACGGGCCACGCCCATTTTTTAGCCGGAGTCACCATTTTAACAACTTTGAAAGAGCATTGTACATCGATCATTTCTAGCAAATTTCGTCAAAATCCGGTTAACGGTTCATGAGAAGAAGATTTTTAAAGAATTTATGCTATTTTTAGACGGCGGCCATCTTGGATTAGCGATGACCTCCATTTTAACAAATCTGAAATGGCTTCACCCATAAACCATAACTTTTAAGTTTGACTATCATGGGCCGTTCATGTTAAGAAGAATTTTGAAATCTCTAATAAAACAAGAGCTCCGCGGAGAAAAATGTCCCGCCTCGCGCAGTTTGATAGTATATATGGAGCTTGTAATAACCTTGGGGTTAGTGAGTAGAATGATGCGGGATGTTGTTACAAAGGCATGTATGGAATATTAAAGCATAAACTGAGCGTTAATTTGTAAGTCAGTGACCTTGACCTTTGGGGTTAGCGGGCACCATGGGCTTTCTGTAGAACGATGCGGGATGTTGTTACAAATGCATATATGGAATATTAAAGCATAAACTGAGCGTTGACTTTTCCAAACATGGAAATTTCTAATTCAGTGACCTTGACCTTTGAGGTTAGCGGGCACCATGGGCTTTCTGTAGAATGATGCGGGATGTTGTTACAAAAGCATGTATGGAATATTAAAGCATAAACTGAGCGTTAACTTTTGCAAAGACGGAAATTTCTAAGTCAGTGACCTTGACCTTTGGGGTTAGCGGGCACCATGGGCTTTCTGCAGAATGATGCGGGATGTTGTTACAAATGCATGTATGGAATATTAAAGCATAAACTGAGCGTTAACTTTTGCAAACACGGAAATTTCTAAGTCAGTGACCTTGACCTTTGCGGTTTGCGGGCACCATGGCTTTCTGTAGAATGATGCGGGATGTTGTTACAAATGCATGTATGGAATATTAAAGCATACATAAATTGAGCGTTAACTTTTCCAAACACGGAAATTTCTAAGTCAGCGACCTTGACCTTTGGGGATTGCGGGCACCATGGGCTTTCTGTAGAATGATGCCGGATGTTGTTACAAATGCATGTATGGAATATTAAAGCATAAACTGAGCATTAACTTTTCCAAACACGGAAAGTTCTAAGTCAGTGACCTTGACCTTTGGCGTTAGCGGGCATCATGGGCTTTCTGTAGAATGATGCAGGATGTTGTTACAAATGCATGTATGGAATATTAAAGCATAAACTGAGCGTTAACTTTTCCAAACATGGAAATTTCTAAGTCAGTGACCTTGACCTTTTGGGTTAGCGGGCAACATGGGCTTTCTGTAGAATGATGCGGGATGTTGTTACAAATGTATGTATGGAATATCAAAGCATAAACTGAGTTAACTTTTCCAAACACGGAAATTTCTAAGTCAGTGACCTTGACCTTTGGGGTTAGCGGGCACTATGGGCTTTCTGTAGAATGATGCAGGATGTTGTTACAAATGCATGTATGGAATATTAAAGCATAAACTGAGCATTAACTTTTCCAAACACGGAAAGTTCTAAGTCAGTGACCTTGACCTTTGCGGTTTGAGGGCACCATGGGCTTTCTGTAGAATGATGCGGGATGTTGTTACAAATGCATGTATGGAATATTAAAGCATACATAAATTGAGCGTTAACTTTTCCAAACACGGAAATTTCTAAGTCAGCGACCTTGACCTTTGGGGTTTGCGGGCACCATGGGCTTTCTGTAGAATGATGCCGGATGTTGTTACAAATGCATGTATGGAATATTAAAGCATAAACTGAGCATTAACTTTTCCAAACACGGAAATTTCTAATTCAGTGACCTTGACCTTTGAGGTTAGCGGGCACCATGGGCTTTCTGTAGAATGATGCGGGATGTTGTTACAAAAGCATGTATGGAATATTAAAGCATAAACTGAGCGTTAACTTTTGCAAACACGCAAATTTCTAAGTCAGTGAACTTGACCTTTGGGGTTAGCGGGCACCATGGGCTTTCTGCAGAATGATGCGGGATGTTGTTACAAATGCATGTATGGAATATTAAAGCATAAACTGAGCGTTAACTTTTGCAAACACGCAAATTTCTAAGTCAGTGAACTTGACCTTTGGGGTTAGCGGGCACCATGGGCTTTCTGCAGAATGATGCGGGATGTTGTTACAAATGCATGTATGGAATATTAAAGCATAAACTGAGCGTTAACTTTTGCAAACACGGAAATTTCTAAGTCAGTGACCTTGACCTTTGCGGTTTGCGGGCACCATGGGCTTTCTGTAGAATGATGCGGGATGTTGTTACAAATGCATGTATGGAATATTAAAGCATACATAAATTGAGCGTTAACTTTTCCAAACACGGAAATTTCTAAGTCAGCGACCTTGACCTTTGGGGTTTGCGGGCACCATGGGCTTTCTGTAGAATGATGCCGGATGTTGTTACAAATGCATGTATGGAATATTAAAGCATAAACTGAGCATTAACTTTTCCAAACACGGAAAGTTCTAAGTCAGTGACCTTGACCTTTGGCGTTAGCGGGCATCATGGGCTTTCTGTAGAATGATGCAGGATGTTGTTACAAATGCATGTATGGAATATTAAAGCATAAACTGAGCGTTAACTTTTCCAAACATGGAAATTTCTAAGTCAGTGACCTTGACCTTTTGGGTTAGCGGGCACTATGGGCTTTCTGTAGAATGATGCAGGATGTTGTTACAAATGCATGTATGGAATATTAAAGCATAACCTGAGCATTAACTTTTCCAAACATTCTAAAGGAAAGTCTAAGTCAGTGACCTTGACCTTTGGCGTTAGCAGGCATCATGGGATTTCTGTAGAATGATGCGGGATGTTGTTACAAATGCATGTATGGAATATTAAAGCATACATAAATTGAGCGTTAACTTTTCCAAACACGGAAATTTCTAAGTCAGCGACCTTGTCCTTTGGGGTTTGCGGGCACCATGGGCTTTCTGTAGAATGATGCAGGATGTTACAAATGCATGTATGGAATATTAAAGCATAAACTGAGCGTTAACTTTTCCAAACATGGACATTTCTAAGTCAGTGACCTTGACCTTTTGGGTTAGCGGGCAACATGGGCTTTCTGTAGAATGATGCGGGATGTTGTTACAAATGCATGTATGGAATATCAAAACATAAACTGATCGTTAACTTCTCCAAACAAATATTAAAGCATAAACTGAGCGTTAACTTTTCCAAACACGGAAATTTCTAAGTCAGTGACCTTGACCTTTGGCGTTAGCGGGCAACATGGGCTTTCTGTAGAATGATGCGGGATGTTGTTACAAATGTATGTATGGAATATTAAAGCATAAACTGAGCGTTAACTTTTGCAAACACGGAAATTTCTAAGTCAGTGACCTTGACCTTTTGGGATTAGCGGGCACCATGGGCTTTCTGGAGAATGATGCGGGATGTTGTTACAAATGCATGTATGGAATATTAAAGCATTCCATTGAAGGAAACAGAAGTTACAATGAATTAACCCGAGTGTTAAGTTTTAGAAACAGAGCTAAATGCAAAAACTTAACGTTGAATGCATGTGAAAAGTAGGTCAATCAACCATGAAAACTAGGTCCAGGTCACATGGGCTCCCTCTGTGTGAGATGGTTACACCACAGTGTTGATGTATACCAAGTATGGATGTCGTAGGTGTTATAGTTTTCTGGAAACTGACCTAAACGCAAAAACTTAACGTGAAATGTTGACGCCGCCGACGCCGCCGACGCCGCCGACGCCGCCGCCGACGCCGCCGACGCTGCCGCCGCCGCCGACGCCGTCGACGGAAAAGCTATACCTATGTCCCGCTTCTGCTAAAGCAGGCGGGACAAAAACGACCTTTTGACATTTTGGCGGCCATCTTGGATGACATAACCATCCGATTTCGACAAAAAATGAACCAGAGTGATCACCTCGTTGATACCTTCGATTTGATATATGACATGACCATATTCGGTCAAAAATAAAATTTGACCCCACAGGCCACGCCCATTTTTGACCCCGGGGTCACCATTTTAACAACTTTGAAAGAGCATTTTACATCGATCATTCCTACCAAGTTTTGTCGAAATCCGCTTGGCGGTTCTTGAGAAGAAGATTTTTGAAGAATTTGTGATATTTTCAGACGGCGGCCATCTTGGATTACGTAATGACATAATTTTAACAATTTTGTAACCCCCTACCTTAGGACCATGACCATGACGGATGACGGACGGACGGACAGACGTTCTTACAGTACTATACTTATGTGGCTTATCACATGTTAAATATTAGCCACATAAAACAATTTTATTTTTAGACGGCAGCCATCTTGGATTAGCGATGACCTCCATTTTAACAAATCTGAAAAGGCTTCACCCATGGACCATAACGTTTAAGTTTGGCTACCATGGGCTAAGCGGTTCATGTGAAGAAGAATTTTGAAATCTCTAATAAAAGAACGACCTTTTGACCTTTCGGGGGCCATCTTGGATGACATAACCATCCGATTTCGACAAATTGATCGCCTCATTGATACCTTCAATTTGATATATGACATGACCATATTCAGTCAAAAATAAAATTTGACCCCAATTTGACCCCACGAGCCACGCCCATTTTTGACCCCGGGGTCACCATTTTAACAACTTTGAAAGAGCATTGTACATCGATCATTCCTACCAAGTTTTGTCGAGATCCGGCTGGCGGTTCTTGAGAAGAAGATTTTTGAAGAATTTGTGCTATTTTTAGACAGAGGCCATCTTGGATTACGTAACGACATCATTTTAACAATTTTGTAGTCCCCCTACCTAAGGACCATGACCATGAAGTTTGGTGACTATAGGCCCAATGGTTACCGAGAAGAAGACGTTTGAAAATGTTCACGGACGACGGACGGATGACGGACGGACAGACGGACGTTCTTACAGTACTATACTTATGTGGCTTATCACATGTTAAATATTAGCCACATAAAACGATTTCTCCACAGCAGTTAGTTCAGGTCATGTTAAAGGTTTGGAACACAGATGTATTTGCTTCCAAAATTAACAACCGCAAAGTCACATTAATATGCGATGGAACAGCATATCAACTGAAGTGTTAAGCTGGACATGTTAACTAAACAGAGATAGAAAGTCTGAAATCTACACAGGAAGAGACAGATACGAGGATAATACTGTATGCGATGTATGGCAATGAACATGGATATGACTACATAAGGGTAAAGAGTCCAGATAGTGATATTTGTTCATACTATTGCATTATGCTCTGCATCTAGAGAATGTCACTCTTCTGTTCGACACAGGAACTGGAAACAAAAAAAGATTAATCAACATGAGCGAAATAGCTCGTGGGTACACACAGGAATACTGCACCGCGTTATTGACACTGCATGCGTATACAGGATGTGACAGTACTAGTGCATTCAAGGGGCTGGGGAAGGTTAAGGCCATAAAAACAATGCAGAAAATGCCAAAGTACGTCCCAGTTCTGTCTCATGTCGGAGATGATTGGGAGATGGCTGAAGAGACTATTAATGAATTAGAAGCTTTCACCTGTGCCGTGTATGGCAATTCCAGATGTACAAAGGTTGATGAACATGAGTGTTCATGTTGAAAGCAAAATGTGGTTCATCTGAAAAGCTAACCATATCAAGCAATGTAGATATTGTGTCACTACCCCCATGTAAAGGCAGCTTGGTACAGCATGTACGGAGGGTCAATTATCAAGTTGCAATATGGAAGAGGGCACACATTGCAACTCCTGAGATTCCAAACCCTACTAATGGCCATGGCTGGATACAAACTGATGGACACATTGAGCCATTGTGGACGAACGATCCAATTCTACCCCAACGACTCATAGACATCATCGAGAATATACAGGATTGCGACACATCAGATGAAGAAGAATCTGGTGAGATGGGGCCTGTATATTCTGACGAGGTTGCAGACGACAGTGATTAGGCAGTGTGACTTAATGAACAAAAAATTATGGCAATAGAGCCAACTATATAGAGTAAACAAAGATTTGTTTGTAAATAAACATGATACAGAAATATGTTTTTATTTAATTTTTTAAGATACAATGTAAATTGTATGCCTAATTTGCATATTCAGGACTTTGGAAGGTATCCAATCAAATTGGTATTATGTTTAATGAACTCCTTGACCATGAAAACATATATCTAGGCACCTTAAATGTTCTTCTAGCTTGATTAATAAGAAAGATATGTGGAAACACAATTTTTTTTTCCAAAAATGGCGGGAAATGAGAAATTTATGCAATGGCCGTAATCTCATTTGCATAGCAATATGAGGTCACAATAATTTCATGATATAATGTTTCTATTATAAAGCAGACATGTAGTGTAATAACTTAGACTGCTTCAGTTCTAAAAAAAATGATTAATATAAGCTTTTAGAAATATTTAGTACGAAGTTTATAAATGAAAATGTATTTTTTTTATCTTTTTACGCCTAATTTGCATATTCATGACTTAGGAAATTATCCAATCAAATCGGTATTGTGTTTAATGAACTCCTTGACCATTAACACATATATGTAGACACCTTAAGTGTTCTTCTAGCACTTTTAATAAGAAAGATATGTGCAAAATTAATTTTCCAAAAAATTGCGGCACCTAATTTGCATATTTGGCTAAAAATAGATGTGGGACCCAAGATTTTTGATGTTAACATTTTTAAAGTATTTAGTATACCCCAAGGAACAAAAAAAAACATGGCGTACAAATGTTGTGGGGGGGGGGTGCACGGGGGGTCCTGGTAGCCCATAGCCTATATCCTTTACCAAGTCCATAACCCTGTGGGGCTAGCCACATAAGTACCCTAATGTGTGCCCGGACGGACACATTGCGGCAACAATAGCTCACATGAGCTTCGCTCAGGTAAGCTAAAAACTTAACCAAAAAACTTAACCAAAAACATTAACCAAAAAACTTAACCAAAAACCTTGACATTGGGTACAGGGGCCGCACGGGAGGGGGTAGAATGAAAATATAGATGATGATAAACACCCATGTGAAGTTTCAAGGTAATGGGCAAATCAGTTGCAGAGATATAGTGTAACGAAAAACTTTAACCAAAAAACTTAACCAAAAACTTTAACCAAAAAGCTTAACCAAAAACTTCAAAGTAATTTGACCTTGACATTGGGCACAGGGGCCGCACGGGAGGGGGGTAGAATGAAAATATAGATGATGATAAACACCCATGTGAAGTTTCAAGGTAATGGGCAAAGCAGTTGCAGAGATATAGTATAACAAAAAACTTTAACCAAAAAACTTAACCAAAAACTTTAACCGGACACACGTACGCCAAAGTGCCGACTATATCGCGCTTTCCGCAAGCGGGCGCGACAAAAATCTTTACTTGGCAAATATTAGGGGGGGGGCGCGCGCCGGGTCCGCCGCGCGCACCCCCCCCCCCCCCCCCCCACCCCCCCCCCCCCCCCCCCACCCCCTGAAATCCGCACATGGTGTAAAATAAACCAGATGACCACGGCCCGCATGTCGAGCCCGCCGAGGTATTTCATGGTCTCAGAGTGTATTTATTTGAAGTTTGAATTAAGGGTTGTGGAGATATAAGGTATGTAAAAACTTTAACACAAATTTCAAAGTCATTTGACCTTCGGCATGTGGACCACATGGGCAGGCTATGGAATGAAAATATGGATGATGAAAAGTATTGGAAGTTGGAAGTAAATTGGAGTCACAATTGTGGAGATATAAGATATGTAAAAACTTTAACGCAGATTTAATAATAACGCAAACTTCTAAGTCATTTGGCCTCGACCTTGGGGCACAGGGGCCGCATGAGTGGGACACAGAATGAATATATGGATGATGACTAATAAGCATATGAAGTTTCAAGTCAATGTGACTTTAAATAGGACTGCAGAGATATAAGGTATTTAAAAACTTAAACGCAGATTTCGGAACCCAAACTTCAAAGTCATTTGACCTTGACAAAGTTTAAATTTGATGTTCCTCAATCAGTCCTGGATAACAACAAACAAGATGTGAAAGCCAGAGGCCCCTTGCAGCTAACAAAAGACACGTTACAATGTTTTCATGTATTGAAGTTAGCATCGACAGAATCTGATCAGGGTCTACACAGATCACCAATAACATGCTCATCAAAGTTACAATTCTGCTTGAGCAAGCCTGAAGGTTGATAATAGCCTACAATGTTGACCAGTCATTGGGGTGTCTTAACCCTTAGAATGCCAGAAACGAAAATAGTCATCTGCTGTTGTATTATATTGTATCTTCTTTCTCAATGAAAACATGTTTTGACAGCATTTTAGAATCATTGGAAATGATTCTAAAGTGTTGTCAAAACATGTTTATCCAGCCAAAAAAAAAAGATAATATAAAATAAACAGCAGACGACAATTTTAATTCAGCATTGTAAAGGTTAATAAGTCTGACCATCTACGTAAGTGCAGGTCGGCTTTTCATTGGAAAGTGAAAGTGAATGGATTTAACGTCCCAACAACAGCTAAGGTCATATAGAGACGGGACCACAGACTGGTCGGATGGAAATACTATGGAAGTATTTTTAATGCCTAAAGCGAGGTTTGAACCCACCTCTCGATTGGAAGTCGGGTGTTCTAACCCATTGGCCACATCCCATCCCTGCTTTTCATTGGAAAACAGTGTTTTCTAGTGATAAATTGTGAACCGAGAGTCTCAGTACACAACTCATCCCTGCTTTTGATTGGAAAACAGTGTTTTCTAGTGACTAATTGTGAACCGAGTCTCAGTACATAGACCTACACGTACATAGATAGTCTCCCACAGTGTAAGCTGTGAGAAGAACACGTCCTGTTGTTGTACGAATGCGAGCCGTCGTCGCTGTCGTTTGTTGAAGGCGTGGCCATTCAGCGTCACTGTCCCCGAGTCTGGCTTCAGGCGGCCAGAGATCACGTTCAGCAGCGTCGTCTTGCCAGAACCTGGATATAAGACACGTCATGTGATTTTTTACCTTCGGACATCTGCGTAATTTTATGAAAAACGTTTACAAAATGTTCAGTAATTTCCGTAAATGGCACCAAAAAATGGACACAATTTTCTGAGCAAATTTTGTCAACTTTTGACTCTATTTCTGATTTTTCTTGTATATTTTGTAAACGTATTTAAGAAATTACGCAGTTGTCCGAAGGTCCAGAATCACATAGTGTGTCTCATATAAGGCGAACACAATTGAAAATTGCCATTATGGGGAGATAACGTATGTGCTCTGAAGTAGGCATCAACTTTCGACATCATTTATGAAAATTATCATATTTTTTTCTGAATTTTCGTCAGCGATGTGTACAGATCTACGCAATAATGCAGAACACCTCAAACCATAGGCTCAAACTCATTTGCCTTAAACACGATTATTAAATTTGTATGTTCACAATAATACTTCGTTTTTCCGGAATACCGTAGCTATTGAAAGCAAATGAAGTAGATTTAATGTTGATTCTCTAAACCTGAACTAATTTGATTGTACCAAGTTGTAATTAACAATCAAACTGCACTAACCCTTTTCATGCTGAGGATACACCATTATGTTTGCAGAAAATTTGAACAGTCTCGTCGAGATTGTTCAAATGAGTGGTCACAACATATACTTTGATTGAGAAATATTTAATAAATTTCATATCCGTAAGGTGTATTCTGAAAGGAATGGGTTAAAGCCATCACGAGATTCGTATGACCCATTAATGTTAGAACCTACCTGTTGGTCCAAGTATAGCGAGAATGTCGCCACTGCGCGCCTCTGCCGATATGTTATTGAGGATAACCTTGTCTTTGATCTTCAGGTGTATGTCATTCACTGCCAGAACCGAGTCGGCTGACCATGTCCGCATCGTCACGCTTCACTGAAATCCGCAAAATTAATTACCGCACCAGGTTACATGTACCCTGAAAACGTATATGATTTCCCACAACAAAGAGTGCCCCAATATTTAGAGTTAGTATGGCTGTCGGGGCTCCAGATAAGGTGCGTAATTGCTTAAATACCCAATTAAAAATGCAATTGAAATCAGTAGTGAGTATCAAAAAGCAATGAAAAATTTGTGGTACCTTTATCATGCTGCAGAAAACAATAAACAAACAACGAATATAGCATATTTTTCTTATTTTGCCATGAAAACACATATTGGTATTTCATTAGAATTGGCATAATTGCTGTCTGCTGATGTGTAAACAATAGGGTGATTTTATTTTACCCAATTAACATTTTGAAATACCTTGACCTTGGGCACAGGGGCCGCATGAGTGGGCCGCATGAGGCCGCATGAGTGGGCCGCATGAGTGGGATACAGCATGAATATATGGATCATGACTAATAAGCATATGAAGTTTCAAGTCAATGTGACGGACATGTAGCTGTGGTCACAGGTATCCACATTATTTACTAACACTTCATTTTATTTCTCAATGAAAATATATGTTGCTACCATTCGTTTAAATTGTCTCAACGAGACCACAGGTGCTTTCTAAACAAATGATAATTTTTAATTATAGTTTATACACTATATTGGAGACTGTCATGCAGTTCTCCCTGTTTTGACAAATGTGGTTTTGTGGTGGCAGGCCTGATCTACATGTAGTTCAGTGTCCCAGCTAGCGAGAGTGCATGATCATTTCAGATATGCTAATTTTGACAATGGAATTATTGGTTAAATTATATAGTTCAAAGGTCGCGGGAGCAGGGAGTGACATCCGCTGTCCCGGGAATTCAGTTTTGCACAATGCGTAGTCGGCGTGGATGTTCTTGACATAATTATATAATAGCGACTGGCTGGAATACTTCTGACTTGGATAATTACTCATTATTAGATTTATCATTATAATATAGACCATGTGATCTAGGAATTATTATACCCATTTTTTTTATACCCACTTTTTTGGGAAAAAATGGGTATATTGTTTTCGTCACGAGTGTCCGTCCGTCCGTATGTCTGTATGTCCGGGCACACATTAGGGTACTTATGTGGCTAGCCCCACAGGGTTATGGACTTGTTAAAGGATAGGGTTGGTTACAATTAGCCACCTAAAAAATTGTTTTATGTGGCTAAAAATCGTTTTATGTGGCTAATATTTAACATGTGATAAGCCACATAAGTACCCTAATGTAAGAACGTCCGTACGTCCGTACGTCCGTCCGTCTGTACGTCCGTCACGTTACTTGTAACTTGAAAAACTTTTTCACCTTCATAACTACGCGCCTGATATTTGGTATGTAGCTTCGTTATCATGTGCAGATGCGCAAGGTGAATTCGGATTTTTCATCCGACCCTCCATCATGGATTATCTCCCCCTTTCGGACTCAGAATTTCCCATTGTTTCCTTTTGTGTAACTCGAAAAACTTTTTCACCTTCATGCCTACGCGCCTGATATTTTGTTATCATGTGCAGATGCGCAAAGTGAATTCGGATTTTTGATCCAACCCTCCATCATCGATTATCTCCCCCTTTCGGACTCAGAATTTCCCATTTTTTCCTAGTAACTCGAAAAACTTTTTCACCTTCATACCTACGCGCCTGATATTTGCTATGTAGCTTCGTTATCATGTGCACATGCGCAAAGTGAATTTGGATTTTTGATCCGACCCTCCATGATGGATTATCTCCCCCTTTCGGACTTAGAATTTCACTATTTTTCCTCGTAGGTCAAAAAACTTTTTCACCTTAATACCTATGCGTCTGATATTTGGTTCGTAGCTTCGTTTTGATGTGCTGATGCGCAAAGTGAATTCGGATTTTTTATCCGACCCTCATGGATTACCTCCCCCTTTCGGACTTAGCATTTGGGGAAAGTGGGTATATTGCGATGGCACGCCATCGACTTTTTCTAGTTATTATTGTGAATGCTCAATGGATATCGTTATAATTTAATGATCGAGAATTATTTGATTTATGCCGTGTGAATGGCTTAGACATCCAGATTTGATATCTACTAGACGACAAAAGTGTTGCCCGTTTCTACGGATTATATTCCTTTGCAACATTTCACGCATTTAATTGGAACCAAGTGTGTAAAATTTGACACAAAAATGGATGTGCGAGCCAGTTCGAACAGTCGGAAGCGCAAATCTGCGGACGTGACATTGAATCGGGTTGAGATTCCGCAATCTAATATCTCGGCAGAGGTAGATCCACCTTACGACATGTCACTTCCTGAAAACTGGAGCATGCAGAAGTTAAAATCTGAACTACGGCAACTGGGAATATCCCCAGGCCTTCGACAGAAAAAATGTCGTTTAGTTCACCTATATCGGTCGGCGAAATCAAATTCAAGATCAACAAGCAGTGCAGTTATATCAACAGCCATAACCTCTAACCAGCGCGCTGCGGTTATATCAACAGTCGGTTGCGCAGACATCGCACAGAGGCAGTAACCACGGTCGCGGTGTCGCTTTATCGGAGCATGCGCAATCGCACACAGTACAGCGCAGTGAAACCGAAACTAGACTTCGGGAATCTCCGGGCGACAACAACATCGCAGATCTGCATGCCAGTGTGTCTGCTTTACAGCAGACCGTCGCGAAACTTACCGATAACATGGATATACTTATACAGCAAAATGTGCAAACTAATTTGACATCCGCTCACATTCATTCTCATGTCGCACCTGTCAGTTACCATCCGTGTCTCGCCAGCCAGTGTTAGCAGGTGCGTCATTCATGGAAGGTAGCTTATTCACGAACAATACTAACAACAACAACAATGTCAGTTCCATAAACTTAGAAAATGCTCGGTCCACGGGTACACTGCTGAGGCATTGCCTTTCGTAGAAACATTTCATCCTAGTGTCAAACGAAACATTCAGGAAGGTAAAGACGTGAATTTGGCCTCGTTGTTGATACCTTATTACAATTGTCAGTCGGACTCGGTACCCGGTGGTAACCAGAAACCGGATGTTCGCTTAAACACAGAATTAAGTTTGCCACAATTCATTCAGGCATTCGCCGTCTATAAAAACATCATGTGCCAGGTGCATCCTAATAGGCGACCAGAATTAGATCTGTATGAGCGTGATATAATTGACATGGCATCCAGGTATCGGGGTCGTGGCTTTTATGAGTACCACAAATCTTTCTCGGCACAGGCTGCGGCACATCTCTGCTTCCATGGCGTGAAAATAGACTGGTCAGTTAGGAATAATAGGTTGTTTTTTTCCATATTTTCAAATTACAAGGCTAATTGTTGCTCCGAGTGTGGTAGCACATTGCACATGTCGCAGTTCTGTCTGTCACAAACCTATGCTGTCTCTGGTAGTACAATGGAACCGTACAATAAGGCCAATAGTTACCACGACTGCTGGTAGTTTTGCCAACCGTGCAAATTCCACCAAAGATCTTTTGGGTCGCACACGAGTGATTCACAATGGAAATGAGATTTGTAACAATTTTAACACTATGCGTGGTTGCCATGCGTCTCAATGCAGACATGTGCATTTGTGTTTAGTATGTAAACAGAGTGATCACTCTAAAATGAATTGTCAGAATTAAAAAAACTGGCGGGGCCAGGGACAGAAAATACCGAGCCTCAGATAGTGCCTAGGAACAGCCCTATAAATGTTATAAAATTGAGTTTCGAGTTGCAGCATCATCCGAATAAGAACTTCACTAACTATTTAATAGACGGATTTTCAGAGGGATTTGAGACTGGTTTTAAGCATTTACCTGCATTACCGTACGAGTGTAAAAACTTGTTATCTGCAATTAAACAGCCTGACATTACTTCACAGTTGATTCAGTCAGAATTAGTTAAAGGATATTTGATCGGCCCTTTTGATAGCATTCCATATCCACATTATCGTATCAGCCCAATTGGCATTGCTGAGGGGAAGTACTCTGGGAAATAGATGTTAATTGTGGACCTCATGATAATTTATTACATCCCAGTTTAAATGACCTTATTGATAGGGACGAATACTCCTTGACATATGTCACCATTGACCATGCGATTAGAATAACTCAGCGATTGGGAAAGGGGAGTAGATATTGTAAAGCTGACATTCAAGATGCCTTTAAACAGGTTCCTGTCAAGAGGGACTTGTGGCCCTTTCAGGGTATCAAGTGGAACGATAAATATTACTTCTACACCAGATTAGTGTTTGGCAGTCGATCTAGTCCTAAAAGTTTTGATTGTTTGTCTCAAGATATTTGTTGGATCCTGCAAAACAATTATGGAATCAGTCATTGCTTACATTTGCTGGACGATTTTCTCACAATCAATTCTCCATCCGATGATGCTGATCATACTATGTATATTTTGCGGTTAGTATTTGAGAAACTTGGTATACCGTTATCACCCACAAAAACTATGGGGCCAGTTATGGTTATTGAGTACTTAGGAATTATATTAGACAGTGTGAAGATGGAGGCACAGTTGCCGCTAGAGAAAGTGCAGAGAATCACAAATTTGTTAAAAACATTCTCAAAAAGGAAATCATGTACAAAGAGGGAATTATTAAGCCTTCTAGGACATCTCAATTTTGCATGCCGCGTGATTTATCCAGGTCGTGCATTTGTGTCATACTTGATATCGCTGTCTTCTTCTGTCAGTAAATTGCACCATTATGTTAAAATCACGACAGACTGTAGATTAGACATTAGTATGTGGTCTAAATTTCTTCATGAATGGAACGGTATTTCAATGTTCATGAATGATGAACTTACAATGGCTGATGATATGCAGTTTTTCACGGATGCTACACGTCCAGCATATGCAGGGTATTATTGTGGGAAGTGGTTAATTCAAGGGGAATTTCCTGCTTTTATTTCATCGGAAGTCGTGGCATCTATGGCTCTGTATGAACTCTATCCGATAGTCATGGCAGCCGTGCTGTTGGGTGAGAAATGGACAAAGAAGAGAATTGTGGTGAATTGTGACAATTCAGCTACTGTGGACATATCAATAAGGGTCGATCTAAGATTCCATTCATTCAAAAGTTTGTTCGTAGGTTGATCTGGTGAGCGGCAAAAGGTTAGTTTGTTATTTATCGCAAGACATATAGCCGGTAAATCAAATGTTATTGCGGACGCGTTATCACGTTTTAACATGTTGCAGTTCAGACGTCTTGCACCAGAGGCAGACACTGTTCCAGAGCGGTGCCTTTCGGTTTCCAAGCTGCAGCTGAATTAGACCGAGAAGTCACAAATCTTTGGTCAGCATCTATTGCGCCAAATACTAAATCAGCCTATCAGACAGGCATGCAGTGTTTCACGCAGTTTCTAACAATGTCAGGTTGTATTACGCGTCCAGGTACGTTACCCATTCTAACGGAGGATGTTCTCATTTATTTTGTGACATTCTGTTACAAGTCACTGCAGCTGCAGCTGGCTACTATTAAACTATATCTGGCAGGTATTCGTTTTCACTATCTGCAAGCAGGCATGAGCAATCCTATGTCTTCCATGGATAGACTACAATTTGTTCTACGTGGTGTTAAAAGTAGTCAAGGTGCGAAGACGAGGTTGAGACTTTTTCAATTCTGAAGCAGATGTGTGACTTATTACATGCGTGAGTTTTTACCCCAAACTTAGATTTGACGTTACAATGTATGTGTTCATTAGCCTATTTCGGCTTTCTTCGCTGTGGTGAGTTCACTGTTAAAGCTTGGAATGATGACGTTTATTCATATTTGAAATGTCAGGATGTGTCGTTCTTGACAGATCATTCTATGTTTTGTCTTACGCTACCTACTTGCAAGACTGATCCGTTCAGTGTAGGCGTTGATATACCGATATACAGAAATAACTCCATTAATTGCTGTCCAGTGTATTTGATGGAACATTATTTGTGTCTACGCAGAGAGCAGCTTACATCTACTGCGTCTTGTTATGATATCTCGCCACTATTCATAGATGTGGATGGCAAACCGTTCACTAGGACGAAGTTTCTTTATTATGTGAAGCAAGTTTTATGCAGACTCGGTTATGACGAGAATAAATATAGTGGCCATTCATTTCGGATTGGTGCTGCAAGCAGTGCAGCAGAAGCTAACATTGAAGATCACATGATACAAACTCTCGGTCGATGGTCTTCATCATGCTATACCAGGTACATCAGAGTTGCACGCAGTGCTATACAAGATGCACAGGCCCGGATGTGTCATTGACTTCGTACAAGGTAAACAATACTGTGGATGTGATAGTTTGTGCACTTTATTTAACAGCAGGTTACACACAGATGTCATATTTGTCTACATGTTCTTGTTGGGTACAAACTATTAATTAAGTTTGTTATGAGTACACGCATACCTGATTAATTTCTCCTCTAGGGGGCACTCATTGCTATTTTTAGTTTAACAATATCAATTTGTTTTGGACTATTTTGCCCCCTTTTCGATAAATTAATTCATATGTACATTTATGTGCGGCATCAGTTGAAACATTTGCCAGACTTTTTGATACATCATTCACTCGCCTGAAGCGACTCGTCCCAGTACGTACGTTCGACACGACATTCTGTACGCTCGTCTCACCTCATTATCGGCTCGCCAGTCGGTACACTCGACTGCCCTGGACGACCCACCTCTCTATAGTCCGAGTACGCTCGACTCGCCAGTCGGTTACGCTCGACTACCCTACACCACTTTCCTCATTATAGTCGGTACGCTCGACTCGCCAGTCGGTACGCTCGACTAATTTCGACGACTCACCTCTTTATAGTCGGTACGCTCGACTCGCCAGTCGGTACGCTCGACTCGCATTCGAGTTGTTAACTCAACTTAGATCTTTCTAGTCGTCCACTTGATGCACATCCTAGTTGTTAACTCAACTCAGCTCTTTCTAGTCGTATGCTCGACTTAACTCTTTCTAGTCTTTCACTCAACTCGTCCCCCTCTAGTCGTTTCACGCGAGTTATCAGCTCTACACATTCACTCCGCCATAGTCGTGGAAGAGAATAGCTACTGCATACGTCTCACCTCTTGCTCAGAGAAATCTGGTCTGGCACATGCGAGTCTGATGAAGCACAACACCAAATAGCAGGTGGCCCCCAATGAGGAGCCAAATATGTTTAGTTATGTGGTCATGTAATATATATGATAGTACCGGTGTAACAGGAAATCTCCCCCCCCCCCTTGAAATCTTCCCCCTTGGGGGGAAGATTTCCAGGCTTAAGCCTAGGAAATATTCCCCCCCGCCTGGAAATTCTCCCCCCACCATCACCACCTTCACAGACACTGTCCACAAAACTTTTAATGTATTTTCATATACATTGTTGATATTGTGCTCAGGAGCATACAAAATGCACATGCTAGAACCAGTCTGTTGGTAACAGAGGACGTAATATCCCTACATGTATACCCAACTAACATAGTCATAATATATGTCTGCTTGTGAAGAAGTATGTGAATAGGCGAGGCAGCATTTTCTATAAAAGAGCTATCCAATTTAGTATAATATCTATACATAGACAATATAGTGGTGGTGGGGCAGTAGAGATTCTATTTACCGGTATATGCAATAATTCCCCATTACCGTACCATAACTATTATTGGCTGGTAGAGAGTTCTCTAGGTTAAATCTCTACCATAGCTGCATATGATTGGTATAAATGTATAGCACATGGGGTTGGGTCTAGAAAATAACAAGAAACGAGGCAAAGCCACGAAGGCCAGGTTTTTTCCAAGCATGGACACTTGGATAACATAATTATACCCACTTTTTGTAGACTAGATGGCCGTGGCCTGCATATCGCGCCTTGGGGCGAGGCATGGACACTAAAAAAATAGATATAGTAGATGGAAAAACTTTAACGAAAAAACTTTAACCGGACACACGGACGTACAGACGGACGGACGTATGCCAAAATGCAGACGATATCGCGCTTTCCGCAAGCGGGTGCGACAATGATGATAAACACCCATGTGAAATATCAAGGTAATGGGTGAAGCAGTTGCAGAGATATAGTACACAAAAAAACTTTAAGAAATAAATTCAAAGTAATTTGACCTTGACATTGCGCACAGGGGCCGCACAGTTGGGGGTTAGAGTGAAAATATGGACGATGATAAACACCCATGTGAAGTTTCAAGGTAATGGGCGAAGCAGTTGCAGAGATATAGTATAACAAAAAAGTTTTAACCAAAGTCAATTACGTAGAAATAATAGGTAAAGGTAAAAAAATGGTCACATGTTGGATAGTTGTATGTGGTAGGCACCCCTTGGTTATGAAGCTGTGAAAGTTTGGTGGTCCTAGGTGGTACGGTACCAAAGAAATGGACTTAAACACAAAAACTTAACATTGAAAACGCGAAAACTTAACATTGAAAATGGCTAAGTCGATTGCGCGGAAAAAATAAAAAAAGGGTCAAGTTAAAAAAAAAGTAACATGTTGGATTAGTGATATGTGGTGGGCACCCCTTGATTATGAAGCTGTGAAAGTTTGGTGGTCCTAGGTGGTACAGTAACAAAGAAATGGACTCAAACACGAAAACTTAACATTGATTGTGGACGACCGCCCGCCCGCGCCCGCCGCCCGACCGCGCCCGCCCGCCGCCCGCCCGCCCGCCCGCCCGCCCGGCTTTCGCCAATCCAATAACCTGGATTTTTTTTCAAAAAACCTGGCTAAAAACAGTATATCTGTGTAGAACAGCAAGCATGTGGCATGTATTGGTGTGGGGGGGGGGGGATATTTTCCTAGGAAATATCCCCCCCCCCCCCCCGCCACCATCTACCATATGCATAGTGGATATGGACGTCTCTTTGTAGACAAGAACATTTATAGAAAATTCTTCCCCGGAGGCGGAGGGTGTGGAGATTGGTGGGTCAGGTCAGATGGAGTGGGGTTATTGAGTATTTCAGATAACTGATAAAGGAAGGACAAGACAAGTTACAGCATAATGATGATCTTCCTGCAAGTTTAGGTAATAGTCAATCGAGTAATCTGGTAATAGTGTATAAATGCATAAAACAATTCATATGTGTTTTGACACCATACATTTCTGATGACTAAAATTTCCAAATAAGGAGAATTAGGGGAATGGATTTTATTCAGGACAAGTAATAGACAAGAATTCCGCCACGGAAGCAGTGCCCAGCCTGCTGAGGCATGTGACCATAACATGATAATGGCAGAGCTCCAGTTAAGGTGCATAATTTGGGAAGAAATTTCTTATTTCTCCATCAAAAATGGCAAGTTGGGAGTGCTTTAGAATTGTCTCAATGAGATGATTCTAAAGGACTCCCAACTTGCCATTTTTGGGGAAGAAATAACGAAATTTCCCACAAAGTTGAACAAATTACGCAGCTTAACTAGAGCTGTGGATAATTGGCATGTGCTTCCACAAATATGTGAAGGTAAAAAAGGTTATGCTAAGTTTGTGACTTTGACCTTGGGGTAAGGGTTGGATGGTGTTTTGTGGATATGCTACAGCATGATAGAGGGTCAACTGCAAGTATGAAATATCAAGGCGTTCCATGAAAGGAAACAGATGTTATAAGACATTTATCCCAACGTTAACAGCTAAGGTCATTTAAGGCCGGGAAAATGGGTTTAGTACTAAATCCCATATATTACCTGTACAAGTACATGTACATGTTCAAGTACATGTACAAATGGGGAGAAAATCCCAAAATCAAAACTGAATATTTACAATAACAAAACTATATATTCAGATCTGAAATCAGAATAATCCTGATCTGATGCCAGCTCCTCGCCACACCAGAATCACTTGGCCCCTCCCTAAAGCAGTATGATCAGTAATAATCTTACTACTTTTATAATGGGCAATAACCTAATTCAACTCCCAGGTAACTAAAGAGCCAAAGATAACAAGAGCTGTAGGAGAACAGCATAGCTCGACTACGAGGGTTGTCGATGTACACATAGCTTGACAAAGAAGGTGGCCGCGGCCTGCATAAAAACCTTAACCAAGGTTGACTTAAAAACCTTAACCAAGGGAAATTAAGTAAGTAATTCAAGGTTAAATGTAGGTCAATGTGGCCGCGGCCTGCATAAAAACCTTAACCAAGGTTGACTAAAAACCTTAACGAAGGGAAATTAAGTAAGTAATTCAAGGTTAAATGTAGGTCAATGTCAGATATAGGTCAGGGATTATTGATGTAGATCACTAGGAGATGAAATTTTCCAAGTATGGTTGCTGTAGGCCCAGAAATATTCCATATACAAGCTTGATTAAAAACCTTAACCAAGGGGAAATAAGAAAGTAATCCAAGGATAAAAGTAGGTCAAGGTCAAATATAGGTCAGGGATTATTGATGTACATCACTAGGAGATGAAGTTGTCCAAGTATGGTTGGTGTAGGGCCAGGAGTATTGCATCTACAAGCTTGACTAAAAACCTTAACCAAGGAGAATTAAGTAAGTAATTCAATAGGAAATATAGGTGAAGGTCAAATATAGATCAGGGGTTATTGATGTACATCGCTATGAGAAAAGGTTGTCCAAGTATGGTGTTAGTATGCACAATAGTATTCCATGTACAAGCTTGACTAAAAACCTTAACCAAGGGGAATTAACTAAGTAATTCAAAGTTAAATGTAGGTCAAGGTCAAATATAGGTCAGTGGTTGTTGATGTACATCACTAGGAGATGAAGTTGTCCAAGTATGGTGGGTGTAGGGCCAGGAATATTCCATATACAAGTTAGACTAAATACCTTAAACAAGGGGAATTAACTAAGTAATTGAAGAGGAAATGTAGGTCAATGTCAAATATAGATCAGGGGTTATTGATGTACATCCCTATGAGAAAAGGTTGTCCAAGTATGGTGTCTGTATGCACACTAGTATTCCATGTACAAGCTTCACTAAAAACCTTAACCAAGGTTGACTAAAAACCTTAACCAAGGGGAATTAACTATGTAATGCAAGGTTAAATGTAAGTCAAGGTCAAATATAGGTCAGTGGTTGTTGATGTACATCACTAGGAGATGAAGTTGTCCAAGTATGGTGGGTGTAGGGCCAGGAGTATTCCATATACAAGCTTGACTAAAAACCTTAACCAAGGGGAATTAACTAAGTAATTTAAGAGGAAATGTAGGTCAAGGTGAAATATAGATCAGGGGTTATTGATGTACATCGCTATGAGAAAAGTTTGTCCAAGTATGGTGTCTGTATGCACAATAGTATTAAGCTTGACTACAAACCTTAACCAAGGTTGACTAAAAACCTTAACCAAGGGGAATAAACTAAGTAATTCAAGGTTAAATATAGGTGAAGGTCAAATATAGGTCAGTGGTTGTTGATGTACATCACTAGGAGATGAAGTTGTCCAAGTATGGTGGGTGTAGGGCCAGGAATATTCCATATACAAGCTTGACTAAAAACCTTAACCAAGGGGAATTAACTAAGTAATTCAAGAGGAAATGTAGGTCAAGGTCAAATATAGATCAGGGGTTATTGATGTACATCCCTATGAAAAAAGGTTGTCCAAGTATGGTGTCTGTATGCACACTAGTATTCCATGTACAAGCTTCACTAAAAACCTTAACCAAGGTTGACTAAAAACCTTAACCAAGGGGAATTAACTATGTAATTCAAGGTTAAATGTAGGTCAAGGTCAAATATAGGTCAGGGATTGTTGATGTATATCACTAGGATGAGTTTGTTCAAGTAGGTGGGTGTAGGCCAGGAGTATTCCATATACAAGCTTGACTAAAAACCTTAACCAAGGGGAATTAAGTAAGTAATTCAAGAGGAAATGTAGGTCAATGTCAAATATAGATCAGGGGTTATTGATGTACATCCCTATGAGAAAAGGTTGTCCAAGTATGGTGTCTGTATGCACAATAGTATTCCATGTACAAGCTTGACTAAAAACCTTAACCAAGGTTGACTAAAAACCTTAACCAAGGGGAATTAAGTAAGTAATTCAAGAGGAAATGTAGGTCAAGGTCAAATATAGATAAGGGGTTATTGATGTACATCGCTATGAGAAAAGGTTGTCCAAGTATGGTGTCTGTATGCACAACAGTATTCCATCTACAAGCTTGACTAAAAACCTTAAACAAGGTTGACTAAAAACCTTAACCAAGGGGAATTAACTAAGTAATTCAAGAGGAAATGTAGGTGAAGGTCAAATATAGATCAGGGGTTATTGATGTACATGACTAGGAGATGAAGTTGTGCAAGTATGGTGGGTGTAGGGCCAGTAGTATTCCATATACAAGCTTGACTAAAAACCTTAACCAAGGTGTGACGGTGACGCCGACGCCGATGCCGACGCCGACGCCAGGGTGACAAGATAAGTTCTACTTATTCTTCGAATAATCGAGCTAAAAACGTACCGGAGGGCCAAACCAGGCAAATCGTGATTGCTATAAGGAGGAACCCCTACCGTTAATTTACACCATCGTGTTCGCCCGACCAACCACCCACAATTGAATGTGCTGAGTTTGTGACCTTGACCTTGGGGTAAGGACAGACAGGATGAAACCTCAATAGAGCACCGCCGATTCTCGCCCTAATAACCTTTGCGCATCTATTCATCATAAGGAAGCTACATACCAAGTTTCAGGTCTGTAGCTAGTACGGTTTAAATGTTTTACGAGTTACAAGGCAAAATTGGGAAATTCTAAGTCGAAAAGGGGGAGATAATTCATGACCCGGGAGTCGAATAAAAAATCGAAATAAACTTTGAGCATCTACTCATCATAAGGAAGCTACATACCAAGTTTCAGGTCTGTAGCTAGTACGGTTTAAAAGTTTTACAAGTTACAAGGCAAAATTGGGAAATTCTGTCAACTAGAAAATGTGTTCATAGAACACGGATGCCCCACATACCGCTTTGATAATAAATGAGGCAAAATTCCAAGTCCAAAAAGGGAGATAATCCATGGCCCGGGGGTCCAATAAAAAATCAAAACATAAACTTTGCGCATCTACTCATCATAAGGAAGCTACATACCAAGTTTCAGGTCTGAGGGCACTAGCTAGTACGGTTTAAAAGTTTAACGGGTTATATACAAGGCAAAACTGGGAAATTCTAAGTAAAAAAGGGAGAGATAATCCATGACCTGGGTGTCCAATAAAAAATATAAATTCACAGTGTGCATCTACTCATCATAAGGAAGCTACATAGCAAGTTTCAGGTCTGTAGCTATTATGGTTTAAAAGTTTTATGAGTTACACGGCAAAATTGGGAAATTCTAAGTTGAAAATGGGGAGATAATCCATTACCCAGGGGTCGAATCAAAAATTGAAATAAACTTTGCGCATCTACTCGTCATAATTAAGCTATATGCCAAGTTTAGGGTTTAGCTATTAGGGTTTAAAAGTTTTACGAGTTACAAGCCAAAATTGGAAAATTCTAAGACGAAAAGCGGGAGATAATCCACGACCCGGGGGTTTAATCAAAAATTGAAATAAACTTTGCGCATCTACTCATCATAAGGAAGCTACATACCAAGCTTCAGGTCTGTAGCTAGTACGGTTTAAAAGTTTTACGAGTTACAACGTTGATGAAGGACGGACAAGGGTAACACTAAATGCCCCCTCCTCTATCGTGGTGGGGCATAAAAATTTAATGTGTGAAAAAAGTTCAAAATTGTGAAGCTCAAAAAGTTAAGGTCATATTAAGGACAGCATGGATGTGTGGTGTTCGTACACAAGTATGATGTATTGAAATATTAAATTAATCCATCAAGGGATATAGAAGTCATGACGTAATTGAGAAACTCCGGCGAACTTATTAATGTGTGAAAAAGTTCAAAGTTGTCATGGTCAAAAGGTCAAGGTTAAAGGCAGCATGGATGTGTGACATTTGTCCACAAATATGATGTATTGAAACATTAAAGTAGTCCATCAAGGAATATAGAAGTAATGACATAATTGAGCAACTCCGACAAACTTCTTAAAGGTACATGCCCACTTAGTAGGCACAAAATGTTCTTTATATCAGATACATCATCTGAGACATTTTCTGGCAAAATAAACATTCAGTGACCATTACCCCACGTATTGATTTGCATTATTATACATTTTATATCATACAACATTTCCACACTGATATCCGTGATAACCGTATTTCCTTAAAATGTTAATGGACATTACTATTTATTATCTGCATTTAATTTTTGATGTGCAATGATCATACTTTATAACCTGTCGAAAATATTATTTTTTCAGGTGAGGCATTTAATTAGTATAAATAAATAAAAAATATCATGCCTCATTTGCATATGAAAATAGCGTGATACCACCGCGAGTCACTATCAGTAAAATAAATATGACTAGATGATTATATCTGTATAGCGGGCACTCGCAATTTGTAGGACTGGTGGAATAGTAACACAAGTATACACTTATTTAATTCCTATAAAGACCATTTTGTGCCTACTGAGTGGGCATGTACCTTTAATGTGTGAAAAAGTTCAAAAGTTGTGAAGGTCAAAAGGTCAAAGTCAAAAGTGTGGCATTTTTCCACAGTATGCTGTGTTGGAATATTTAAGTAATTCTTCAAGGGATATATAAGTTATGAAATAATTGAGAAACTCTGATGAACTCCTTAATGTGACGGACCCACGGACGGACTCACAGACACACGGACCCACAGTCCAAACACTATATGCCTCCGGCTCTACTGAGACCTAGGGCATAAAAAGGGTAGACTTCCTTTTATCGGGCACAACGTTTACACTCAGAACTAGGGTGAATGTTGCTGAGATACATAACAGCTTGGTGAGTACACATCTCTAATTACATTACACTGCATTACATAAGAGTTAAGACTGAATAGTCTTTCCAAATGTGCATTTGAAGCGTTCTTTGTTTATTTTCTACTTCGTGGAGAGTGACCTAAGAATTTTGCAAATAAACACTTTATAAGGTAAGTTTATGGTAATATTGTTCTGTCATATTGTAGATATATATAGCGAAATATGAACGTCAACACCCTGCAGGTTTTTTTTCTATATTTTACCGTGTGAAATCTAAATTGCGATTACGCACATTTTTACTGTGTAGTGTAGTGCCTATAAAGCGTAAAACATGCAGATAAGCTTAGCTTGGTGGTACTAACTACCGGTGACATATTTAAGCACTTGCTTTTGATTTATTGTGAATATTCTTTTGATTTTTATGAGCACAATACATTCATTTGATGCATCTGTACTAGAGCTGGGACGGGTAGTAATTTTGGACCCGGGTACCCGGGACCCTATTACCCACGAGTACCCGAGTACCCGGTGTTCAATTATTTACCTTGGAATAAAATACATACTACATGGTACTTCCATTAGAGTTGTGTTTCCTTTAATTCAAGAAAAACAAACAACATTAGAAATGTGGCCTGTCGGCACACGAATGCCCCCGCTGGCAGCCAAAGAAAACGAGGCATATTTGATTACAAGCCATTTAGCCGAGTACGGATGGACGCCGGTAACACTATATGCCCCACTCACCATTCGGTTGTGGGGGCATAAAAAGGTGAAGGTCAAAGGTCAAGGTCGAAGTACTGGGTGGTGGAGTGTGTAGGGCATGTTCATATGTATCATGTGTATAAATATTTAAGCGATTGGCAAAAGTATTGAGAAGTTATTGTAGGATTGAGAAACGTGCACGTAGATTTGTACCAAAGTCCTAAGTAAACATTTAAAGTAGAAAAGGTGAAGGTCAAAGGTCAAGGTTGAAGTACTGGGTGGTGGAGTGTGTAGGACATGTTCATATGTATCGTGTGTATAAATATTTAAGGGATTGGCAAAAGTATTGAGAAGTTATTGTAGGATTGAGAAACGTGCACGTAGATTTGTCCCAAAGTGCTAAGTAAACATTTAAAGTAGAAAAGGTGAAGGTCAAAGGTCAAGGTCGAAGTACTGGGTGGTGCAGTGTGTAGGACATGTTCATATGTATCATGTGTATAAATATTTAAGTGATGGGCAAAAGTATTGAGAAGTTATTGTAGGATTGAGAAATGTGCAAGTAGATTTGTCCCAAAGTGCTAAGTAAACATTTAAAGTAGAAAAGGTGAAGGTCAAAGGTCAAGGTCGAAGTACTGGGTGGTGGAGTGTGTAGGGCATGTTCATATGTATCATGTGTATAAATATTTAAGGGATTGGCAAAAGTATTGAGAAGTTATTGTAGGATTGAGAAACGTGCACGTAGATTTGTCCCAAAGTGCTAAGTAAACATTTAAAGTAGAAAAGGTGAAGGTCAAAGGTCAAGGTCGAAGTACTGGGTGGTGGAGTGTGTAGGGCATGTTCATATGTATCATGTGTATAAATATTTAAGGGATTGGCAAAAGTATTGAGAAGTTATTGTAGGATTGAGAAACGTGCACGTAGATTTGTCCAAAGTGCTAAGTAAACATTTAAAGTAGAAAAGGTGAAGGTCAAAGGTCAAGGTCGAAGTACTGGTGGTGGAGTGTGTAGGGCATGTTCATATGTATCATGTGTATAAATATTTAAGCGATTGGCAAAAGTATTTAGAAGTTAGTGTAGGATTGAGAAACGTGAACGTAGATTTGTCCCAAAGTGCCAAGCAAACATTTAAAGTGGAAAAGGTCAAGGCCAAAGGTGAAGGTGGAAGTACTGGGGGGTGGAGTGTGTAAGGCATGTTCATATGTATCACGTGTATAAATATTGACATAATATGTGAAGCCATGTAGAAGTTACTAAAGAATATGGTAATATCGGGACGTACGGACGGACGGGACGGACGGGACGGGACGGACGGACGTACGTACGGACGGACGCAGGTAACACTATATGCCCCCGTACCTTTCGGTAGCGGGGGCATAAAAATGCAATCTGTGCGACCTGGAGTTAAGTTACCGAGGTGGGGGAACAACGATATGCAGCCTGGCAGGTAAGAGTTTGTTTATAAAACCCATACAAATGAATGTTTAAAGAACTTAATGTTATGTGCAAATTACCTGCGGGTAACGGGTAACGATTTTGTACCTGGGTAGGAGCGTTACCCTACCCGGGACCCGGGTACTCGAGTACTCGTCCCAGCCCTAATCTGCACCTTCTTGTAAGTGAATAAAAAAACAAACGATAATACAATGCGTAGTAGGAAAGAAAACAAGAGGGCCATGATGGCCTTAATTCGCTCACCTGACTCCATGAACACCAGAGGAGAATGTGACATTGAGTTCATGTGTTAAAAAAAATTGTGCTATTTTTATATGGCGGTCATCTTGGATTAAGCGATGATTCTCATTTTACCAAATCTGAAAATGCTTCACCCAAGGATCTTAACTTCCTATGAAGTTTGGCCAGCATCGGCCATGTGGTTCCTGAGAAAAAGACGTTCAAAATCTCGAATAAATGGACCTTTTGGCGGCCATCATGGATGTTATAATCATCCGGATTCCGACAAATATTGCACCAGGGCAATCGCTTCATCGATACCTTCAATTTGATATATGACATGACCATATTTGGTCAAAAATAAAATTTGACCCCACAGGCCACGCCCATTTTTGACCCCGGGGTCACCATTTTCACAACTTTGAAAGAGCATTGTAAATCGATCATTTGTACCAAGTTTCGTTTTAGACGGCGGCCATCTTGGATTAGCGATGACCTCCATTTTAACAAATCTGAAAAGGCTTCACCCATGGACCATAACTTTTAAGTTTGGCTACCATGGGCCAAGCGGTTCATGTGAAGAAGAATTTTGAAATCTCTAATAAAAGAACGACCTTTTGACATTTCGGCGGCCATCTTGGATGAAATAACAATCCGATTTCGACAAAGAATGCACTAGAGTGATCGCCTCATTGATAACTTCAATTTGATATATAACAGGACTATATTCGGTCAAAAATAAAATGACCCCAATTTGACCCCACGGGCCACGCCCATTTTTGACCCCGGGGTCACGATTTTAACAACTTTGAAAGACCATTGTACATCGATCATTCTTATTCGTCGAAATCTGGCTAGCGGTTCATGAGAAGAAGATTTTTTAAGAATTTATGCTATTTTTAGACGGCGGCCATCTTGGATTAGCGATGACCTCCATTTTAACAAATCTGAAAAGGTTTCACCCATGGACCATAACTTTTAAGTTTGGTTACCAAGGGCCAAGCGGTTCATGTGAAGAAGAATTTTGAAATCTCTAATAAAAGAACGACGTTTTGACATTTCGGTGGCCATCTTGGATGACATAACAATCCGATTTCGACAAAAAATGTACCAGAGTGATCGCCTCTTTGATACTTTCGATTTGATATATAATATGACCATATTCGGTCAAAAATAAAATGACCCCAATTTGACCCCACGGGCCACGCCCATTTTTGACCCCGGGGTCACGATTTTAACAACTTTGAAAGAGCATTGTACATCGATCATTCCTACCAAGTTTCGTCGACTAAGTTAGCAGTTCTTGAGAAGATTTTTGAAGAATTTGTGCTATTTTTAGAAGGCGGCCATCTTGGATTACGTAATGACGTCATTTTAACAATTTTGTAATTCCCCTACCTAAGGACCATGACCATGAAGTTTGGTGACTATAGGCCCAATGGTTACCGAGGAGAAGACGTTTGAAAATGTTCACGGACGACGACAACGGACGACGGTTCGTACGGGACGTCGGACACATTGCAGGTAACAATAGCTCACATGAGCTTCGCTCAGGTGAGCTAAAAAGAGGTGAAAGTTTATGTAACACCGGCGGAAATTTTGCCGTATCTCATATATACTAATTACCGGTGACTGTCATAAAATGATTACACCTCAACCTAATTTGACAAGGACTGTTGCCATAAAGAAATCCGTTTTGCGCATTCTGGAAGTTGGCGTGACCCGATATGTTTGGTGGTTACTCGATACATTTTGCTCTAAAATACATCATTTTTATAGCAGAATATGGTGATAAGAATATTTGTTAATGGCCATTTATGATTATATATCTACATTTAAATTTTATTTAGCGATTGGAATTTAGTTGTTTGAAGCGTTCAAAAATGATTAAATTATGTAAGAAAATGGGTCAGATTTACCCCTGCCCTCCTCGACAGGGGAGATAATTATAACCGGCAGGTACGCAAAATGAGTCCAGAATGTCCTGTGACACCCATTACCAGTAGATAACAAGAGTTCCGAAGGTCACAATATACGCCCGTCGAGGAAAGGTCAGTCAACAAGGGGAGATAACTCACTGAAAACCAATAGGCTTCTTCATCTTGCCTTGATAAACATGTATACCGAATTTGGTTACGATCGGTGAAGAAGAACTCGAGTTATTGCGTGGACAAGGATACAGAGTGCGAAAATTAACAAGAGTTGTCAGAAGACAACGAAGCTCGCCTGTTGTTGGCAGCCTGCACTCAAACTTGGCACAGTTGCATAAAAAAACATGAATATTATATAACTTGACCTTGGGTTAAGGGGCGTGCGGTGGACCTTGACATTGGGGTCAGTGGTGCAAGGTGGGTCGTGGGTTTGCAAGAAACAGAAGTTACACAACATTTACCCCAACGTTAAGTTTATGAACATGCTAAGTTTGTGACCTTGACCTTGGGATAAGAGTTGGGTGGTGGGTTGTGGATTTGCTACAGCATGATAGAGGGTCATCTGAGGAATGCATGTATGAAATATCAAGGCATTCCATGAAAGGACACAGACGTTATAAGACATTTACCCCAACGTTAAGTTTGTAGACTAGTACGCCAACGACACCGGGGGTATGCCATAAGCTCTTCTGCACTTTGTGCAGGCAAGCTAAAAATGACTGAAATCGCTGAAAGAAATACACAATGTTCGCACCCAATATTGTACGAAGTCTAAACGAGGCACGCAAATTTAACCGATTTGAATAGGTGCGGTGTGGTGTAATCGATTTTCCGCAAGCCGTTTCCATCTGGAGATATTTTTTCGACCAATCATTAATTTATCAACGTGAAGATAACATAATGCTGAACATTTTGATATGTGAACCTCCACACATTGACGAGTTCATCTGTTTACAATCTGGACAGAAAGGAAAAAATGTGGTTCCGTCTCTATATGACCTTAGCTGTTGCTGGGACGTTAAACCCATTCACTGTTTTGCCATGGTACCAAATAAAAGTGGTTACCATGGAGGCAGTATGTTAGTTACAGAATGATTGTAACATTAATTTGATGTAATGTGTGTATTTTATGTCGCCTAACATTATTTAATTGCTCAAAATGTCAAGTTCTGTATGAAAACACATTTTTTCAAAGTTGTTGCCATGGTAACCGATTGTATCGGTTACTATATGTATGGTAACAATTAGGTTAAGTTACAGAATGAATGTACCGGTAACATTAATTTCATGTAACATATGTTTTTAATGTTGCCACACATTTTTATTGCTCAAAATATAAAATTATATACCTATTTACATTTTTTTTTTAAACTGTTGCCATGGTAACCAATTAAATTAGGTTACTATGGTTATATTAGATTTGTTACTGAATTAATGTCACATTAATTTGATGTTTATATGTTGCCACCTTTTTTTTAAATTAAAATAAAAGTTGAAATTATGTGCAGAAACATATTTTTTTCAAAACCGTTGCCATGGTAACCAATTTCGGCAAAAATAAAACATTTACATGGTATTTTTTACCATTTAAATTGTAGAAATTACAAGAAAATATGAGTATATATTGATTTATGTGACATGGTAATGAAATGTATTGCAAATAAGATAACTATTCAAAATGATAACATTTTTGGGGCTAAAACCTGTCTTTTCGTCTTATTTTACCACCCAAAATCTGTTATTTTCCATAAAACATACACATTTTGGAACATACCGGTATGTGTATAAAATTGTATTTTATTAAATAAAATTCTTGGTTTTATGCACTTATCTCCATTAGTTTTCAGTTATTTTAATAATCATAAAAGCTGTTATTTTAGCTGATTTCGGTGCCGTCCGTTGCCATTCAAATACATAGAGGAAATACCGTAAGCACAAAATGTTGCCAAATTTTGATTTACAAACCTTAATAACTTTTGAACCACTTAACCCATTTTCAAAATCTATAGCTCATTGTAAAGTTCTCGCCATGCCCTACATGGATGTACCAGAATTTAATGTATATTTCAACTAGAAAAAAAAATACTTAAACCCCCTAACATGTCTATAAATTACAAAATAATTATGTGAATACCCCGAAAACTCCGACTACCCCGAAAACTAGCAATTTACGGAAGGAGTAGAATTAATTCCCTTGAATATTGCTATATGGGGTTACAACGTGATATTGCCGATGTGTCAGCTAGCATCAATTTATGTCAACAATCTATGATGAAAGCCGATGACTGATTTTTTTTTTTTAATGATTTTTCCACTATCACCGGTATTATCATAGGCACTTTATGGGATGAACGAAAACCCGATTTGATAATGATTGCTATCAAGTTGGACTTATGATCTCTATTATAAGATAAGGCATGGTCGGACTATTGGCAATATGTAGACCAGTGTAGTCCCCGATCATAATGGATATCTACCCAGGATGGTCGGACTAACAGCAATATGTAGACTATTGTAGTTCCTGATCATAATGGATATCTACCCAGGATGGTCGGAGTATTGGCAATAGGTAGACCAGTGTAGTCCCTGATCATAATGTATGTCTACCCAGGATGATCGGACTATCGACAATATGTACACCATTGTAGTTCCTGATCATAATGGATATCTAACCAAGATGTTCGGAATGTCGGCAATATGTAGACCAGTATGTAGAACTTGCAACTTGTATTCATACAGAAATATAATTTGAAAATCAGTTACAATACCACTTATCAAGAACAATGTGGTAAGGTATACATGTGACAATTATTGTTCACTATTGCACAAAAGCAATATCCGTGCGGACTGAATGAAACACAATTTTGTACATGAATACATCCAAATACGAAACTTTCAAAATAAGTATGCAAGTTTATGGTTAGCTTAGAATACTCAGCTATACAGATGACTTTTACTATTTCATCTGTCTTTTATATTATCTGTATCCTTATAGCCGAGACCCGGCCATTATAAAATATGGTCAGAATAACAGCCCGTTCTGTTGTCGAGTTTTGCGAATAAAAGGAAATACCAGATGGTCGCGGCCCGCATGTCGAGCCCGCCGAGGCATTTGATGGTACATGTATTTAAAAAATTGAACGCAGATTTCGGACGAACGGACGCACGGACGCACGGACGCACGGACGCACAGACACCCGGACGTCATTGTGATCAATATGTCTCGCTTTCCGCAAGCGGGCTCGGCAAAAAGGATAATCCAGGTCAAAGTAGGTATATTTATAAGTTTATTATTGGTCTGTGCAAGTTTTTTAACAGAATTGCAAAGTATTAAACCGCTAGCTTCGCTCGTCACTAAATGCCAGGACAGAATGGCTGTTATTGTCACCATATTTTATAATGGCCTGGGCCCGTATTCATAAAGAATCTTAGTCACGTCTTAAACTTAAAGTTGATCTTAACTTGCTGCTTCGACTTAGTTTTCGACTTACCGTCGTCTTAAATTTTAAGAAAATCTTAAGTCCTATTCATAAAGGTAAGTTCGACTAAGAATTATCTTAAACACTATTAAATCTAAGAAAAACTTAAGATACCTCATGGGTAGTCTTAAAGCAATCTTAACTTTAAGAAAAAGTTAAGATTTAAAAAAAATGGCATCCACCAAGTATCGTGCCCCGCTTGCACTTTATAAAATCCATTTTAGAAGGTAATTCTGAAAGTGAACTCATAACTGCATTTAGTGGATGCAGACCTTCGATTTTACTTTGTAAAAGTTACTGACCTTTGAAAATAAAGCTGACTGCGGGTAAAATTGCTGGGAATATATTGGTGTTGCGCCGTGAAAAACAAATTTCGTTTCACGAACGTCCCATAGTAAAATGTAATTTTGCGTATAAATTCTATCGTCATTCAATCGGGGATTATGCCTATTACTTAGTTGACATGATGACGAACGAATCAACGTATCTCCTGGTTTTGTACGGTACGTAATTAAAAGCTGTGCGTCCCATTTCTCGGACACCTATTGCTGGCCACTCGTAACTTGTTTTCACTTCGTACCCATTCCATTTCGGCCTCAGTACATCAAACATTTCTAATACATACACATATGGCATTGAAACACTACACATTGGCCGGAATGGCAACTCGCATACAAAATAATTGAAAATAAAGTACAGAGGTCGTAAATGGTTGTATCAAAATGGTTTCAAATGGTATCAAAAAACCACAACTGACAGTTGAACTTAAAGTTAAACTGTGTAAAAGTAAACATTTTTTTTTTTGGTATCAGGTTAAATCGTCCGCTGTCAAATTGTCCGCCATTTCGGTCAATTCGTCCGCTACCTCAAAAAACTAATACCGTAGTTTTTTTTCATCATGTCCGCAAAAGACCCAGCATATTTTTAGGCGATTTACTGATAATGTACTCCCATGTCATAAGCAAAGTACGGTTCTCCATTACTCAGATATTTGGCTGTCACGCAGGGCGACTTACAGCAACAATGCACAAAAGTATTTACACTGACACTGTCAAAATGAAACAGTATTCTGTATGTAAATCATATACATGTATCATGAGACACGCCTGGGACGAAGAATTGTATGTATGGTCCCTGGACACGCCATGTGATTTTGTACCTTCAGACATCTGCGTAATTTCATTAAATACTTTTACAATATTTTCCGTAAATGGCGTCAATTTTTCAGCATATTTTATACTTGGCTGAAGAATTCAGTTAATGATAACAGTTATTATGCAGCAAGTTGTACACTAATAATAACAAGAATTCTGCGGAATCAAATGTCTCGCCTTGTCCCGCCGCCTTGACCTCGAGCCTGGGCCAGAAGGCAATTTTCACTGACCCGAACATATTATACAATTATTGACTAGTGAGCCATAGAATATCAGATTATATTCTATGGCTCACTAGTCAATAATTGTTTTAGTATATGATAATAGTCGGTATATAGCACTTACGACCTTATGCTACTAGACAAAAATGGAAAAAGAATTTAAAAAAAAAACAATAAACGAGGCCACTTTTTGTAGACTAGATGGCCGTGGCCTGCATGTCGCGCCTTAGGGCGAGGCATGGACACTAAAAAAAGAGATATAGTAGATGGAAAAACTTTAACCAGACACACGGACGGACGGACGGACGGACGGACGGACGGACGGACAGACGGACGTATGCCAAAATGCCGACTATTATCGCGCTTTCCGCAAGCGGGCGCAACAATGATGATAAACACCCATGTGAAGTATCAAGGTAATGGGTGAAGCAGTTGCAGATATAGTACACAAAAAAATCAAAGTAATTTGACCTTGACATTGGGCACAGGGGCCGCACGGTTGGGGGGTAGAATGAAAATATGGATGATGATAAACACCCATGTAAAGTTTCAAGGTAATGGGCGAAGCAGTTGCAGAGATATAGTATAACGAAAAACTTTAACCAAAAAACTTTAACCAGACGTACGTTAAAAAGTTAACGTTGAAAATGGCTAAGTCAATTACGTAGAAATAATAGGTGAAGGTAAAAAAAATGGTCACATGTTGGATAGTTGTATGTGGTGGGCACCCCTTGGTTATGAAGCTGTGAAAGTTTGGTAGTCCTAGGTGGTACAGTACCAAAGAAATGGACTTAAACACGAAAACTTAACATTGTAAATGCAAAAACTTAACATTGAAAATGGCTAAGTCGACTGCGCGGAAAAAATGGGTGAAGTTAAAAAAAAAAAAACATGTTGGATAGTGATATGTGGTGGGCACCCCTTGATTATGAAGCTGTGAAAGTTTGGTGGTCCTAGGTGGTACAGTACCAAAGAAATGGACTTAAACACGAAAACTTAACATTGTAAACGCGAAAACTTAACATTGAAAATGGCTAAGTCGACTGCGCGGAAAAAATGGGTGAAGTTAAAAAAAAAGTAACATGTTGGATAGTGATATGTGGTGGGCGCCCCTTGATTATGAAGCTGTGAAAGTTTGGTGGCCCTAGGTGGTACAGTACCAAAGAAATGGAGTTAAACACGAAAATCAGAATTTTTCAATGTAAAATTAGTTTCTGTGAATACTTACCTGTTATATGTTGCTATATAGCTTCTATTGGGGCTACCCATTCCGAATACAATTTATTGACCCGCACTTACACCTGTCCCATCCCATATCGACCGCGCATGCGCGCACGGGAGACTTCCTCTTTGCGATAGAACAAATCTCTCACCTTGCGGGGTGGGAGGCGGGTGTTAAATACATATAACAGGTAAGTATTCACAGAAACTAATTTTACATTGAAAAATTCTGATTTCTGTATCATACTTCCCATGTTATATGTTGCTAGAATTTGTCTCCAAGGCGGGAAGGTAAGGTGATACAGAAACCAGAAAAATAACTTAATTCGCTCTGTGAATACTTAACCTAGGATCAATAAATTGACTCACCAAACAACTTGTAGACTAGACCCGGGCACCGTCTGAGCAGCACCCCCCCTATTCCTGCACCCAGAAGATAACTGAGCCACCAGCTAAGTCTTCTGGTCTGCTTGAGTACTGTCCCCAGTCGCAGTTTCACACACACTGAATGTGACTAACTCATATCATGTTAGCGTCATGTCATACACACTGTTGTGCCTCACATCTAAGACTCACAGCATCTACACTGACCCTTGTCCATGTCCACAAGTCTCTTAAAGTTCTAACCCACATTACTCACAAATAGTAATGCTAACATAAAATACCCTATGCATATTGACACCCACATACTATCAATAATTACCAAACATGGCATTCATGACCCTGGATGAATGATTATGTGTTTTCGAGTGTCATGATACTTAGTACCGTTAGTACCCTGGAGCACAGGTATCTCACCTTTACCCTCTCCGGATCTCACAATCATTGGTAACAAATCATTGGTAACACCAAACACTGCACACATTATAGTAAAATATGTATCCAGACTGGTATAACCAGTCACGTGTAATCAAGAAAACAATCTACTAAAACTTTCCAGGCACAAATCTTAAACTAGCTGATAACTAGCACGTTTTGTAATGCCAATGTGAATATACGAACACTGTTATCCTGGCCTAGATCCAATGGCCCAGAATAACAACAGGCTAGAAAATTGAGCCTTTTACACATGCTTGGCCCCCCCCCCCGTGCTATCCCTGCTAGCCGCGACTAAGGGATCCAATGTGTACGTATGTAAAACTGATAAAAGTGGAATGAGACTTCCCTGATGCCAGTTCCATTATCTTATCCCCAGGATCACTCCGAGGAGGTAAATACTGCTCCAATCTCATGGCATCGATTATAACCTTATGAGCCCTTAACCGAATTGGATCGATATGCTCTGCGTGTTGCGAGATATATCCATATGTAAACTGACGATTTGGATATAAACCCACGCCTAGAATAAAATCCATTGCCTACCTCTCATTGGCTAGTCATTGAGATGTAGTGCCTAATTCACCACGCTCTGGCCTTGCACAAAACAATTCCGTGCCTTATGGAACTAAGCCTTGGATACTCCCATCTCTGAGCCTCCTTTCCCAAGGCCGAATTCTCTATGAGACAAGTTTATGTAAGCATAACCTAATACTTGAGCCCCTGATGTTCCAGCAAAGTACTGGCTTTAAGAAATCCAACTAGTTTTGGGGTCAAACATAGCCGAACGTCTTAACCGATTGAGCCACGAAGCCCACATTATCATCTAATCGTGACCTTGATCTATGTGCCAGGGCATAGCGTGTTTTCCGTCTCGGTTAAATTTGGTAGGTTCGTGCTGGGCAAGAGATAAACTCATATTCTGGATCAGTGCGAATGAATTTTAATCTATTGACATTGTTGTTGTTATTAACCGGAAGCATGTGCTTTTATTTAACCAATTAAAAATCGACAATTATACATTATAGAATACGTAAAGTATATAATGTCACATATAACCGACTCGATTTGGCCATGCCTGGGATCACGAACGGTCGGTTATGCCTAACTGGGACCCGAGACGTAGTAAGGAACCCAGTCTCGCAACCATAGTAACGGAATCATTATCCAATTCAGATTCTGATCGCCCCTGTACAGGCCGCGTAATTCCCGCCGCCTTTTCGCCGAAGCGAAAACGAGGATTAACCCATTATTGACTGATCAATCAATAGGGAAGCTATCCCATGGCTCATACTGATTTGTCGTTAAATCCCCTCTAACCACTGTTAGATTCCCTTAGGTTAACTATTCTAGCTACCGATCTTTCTACTGTAGTGAAGAATGAAATCAGCGCCTATAATTGGGGTCTGAACCTATGATACATATCGGCACTGAAGTGAAGTTGAAACAGTTGGCCAATGCCTACCTGTACCCTATAGCTGTCCTAATCGAGGCTGACGATTTCGTTTCCTAGAACAATTACTTAAGGAAATCGCCCATTTCTCCTACCGCTGGACTGACTGGATTAATTTGCCTTACTTACAGCAATTAACCCAGACCTCCCATTCGCGTCTTTGCCTGTGCAATGATTGCCGTAGCTAGCCGCGAAAATTTGTCCTTCCTTATTCCCTTCCTGATAGACTCCAGACGTGAAGAATCAGAACGAGCGTATTCGCATGAAGTGTTCACCCTGCATGCTGTGACAGAAGCTTGAGAAACACTGGAATGCCTACCGTATGGTACACTAGACGTTCCAGTATGCTGGAGAACCAACTTGTCATTGGCCAGCATGTTGCCACTAGTGTGACCCGAATTTACTGATTGTGGAAATGCTCACCCGTATACTCATTTCCATGATACGGACATGCGCCCACCGCTTATGCCCACTAGTCCAGAACTGGAGACACATACATTGGGCTCTGATTGTCCATCATGGTCGCAAACAGACACAACCAGGGGTGGCTCTACCTGTTGACAACCGCGTTGGTCACTGTTCTTAACAGTGACCCCTCGGTACGGACTTTCGAGCCCCCCTCTACAGGTAGTCCACATTACATTGGTAGATGATCTACACCGCATATCTGCCTCTGAATTCAATACCCTAGCAGCCAAAATAGCTCCCTGGCTGGTAGTTGAATTGGATACACAGCTTTGACGATCACTCTCAACATGATGTCTACTCTGTACATATCGGCACTGTCCAGGTGTACCCTGACTATCCCCATTCTGGTAAGGAACTCATCCCTACGTATCAGATGTCCTGTTTCGGTACTAGTTCCGATATCTCTATGTTCGGCCTGAGACCTAACCCCGTGATAAGATCCCAGAACAAACGCCGCTTGAGTAGCAGTGTGTCTCTAGACTGATCGTGCAGGAGCCAGTCGTCCAAGTATTGAAGTATGCAATAACACACGTCTGGACTGTGCCTAGATTACCTCTATTAGTTTTGTGAACGCCGTGGTCTTTGAATGGTAGGACACAAAACTGTTTATTACCATGCCTTGTGAATGAAAGCTTATAAAGTTTCTGGAAGCATGGCATATCGGTATATGAAGATAACCTTCATGTGGTTCGCTGGAGACTGCCCAATCGTTGACTCTAATAGTTCGACGTATCGATCGAGCCGTCTCTATCTAGAATTGATCTGTCTGTTGGTACAACAAACCGCACGCTGTAGAAGCTCAGATATTGCCAATCTCTGATGCGTGTAGCGCCCCTCTGGTAGCCCCACCCTATGGGGCTGTATAGGTGTTATGGGTTTCTTAAAGCTACCCATTACCTCACTCGTTGGTTTAGGAGAAGGGGATATTGAAGCTTGCTCATGCCCCTTTTCCAGCCAGAGTTGCGCTTCTATAAGCGAACCGCTTGGCTAAAGAGACCACTGATAGTCTCGCTAACTGCCGACTCTGTCTTACTGCAGCGTCAGCAGCAGTCACCTGCGAACATCTGTTTCCAAACAGATTCGTGTCCTGAAGGAATGCTTCCCGAAGGAGGTCCCTTCCCCTATGCCTATGACGACGTCACTGATCGTACCTCGGCAGGTCAATGTCCTATACCGTTACACTGTTGTATATTCATAACTTTGAACAGATATTCCGCTGAAAACGGCGTGGTCAAGACCATCGTCGCCGTTATCAGTGGCTATATTTTACACTCTGTTGGCCAGAGGAATACGCTTGCATTCCACCGAGGCGCGCCAAATTGGATTTGCGTGTATACTACCCACATCGCCTATCCGATTGAATCTACCTGTCCCGTGTCCGGTGTTCTTGCTCAGTGGTTAGCTAATAACCCAGAGCAGAACTAGTGGCCGGCGTTCTTGCTCAGTGGTTAGCGTATAACCCAGAGCAGAACCGGTGTCCGGTGTTCGTGTTCGGCGGTTAACGTATAAACCAGAGCCTAACTGGTGTACTGTGTTCTTGATCAATGGTTAGCGTATAACCAAGAGCAGAACTGGTGTCCGATATCCAATTTCCGTACTCAGTAGGTAGCGGACCACCCAGAGCATAACTAGCGACGTTGGATGTCTCAGTCATAAGAGATACCCTGCCACTATTCGGACTCGTACTTGGCTAGACTCAGAAACAGTCGTTAGTTTATGAATCTTGCCGAACACCGACTGGTGTCTGGTGTCCGGTGTCCGGTGTCCGGTGTCCGGTGTCCGGTGTCCGGTGCCCTTACTCAGTGGGTAGCGGACCATGGCACCTAGAGCAGAACTAGCGACTTTGGATGTCTCAGTCATAAGAGATACCCTGCCACTATTCGGACTCGTACTTGGCTAGACTCAGAAACAGTCGTTAGTTTATGAATCTTGCCAAACACCGACCGGTGTCCGGTGTCCGGTGTCCGGTGTCCGGTGTCCGGTGTCCTTACTCAGTGGGTAGCGGACCACCCATAGCAGAACTAGCGACGTTGGATGTCTCAGTCATAAGAGATACCCCGCCACTATTCGGACTCGTACTTGGCTAGACTCAGAAACAGTCGTTAGTTTATGAATCTTGCCGAACACCGACTGGTGTCCGGTGTCCGGTGTCCGGTGTCCGGTGTCCGGTGTCCGGTGTTCTTACTCAGTGGGTAGCGGACCACCCAGAGCAGAACTAGCGACGTTGGATGCCTCAGTCATAAGAGACACCCTGTCACTATTCGGACTCGGACTTGGCGTAGAATCTCACTTATTGATACTTGATACTTACCATTATAGTACCTAATGGTCAGGCCCCTCCATAGAGACCCACAAGGCCTAAGACAAGCCCGGTTTCTCATTAGAGCAACCGTTATGTCTCTAGCAACAAAGGAAACAAATTATCTCATGAGAATCACAAGTTCCCGTTTTGTGACCACCACCAAATTCCTGACCCGAACTCGGTTTAGGTTTCACTTTAGTGAACGTGTTACGGAAAACCTATTCAAATATCGAACTAAACAAAGTCGAAAAAAAAAAATTAAAAAAAATAATAATATCTTTGTCGACAATAGGAACGTCCGACAATAGGAAAATCGCGAAGTTCGCGCCTGTGGCCACATTAAGAAAAAAAACAACAAAAAAACTCGAAATACTTTCAAAATGAAATATTTTCGACTAGCAACTTATAGAAATGAATAGCCCCCACTCTATTACAGAAGATATTGCCTACTTACGGACAATAACCATGAATAGAGTGTATAAAACAGCCAAACGAAAATGAGCACCAAAAAGGATACTTTCACGCCAGCCGTCCGAAGCAAAGAGGAAGTCTCCCGTGCGCGCATGCGCGGTCGATATGGGATGGGACAGGTGTAAGTGCGGGTCAATAAATTGTATTCGGAATGGGTAGCCCCAATAGAAGCTATATAGCAACATATAACAGGGAAGTATGATACAGAAACTTAAACATTGTAAACGCGAAAACTTAACATTGAAAATGGCTAAGTCGACTGCGCGGAAAAAATGGGTCAAGTTAAAAACAAGAAACGAGGCAAAGCCACGAAGGCCAGGTTTTTTCCAAGCATGGACACTTGGATAACATAATTATACCCACTTTTTGTAGACTAGATGGCCGTGGCCTGCATGTCGCGCCTTGGGGCGAGGCATGGACACTAAAAAAATAGATATAGTAGATGGAAAAACTTTAACGAAAAAACTTTAACCGGACACACGGACGTACGGACGGACGGACGTATGCCAAAATGCCGACGATATCGCGCTTTCCGCAAGCGGGTGCGACAATGATGATAAACACCCATGTGAAGTATCAAGGTAATGAGTGAAGCAGTTGCAGAGATATAGTACACAAAAAAACTTTAACAAATAAATTCAAAGTAATTTGACCTTGACATTGCGAACAGGGGCCGCACGGTTGGGGGTTAGAATGAAAATATGGACGATGATAAACACCCATGTGAAGTTTCAAGGTAATGGGTGAAGCAGTTGCAGAGATATAGTACACGAAAAAACTTTAACAAATAAATTCAAAGTAATTTGACCTTGACATTGCGAACAGGGGCCGCACGGTTGGGGGTTAGAATGAAAATATGGATGATGATAAACACCCATGTGAAGTTCAAGGTAATGGGCGAAGCAGTTGCAGAGATATAGTATAACAAAAAAGTTTTAACCAAAAAACTTTAACTAGACATACGTTAAAAAGTAAACGTTGAAAATGGCTAAGTCAATTACGTAGAAATAATAGGTGAAGGTAAAAATGGATAGTTGTATGTGGTAGGAATCCCTTGGTTATGAAGCTGTGAAAGTTTGGTGGTCCTAGGTGGTACAGTACCAAAGAAATGGACTTAAACACGAAAACTTAACATTGTAAACGCGAAAACTTAACATTGAAAATGGCTAAGTCGACTACGCGGAAAAAATGGGTCAACTTAAAAAAAAAGTAACATGTTGGATAGTGATAGGTGGTGGGCACCCTTGAGATTATGAAGCTGTGAAAGTTTGGTGGTCGTAGGTGGTACAGTAACAAAGAAATGGACTTAAACACGAAAACTTAACATTGTAAACGCGAAAACTTAACATTGAAAATGGCTAAGTCGACTACGCGGAAAAAATGGGTCAAGTTAAAAAAAAAGTAACATGTTGGATAGTGATATGTGGTGGGCACCCCATTGATTATGAAGCTGTGAAAGTTTGGTAGTCCTAGGTGGTACAGTAACAAAGAAATGGACTCAAACACGAAAACTTAACATTGATTGTGGACGCCGCCCTGCCCGCCGCCCGCCCGCCCGCCGCCCGCCGCCCGCCCGGCGCCCGCCCGGCTTTCGCCAATCCAATAGCCTGGATTTTTTTTCAAAAAACCTGGCTAAAAAAGTAACATGTTGGATAGTGATATGTGGTGGGCATCCCTGGATTATGAAGCTATGAAAGTTTGGTGGTCCTAGGAGGTACAGTACCAAAGAAATGGACTTAAACACGAAAACTTAACATTGTAAACGCGAAAACTTAACATTGAAAATGGCTAAGTCGACTACGCGGAAAAAATGGGTCAAGTTAAAACAAGAAACGAGGCAAAGCCACGAAGGCCAGGTTTTTTCCAAGCATGGACACTTGGATAACATAATTATACCCACTTTTTGTAGACTAGATGGCCGTGGCCTGCATGTCGCGCCTTGGGGCGAGGCATGGACACTAAAAAAATAGATATAGTTGATGGAAAAACTTTAACCAAAAAACTTTAACCAAAAAACTTTAACCGACACACGGACGGACGTATGCCAAAATGCCGACGATATCGCGCTTTCCGCAAGCAGGTGTGACAATGATGATAAACACCCATGTGAAGTATCAAGGTATTGGGCGAGCAGTTGCAGAGATATAGTACACGAAAAAACTTTAACAAAAAAATAAAATTGAAAGTAATTTGAACTTGACATAGGGCACAGGATCGCGCTTTCCGCAAGCAGGTGCGACAATGATGATAAACACCATGTGAAAGTATCAAGGTATTGGGTGAAGCAGTTGCAGAGATATAGTACACGAAAAAACTACTTAACAAAAAAAAAATTCAATGTAATTTGACCTTGACATTGGGCACAGGATCGCGCTTTCCGCAAGCAGTGCAACAATGATGATAAACACCCATGTGGAAGTATCAAGGTATTGGGTGAAGCAGTTGCAGATATAGTACACGAAAAAACTTAAACAAAAAAATTCAAAGTAATTTGACCTTGACATTGGGCACAGGATCGCGCTTTCCGCAAGCAGGTGCGACAATGATGATAAACACCCATGTGAAGTATCAAGGTATTGGGTGAAGCAGTTGCAGAGATATAGTATACGAAAAAACTTTAACAAAAAAAAATCAAAGTAATTTGACCTTGACATTGGGCACAGGGGCCGCACGGTTGGGCGTTAGAATGAAAATATGGATGATGATAAACACCCATGTGAAGTTTCAAGGTAATGGGCGAAGCAGTTGCAGAGATATAGTATAACGAAAAAGTTTTAAAACCAAAAAACTTTAACGAGAAGTCAATTACGTAGAAATAATAGGTGACGGTAAAAAAATGGTCACATGTTGGATAGTTGTATGTGGTAGGCACCCCTTGGTTATGAAGCTGTGAAAGTTTGGTGGTCCTAGGTGGTACAGTACCAAAGAAATGGACTTAAACACGAAAACTTAACATTGTAAACGCGAAAACTTAACATTGTAAACGCGAAAACTTAACATTGAAAATGGCTAAGTCGACTACGCGGAAAAAATGGGTGAAGTTAAAAAAAAAAGTAACATGTTGGATAGTGATATGTGGTGGGCACCCCTTGATTATGAAGCTGTGAAAGTTTGGTGGTCCTAGGTGGTACAGTAACAAAGAAATGGACTCAAACACGAAAACTTAACATTGATTGTGGACGCCGCCCGCCCGCCGCCCGCCCGGCTTTCGCCAATCCAATAGCCTGGATTTGTTTTAAAAAAACCTGGCTAAAAAAAGTAACATGTTGGATAGTGATATGTGGTGTTCACCCTTTGATTATGAAGCTGTGAAAGTTTGGTGGTCCTAGGTGGTACAGTAACAAAGAAATGGACTCAAACACGAAAACTTAACATTGAAAATGGCTAAGTCGACTACGCGGAAAAAATGGGTCAAGTTAAAAAAAAGTAACATGTTGGATAGTGATATGTGGTGGGCACCCTTTGATTATGAAGCTGTGAAAGTTTGGTGGTCCTAGGTGGTACAGTAACAAAGAAATGGACTCAAACACGAAAACTTAACATTGATTGTGGACGCCGCCCGCCACCCGCCCGCCCGGCTTTCGCCAATCTAATAGCCTGGATTTTTTTCTCCAAAAACCTGGCTAAAAACCTGGCTAAAAATGGAAAAAAAGTTTAAAAATTAACAAAAAAATAATGCTCGCTACTGGAGCCCAGAATTTTTATATTAGTCCTATATTTATCTATATATCATATCTACACAGGTCCACATATTGCCACAATATTGTCAACACAGTTTACGGAAATGTAATACCCAGGTATAATAATTTACCTGTATAAATTACCTGTAATAATTTAGCTGGACATTTAGTGGTCAAGCTGGAAATTTGCACATGCTTGCACATGCAGAAGTGTTCAACTGGAGAAGGCTATTGTTCTCTCTACAGGTAAGGTGTACAGAGCGCACGAGAAAACGGGTCTTCATGCATTAATGTTCAGTTTGTAGCATAGAAAGAAATAGAGTTTGACCTTGACCCTGGAGGCCGGAATTTTTTTTAATAGTCCTATATTCATGTACATATCATAGTAAAGGTATGTATAAAGTTTGATGACTGTAGCTGATAAGGTGTTGAAGTAATGACCGTAACACGAAAACTTAACATTGAATGACGACGACGACGACGACGAGGACGACGACGCCGCCGCCGCCGCCGCCGCCGCCGACGACGACGACGACGGAAAAGCAAAACCTATGTCTCGCTTTCCGCTTCGCGGGCGAGACAAAAACACCAATTATACAAGTATGTTTTAATTCACTTTAATTATCCGTAATGAATAATGGTAATTATTTGGATATAAATAATACTAAAATAGAACACTTTCTTCTGACATGATGTTGGAATAATGTGAATAAGTACAGTTTAAGAGATTTGTCTTTTCAAGTACATGCTGTTTTAAAAAGATAAATGTCTCGGTGAATATAATTGTGATATTTGAATTATTTAGTTGACTTTTTAAAGTCACACATTTATCTCACTGAACTGAATGTGTTGACATAAAAAGAACCTGTGAGCCTTCCAGCTGTAAGTTGCCCTGCGTGACAGCAAGACAATTTGGGTTAGGTTCTTCCATTTTGAATGAACTTAGTTATATACTAATGTCTATGTACATGTAGTTCAGCTGTTGCTTAGTGTATGTTGCTCCGCTTATGGCCATATAACATTAATTTACTTAAAAGGTACACGGCCCACTCAGTAGGCACAAACTTTTCTTTATAGGAATTAAATAAGTGTACATGTATTTAAATTGTCTCACTTTTCCACTGGTTCTAAATATTACGAGTGCCAGATGTACATGTACAGATAAAATAATTTAGTAATATTTATTTTACTGATAGCGACTCGTGGTGGTATCAGGATATTTTCATACTCAAATGAGGAATGATATTTTTTAATTATTTAAATGCTAATTAAATGTCACCTGAAAAAATTATTTTTTCGACAGATTATAAAGTTTGATCATTGAACATCAAAATATAACTACATAGAATAAATAGTAATGTTTGTTAACATTTTAAGGAAACACGGTTATCGCCCCTGATATCAGTGTGAACATTTATGTCTGATATAAGATGTATAATAATGCCAATCAAAACGTGGTGTAATGGTGAAAGAACGTTTATTTTGCCAGAAATGTCTCTGATATTATAAAGAATATGTTGTGCCTACTGAGTGGGCATGTACCTTTAATATCATCCCTGCACGTCACCAAACAATAATGCCAGATTAATCGTTTATTTTCCTATATTTGAAGAAAAATCATTAATAGCCGTAACTGTTTTCAATTAATACTAATTTCAACAAATTTTATTAAAAAATAGTAAAATTCCACCACCACGCCATTTTCCCCCCAAATTCGGATGATATTCAGTAAATTAACTTCATATGGCATATTCTGAGATTTATGTTGAAAAATAATGCCAGATTAATCTTTTTTTTCCTATAATCAGTATATACATAATTATATGTATTTGAAGGAAAATCGTAAATTATTGTTTTTAAATATTCAGTAAATTAACTTTATATGGTTCGGCGATTGGTTGGAGCATGCAACATTTAATGATGGGTTTCATCCTTAACGCAATGGAATTCCGATATTCCTGGTTTGGCCCTCGGTTACAGTTTTGGCTTCCTTGTAAAGTTGTGACTTGAGAGTGTAATCCGGTTATACCCATTATAAAAGTAGTAATCCTATTACTTTTTAGGAGTGGGGCTAAGTGATTCTGGGGTGGTGAGGACCTTTCACCAGATCAAGTTATCCTAATTTACATTTATATAATGTAAATCATTTAAATCTCTGCTACCATAACCATGATACCGGTAACTTAGATTGACTTTAATGCATGTGTTTCTTTGTCATCATCAATACATTCATTCTCTATCTGACCAATGTGACCCACTTACCCAATGTGTTTGTTTGACTTTGTTAAACAGACATAAGACACGAATGCCTGTGTCACATGTTATGGGTGGTGGGCACAGGCCGTCAGTATGTTGATAGGATGGTGTAATCAGAGCTACATACAGTACAGCCACCGCGAAACCCGCACATTTTTTGTAATTGCGGCAACCAATTTAGCTTTAGCGCGGAATATTGCCGCAATCTCTCACAAAACGTCCCGTGGCCGTTTGCGGCATAACGCGAAACTCCGCAAATTTTACGCGGTCGTTTCGCGGCGATCCTCGGCAAAACTCGGCAAAACTTTCCAGTGTGTACAACGTACAGTACAGCCACCGCGAAACCCGCACATATTTTGTAATTGCGGCAACCAATTTAGCTTTAGCGCGGAATATTGCCGCAATCTCTCGCAAAACGTCCCGTGGCCGTCTGCGGCATAACGCGAAACTCCGCAAATTTTACGCGGTCGTTTCGCGGCGATCCTCGGCAAAACTCGGCAAAACTTTCCAGTGTGTACAACGTACAGTACAGCCACCGCGAAACCCGCACATCTTTTGTAATTGCGGCAACCAATTTAGCTTTAGCGCGGAATATTGCCGCAATCTCTCGCAAAACGTCCCGTGGCCGTTTGCGGCATAACGCGAAACTCCGCAAATTTTATGCGGTCGTTTCGCGGCGATCCATGGCAAAACTCGGCAAAACTTTCCAGTGTGTACAACGTACAGTACAGCCACCGCGAAACCCGCACATTTTTTGTAATTGCGGCAACCAATTTAGCTTAGCGCGGAACATTGCCGCAATCTCTCGCAAAACATCCCGTGGCCGTTTGCGGCATAACGCGAAACTCCGCACATTTTACGCGGTCGTTTCGCGGCGATCCTCGGCAAAACTTTCCAGTGTGTACAACGTACAGTACAGCCACCGCGAAACCCGCACATTTTTTGTAATTGCGGCAACCAATTTAGCTTTAGCGCGGAATATTGCCGCAATCTCTCGCAAAACGTCCCATGGCCGTTTGCGGCATAACGCGAAACTCCGCAAATTTTACGCGGTCGTTTCGCGGCGATCCTCGGCAAAACTCGGCAAAACTCAGCAAAACTTTCCAGTGTGTACAACGTACATTACAGCCACCGCGAAACCTGCACATTTTTTGTAATTGCGGCAACCAATTTAGCTTTAGCGAGGAATATTGCCGCAATTTCTCGCAAAACGTCCCGTGGCCGTTTGCGGCATAATGCGAAACTCCACAAATTTTACGCGGTCGTTTCGCGGCGATCCTCGGCAAAACTCGGCAAAACTTTCCAGTGTGTACAACGTACATGTACATGTTATCGCACCTTTACCGCCGCATTTTGCGGCAAAATGGACACGGTAAAATGCGGCAAAACTCGGCAATTCACTCTGAAAATATGTACATTGTTTGATTGAATGAAGTCAGTTTTACCCTTGTAGACATGCATTTCGCATGGATCGATTTGGTATATCTGTCAATAAATCATGTTCGAACATCCATGATCATACCGATATTGATCATGTAAGATGTAGATATCAAACAGGCATATTCAGAATATTGATCATGTAGGATGTAGATATCAAACAGGCATATTCAGATTTTCACGGTGTGTAATCGATCGTATTTCCTCGCCACCAAATAAAACCCGACTCGAGAAACACAAATTAAGTTGTTATTTCTGAATTTGTCAATCGTTTGCACGGTCTAAGAAAACAAACAAATGTGAAAACAATTTTGTTTTTGCAAAATATTAGACTCGTCATCGGACAAATGTGAAAAGAAAAACCTGAATATATTGGTATTTCTTTACAAAAACATATTTTGACAAAATATGAGAATCGTCTTACTTAGGAGACGATTCTCATGTGCTGCCAAATCTTGCTTTTATCAAGAAATCAAACAAATGTGAAACTGCACAAGCTGCATGCGTCAATTCGATGACGTGAGCGACTACATAGCGTGGTTTTGGTATGTTCGTTTCCGCCGAGTTCTAAAGGTCAGTTACACTTTGCACATGAAAATAGATTACCGACTGATGATTGTAAACACCATCAGGTGTGCAGCTAGACCGAAAATGATATGTCGCAAATGTGCTACAGTAGAACCTCTCTAAACCGAACACAGAGACAAGTTAGTTGTGCTTAATTTTGACATAGTTCGTGTCCATTTATCTCCGATTATAATTTGTTCATGCAGTTCATCTTGTTAAGTAGTTATACATGGTTCACAGTGGAGCTTCTCTAAACCGGACTCCCTGGGATGTGCCCCAGGGTGTCCAGTTTAGAGAGGTTGCACTGTAGTTGTGGATGGGTGGGTACGGCGGTATATTTTTTTTTAATGTAAGTACATGTATATGTATTAATACCATTAATAAATTAGCTTTTGTACCAACATTAATACTAGACATTATGCACTATAGTTGTGGATGGGTGGGTACGGCGGTATATTTTTTTTAAATGTAAGTACATGTATATGTATTAATACCTCTAATAAATTAGCTTTTGTACCAACATTAATACTAGACATTATGTTTGTAAAACATGGATGTGCCCCTTTGGAATACTGGACTCTAACTGGAGAAACTCTTACAAACTTGTTGATGTAAATGTACACAGACGGACGGACTTACGGAACCTCAAGATTATAATTTCTGTTCATGAACACAAAGCACCCACGCGTGTCTTGAAGTAGTTATATACATGGTTCACAGTGGAGCCTCTCTAAACCGGACGCCCTGGGATGTGCCCCAGGGTGTCCGGTTTAGAGAGGTTGCACTGTAGTTGTGGATGGGTGGGTACGGCTGTATATTTTTTTTTAATGTAAGTACATGTATATGTATTAATACCTTTAACTAGATTGGTCAGTAAGCTTGGTCAGTTAAGTTTTTGTAAAGAGGACTAAGTATTTGACTTGACCTTGGGATCTGCGGGGGTTGGACGGTCGTGGATTTGGCACAGCATGGTAGTAGAGCCTTACAGGAATGCATGTGTGAAATATTAAGCATTTTAGATGAAGGAAATAGAAGTTATAACATTTTATTTCTCCTGAATGAGGGGGGGGGGGGGGGGGTTTACGAAAAAAAAAAAACCTTTTAAAGTTATGGACTTGACTTGATTTCTGCGTTGACGATCGATGATGCACAGATGTAGTTGGAGCTAAAGATTTGCTGATCTTTGCGTGTCGGAAATCGTGATGGGCACCAGGGCATAGTAGTAGAGCCTTACAGAAGCATGATGAACTAAAGACTGATTCCTGCCGGGGGTTGACGATCGTGGAATTTGGCACAGCATGTAAGTTTAGGAGCCGTTACAGGATGCATGGTGTGAAATATGAAGCATTTTAGATGAAGGAAATAGAAGTTATAACAATATTTCTCTGATGTTAAGTTTACGCGGACGCACGGACGCACGGACGCACGGACGGACGCACGGACAACCTGACTCCAGTATACCCCCCCCACAACTCGTTGCGGGGGGTATAATAAATTAGCTTTTGTACCAACATTAATACTAGACATTATGCACTGTAGTTGTGGATGGGTGGGTACGGCGGTATATTTTTTTTAAATGTAAGTACATGTATATGTATTAATACCTCTAATAAATTAGCTTTTGTACCAACATTAATACTAGACATTATGTTTGTAAAACATGGATGTGCCCCTCTGGAATACTGGACTCTAACTGGAGAAACTCTTACAAACTTGTTGATGTAAATGTACACAGACGGACGGACTTACGGAACCTCAAGAGCAAGGCAATATGCCCCCCCTACACCCCTGGCTATCGCATAGGGGCATGATTAACCCAGGCAATCAGTTTTGTTGAGAATACGGTACATTTTCGTTTCAGCTCTCGCGATCACGCTTTGCGTTTTCGCGATCTCGATCTACGCGCAAGATCGCGAAATGAGACGATTCTCATATGTACAGTACTGTCAAAACATGTTTTGTTGTGAATATGTTAAATTTTCGGTTCGCGATCCATCACGCTTCGCGTTTTCGCGATCTCGGCCTATGCGCAAGATCGCGAAAACGCGAAACATGTTTTGTTGAGAATATGTTTCATTTTCGTTTCGCGAAATTGTAACATATGTACAAATCGTCTTAGGAGACGATTCTCATGTGCTGCCAAAACATGTTTTTATTAAGAAATGGAACAAATGTGGACAAACATCAATATTTCTGACAATAAAAACATGGTTTGACAAAACATGAGACGATTCTGATGTGCTGCCAGTACATATTTATTGAGTAAATAAGGATTCCGTTACCTTTTTTTTGAGATTACACACCTTCTCTCCGACCAATAAAATGGAAGAAATATTTTTATCAAACGCGGTGAAAACCGCTATGCTATAAGAGAGATAAGTTCCATTCCATTAATAAATATGTAATTGATCGTTAATGTGCCTTGCTCATTGTGCACGAGGTTGAAGTAACGGACCAAGGTCTATAAATACATATAAAATATGCCCTAAAAGCATCAATAAATGAAGATTTTTTTATTCTTTTTTACCCCCCCCTCCATCTAATCATTTATAATGATTAGATGGAGGGGGTAAAACAAATATTTTTTTTTTCTTCATTTATTGATGCTTTTAGGCATATTTAATGTATTTATAGACCTCGTCCGTTACTTCAACCTGTGCTCTTGTGTCGGCGTGTTTCAAAGATCCGATCGACACAACTTAACCTTTAGATGTCATTTTGTAACCTTTCATGTCCCACTTTCCAATGCCGACACATGTCCCAGTAGGTCACTGCACGTGCATATGATGATGTATGACGTGATCGGACAAAACCGGGCTTATTGCATATGTGACTAGCGAAGACCAACACGTGTTCACCATCAGTAGATTGTAAACAGGACACGTAAATCGTTTTAGGAGACGATTCTCATATGCTGCCAAAATATGTTTATTAGAAAAAATAATATTATTTTTTAAACATGAGAATTGCCTCCTAAAACACGAGAATTATAATGGTGTTCTGTTAGTGTCGTGTAACTCGCATTTACTCGATTTCGACATCTACACCAGATCGCGAAAACCCTTTCATATGTATCTGACATATTCCCCAATATCCACATTTCTTCTATTTCTTAATTAAAATAATGTTTTACAGCACATGATTATCGTTTCCTAAGGCGATTATGATACTACAGTGTCCTGTTAGGGCATTTAACAAACATCATTGGAACCTAGATTTGCAATTGATAAAGCATAAAATAATAAAGCAAAACATCGCAAAATGCCGCATTTTCTGTCCATCAAAACGCCGCAAATTGTGGCAAATGTGCCGGTGATCCGTTTTATGATTTCGCCGCGTTTTGCCGCAATTGACTTGGGTCACAATTGCGGCAATTGATTTTAACAATTGAGAACTTTGCGACGCTTTGCGGCATTTCGCGGCAATAGGTAGGAAATTCCGCGCTGGCGAAAAACTCTGCAAAGCAAAAAATGTGCGGGTTTCTCGGTGCCTGTACTGTACATGTATAAGTTTTGTATCTAAAGAGTATTGAACCCCAGATTTCAAATTCAGTGCATATTTTAACCCTTGTCCTGCCGATCCCGACATCTCACGGGACCCGCTACTGCCTATCACTGACTGCCGATACCGTGTCAATACGGGACCACGCTACACAGCTGTAATATGCCGGTCCTGTGTTTACACGGTTTGTGTACGTCGGCTTTTGACCAATGATAATTTTGCATTTATTCACACCGAGACTATAAAGTAATGACGTCATCGATCAAAATAAGGTTGTAATTTCCAAATATGGGTTTGCTTACTACGATTTCATTCATAAAATGTGTAATAATAGATGTTTACGAGCGGGGGTTTTCCAGGAACAAAGAAGGCACTTTTGTTTTCAAAATGGCGACAAATCTGAACTCGAAAGCTAGCGAAGAAAATGTGTTGTTACAACAACTTCCCAACGAAGATCGCGACCAATTTCGCGAAATATTTATGGACAGTGACAGCGAGGAGGAGTTTGACGGGTTTGAGCTCGATGACATTGCCGGAGATCCTGGAAACGAGTCTGGATGCGATAGCGACACCAAGGAAATGCGTGCGGCAGAGGTGGGTGGGGTACGGTGGATTTGGAGAGAGGGTGATCGGGCACCTACAATTCCAGCGTTCACTGGCACTGCGGGTTTAAAAGTGGAAATTGACGATGATGATCAATATATTGAATATTTTAAACTGTTCATCGGTGACGACATGTTATTACACATGAAAAGTGAAACAAATAGGTATGCCACACAGTTTTTGGCAGGAAAAAGCACTGTCCAAGCATTCCAGATTCCAGGCATGGAATGAGATTACTGAGGATGACATGTCAGCATTTGTGCATTTGTGGCATTGGTTTTGGCAATGGGACTTACGCAGCAACTTGACATACAAGATTACTGGTTAACAAGCGACGTAATTTCAACACCATTCTTCCCGAGCGTCATGAGCAGAAACAAGTTCTTGTTGATATTGTTCATTCCTTCATCTGAATGACAACACGAAGAATGTTCCTCGGGAGAATGCTGCACATGACACATCTTCAAGCTGCGACCGTTCTACGACAGCCTACAACAACGCTTTGCTGCCGTATATGTGCCAAAGCAAAAATCTGGCCCTTGATGAAGCCATCATCGCCTGGCGTGGCAATCTGTCCTTCAAGGTGTACAACCCCGACAAGCCCGACAAATTCGGAATAAAGTTGTATGAATTATGCGACTCCGCGACTGGCTACTGCTCTGCCTTGGAGATGTACACTGGGAAGAAAGCTGCGTCAGGAAATGGTGCCACATACGACCTCGTCATGAGATTGATGCAGCCATACCTGGGCAAGGGATACATCGTCTACGTTGACAATTATTACACGTCACCGACCTTGTTCCAGGACCTGTACGACCGAAAGACAGGTGCATGTGGCACACTGCGAAAAAATCGCAAGGGCGTACCAGCAGCAATTAAACAGAAAAAGAAGATGAAGAAGGGGGAAATGGTCATCATGAACAGCGGCAATCTTCTCGCATTGAAATGGCACGACAAGCGAGATGTGCACATGCTGACCACTGTGCAGGATGCCCGCATGAAGTTGACAGGCAAAAATGACCCACGTACAGGCATGGCCCATCAACAAACCAGCACCAGTCATTGACTACAATAAATACATGGGTGCAGTCGATCGTAGTGACCAGATGCTCCAGTACCAGGCATTCCGTCGTAGAACTGTCAAGTGGTGGAAGAAAGCTTTCTTTCATTTTCTGGATCTTGCCTGCCTCCAGAGCTACATCGTGTACAAGATGCACATGAAGGATCAAGAGAAGAAGGCCGTTTTACAGCGCGTATTCCGTAGAAAGCTGGTACAGGAGCTTCTGTCGAGCCGGGAAGATGCGCGAACCTCCGTCTCAAACAGGCCTCAAACACCTGGTGCTGAGAACATGAAGCGGATAAACGAACGACACTTCCCCGCCAAGGTCCCACCAACTGAGAAACGAAAGTGTCCCTGCTCGTCTGTGTGTGGTGTGTTTCCACAACACAGGGAAACGTAAGGCGGCGGGTGATGGGCGCAAGAGGAAGGAATCGACATACCAGTGCACGGAATGCGATGTTGGACTATGTGTGGTACCGTGCTTTCGCATGTATACATACATTCACTACAAATTAGCGTATCAAAGATTGAATGCAGTTGATGAAGACGACAACTGAACTCCGTGTACCTGCAAACTTTTGGATGGAATTTTCAGAAAATGAACACACCTCCCCAAAAGTATAAACTTTTTTATTCAGTTATTTACACACACAAGTATAATAGTGTACATATACACTGTACATAATGTAATAGTGATAATTGTGTTTCATACAAATGTACAAAATACAACAGAATACTTTCCATAGTACATGTAAGTGCAACTACTAATACTGGATATACAAGGAATATACATATGTGCTAAATGGATTATGATACAACAAAATGGATTATGAAACAACAAAAAGGTAGAAACACATTATTATTGACCGCCATCTGAGAAAAAGGACAACTGTTTTATTGATCTTGGTCTATGCTGGCCAGTAAAGAAAATGGTCATAAGATTCCTTTTTGTCAGATGGTGGTCCATATACATGTACATTTATGTTATGCAGAGTTTCTGATGATCAAACATCATTTATCATGTTTAGTCAGACCTTTTTTTTTTTTAAATATTGTCTTGTTTCGCAATAAACATAAAATTTGTGACTCCGATATAATTCTCAAGTTCCATTATTTATGAACAATTTTATTTTTGTCAAATAACATAATAAATATTGTTGTTCATCCGGGACTCTAAATATGTATGCAATGTTCTAAATGAAATGACAACATGAGCAAGTATTACTTCAAGGTAAATATAGGAAAGCAATTATTTTCAGTTTATATAATATCAAGGAAAAACAGGCAGTTTGTTACAAAATAAAAAAAAATATTTTGTAATAAAATACCCCCTTTGCTTTATAATTATTATACATAATTTTGCTTGTTTTTTTATATTTACAACATATTTTTCAGTGAATGCAAACTAAGAAGTAAAATACATGCACCATTTATAAACTGAATAAAATCCCCAAAACCGGCTGGCAGTGGCCACTGGCTGCTGCAGTTATACCTCTGGCACTGATAGCTGATAAGCCTCATTGAGCTTCTGGCAGGACAAGGGTTAAGTTAAAACAGTACATAACACCACCCTATCATCATGACGACTGCCTGTGGCTGACAATAGTCAGATTATGGAGTACGTACTGCAACAGTTATTGTTTTCACATTCAAACAGTTGATTTAAACCTGTACTATTTCTTTCAGGTATCACAGGCTGCTGTGGAATTGTCACTGGACTGAACTGGACATGACAGAAACTGGTGCATGCTCTGGACATACTCTTGTGGAGCAAGCTGATTAGTTATTGTGAACAGTGTTTGGATTGAAGTTTTCATTCAAGACTCTTGTGCTAAAATTTGGATTAATTATACTCATTGTATCAGGGTATGGGATCATGTAGTTTTCAAAAGTTTCCGAACAACATTTTCAGACCTGACATAATTATTTAAACAGTAGATTTTCTTTAAAATCTTCCTTTTGATGATATATAGATCAACAAATATGAAACATGTTTTATGTTGTGTAAAAGGTCTTTACAAAATCTTATATTTAAACTTTCACGAAGAATCAAGTTGACCGTTTATTTCTTACATGTACATACAATGTACACATGTTCTTGATTTGTATTTACATTGACGGTAATCGTTTCTCATGAGATTTACCAAACTACATTGAGTGTACAATATAGGGCCAACAATTTTGCATTTGCTGCACTATGTTTCATCAAATTTTGTCATTCCGTTAGAAAGATATTAAAAGGAAACCTATTGTAACCATATCTAAAAACATGACAACATGCCGTTGGGAAACCAGATGATCACACAACCTGTTGCATGTAAATACAGTATGCTGATGGATATACAGTTCTAGTATGTCCAATTATCTGATTTAAGGTTCCTTCTGCCTGTATACCAACATGTTCAGGTACTTATTATCTCTACAACCATAAGTCGGGATTTAGTCAAAACCTTTTATATTAAAGGTACATGCCCACTCAGTAGACAGAGCTCCAGATACTCTGATTTCAAAATCATTGCGTATTTTACTTTTACACATAGATTATTGCATTATTTGACGTGGTATCTAATATAAACAATGCCTTAAATACTTTCATTGTAGAAGAGCGTTTCCGGTGTTGCTAAAAATCGTATTGGATTCTCATAAATTATGCGCGTGACCTTTGTCTTAGACTTAAGACAAATCTTAACTGAGATTCGTCTTAGATTGGTCTAAGATTATACTTAAGACTAATTTAAGATAAATCTTTATTTTGATCTTTACTAAGACAGACTTAAGTCTAAGTTTAAGATAAATGTTAGATTCTTTATGAATACGGGCCCTGGTCTCAGCTATAAAGATACAGATAATATAAAGACAGATGAAATAGTAAAAGTCATCCATATAGCTGAGATTATCTAAGCTAGTTCAAGCTCAAAGAGCCAGGTCACTATAAACACACAATATGTACATACCATATATTATTATCTTGCTTTGTCCAAAAGAAAATTCCTAAAAACACATTTCATTATTCCTAAATTCCCACTCCACAATTTAGCCCTCAATCAAACAGTTTCGCAAATAAAACTTTATTATTGCACTCGACAAATTTAACATGTTCGAATTTGCAAATTATAATTTTAGAATTCCATCGACATTTATGATGCATTAGAACAGTTTTCTTCAAAATGTATATCCCTACATACATGTATTCTTAATTTTACCGAAATATTATTTGTTACATGTACATGTATCCAGAATCGGATTGTAACTTTTGATGGAGGACAAGAATACAGGCCCGTAGCCAGGGGGGTGGGGGTTCAGATCGGTCGGAAGACCCCCCCCCCCCTCCCCCCGCGCCCAGCCTCGAGGTCCACTTTTTCAGCAAAAAAATAAAATATCGGGTATGGAAGGTCACAGTTAGAAGCTCAGCCGTTGTGGAGAATTCAGGAAATTGCGTTTCAGACCACCTATATTTCAAATTTTCCCGGGGGGGGGGGGGGGGGGCATGCCCACGGATCCCCCTAGATACCTCAGGCCCCTTGGGCCTTCGAAACGACCCCCCCTTCAAACAGGTCTGGCTACGGGCCTGGAATATATCAGTCAGTTGACAATAATTGCATTAAGAGATAACAGACTTTGTTGCATATTTAACAACACAATGTTTGGTCTTTTGATTGGCGTACACCCATGATAGCATGATAAACATACAATGTTTTGTTAAGATGCATCTTGAACTACCAAAATGATGAATTACCTGTGTATACCTGTGTGTGTGCAGACTGATCACACCTCTATTCTAATCTAAGTATACAGCTCTGACAAATTTAACAATCCCTGTTTTCTTGTGATCCAAGGCAATTAATTGGAACCCAGTCATAAATCACAGGGAAACATACACAGCACAGGGAGGCTGTGGGGGCCATAAATCACACACAGTCAGAAACAAATACCTGTATACACTGGGAAAATAGACAACTTACAGAAATTGACATTCAGCTCTAAATTTCAGCTGGAGACATCAGGATTATTAGTTGTGCGGACAATGTAGATCCAAATCAGCCTGTGCATCTGTAGTCTGATCAGGATCAACACAGTTCGCCATTCCATCAATGAAACACTCATCATGCTTCTAACACGCAATATATATCATTATCAGGCTATAGAATGTGCTATTTGATCAGGATACAGTCCAACCTCTCTACAACAGCCAGCAGCCGGACAGACTAAAAGTGGCTGTTGTAGAGAGGTGGCTGTTGTGGAGAGGGTCACCAACGAACAGCCACAATGAACAGCCATCAATGAACAGCCATCAATGAACAGCCATCAATGAACAGCCATCAACTTCTCAGTTGCTTATACTGATATATGAACATAGAAACAACTAGGATTGTATATGTTTTATACTATTATATTTTATTTACTATAGAACATATACATTTGTCATTGTTAGTATGTTATTGAAGAAGACAAAATAGTAATCATGGTTATTTTGAGAAATAACAATTTATTAAACATGTTAAATGTTCAAATTGACCAATAACAATTATGCATTCATAATGACAAACTGGGCTCATTCAGTTTTTGACATGTGTAGCTCCTGATCAGAATAACTTGCAGTCTGGATTCGGATCTGCATTTGTGTGACAAAGTTATAATCATGCTAATGTTAATCCAATTTTGTGTAAAAACATGTAGTGAACACACTGAGCAGACTAATTGACAGCTACACTGGTCACAAACCCAATAAGCCCACTTTTCTTGCAGTGTCACATGGTGTCATATTCAGTCAGCAGACCGTGTTGAGTATCCTAATCCTGTTAATAAACACCTTTGATATGATTATGTTGGAGTATTTGAGTAAATGGCTTGTTTAATCCACTTCAAATGGTGACAAACTTGTCGGCAATCCCATTGTCAGATGCCAGACAGGTGATAAATCCGAATACACAACTTGGACATGTGTTTACACACAACTTTTATTGACCGATTACCACCGAAGGTATCCGATAGATACGGCACACTCGATTAGATCTGCCGGTAGGCTACATAGGAATATTGATTTTACGCGATTCACAGTAACGTTTGCATACGAAAATGTCCATAAAAAAAAATATGCTGCCCGTTTGCAGGCCATTTTTGTCGTGGTTTATGGCCGTTTGTCAATAATATATATGTTGGCCGCTCAGAGAGGTGGTTCGTGTCATGTTTTAATTGACGTGGCCGTTTGGCGAGATTAATTATATTGACCGTTCAGAATAAAAACGACCTGTAAAAAATATGTTGGCCGGTCAGAGAAGCTTATGACTCTTTGCTATGAAAAAATCAACTGGCCGTTAGCAAAAATATGTTGGCCGTTCGAGAGGTCTTTTGATGATTTTGTTGTGTTTTTTTGTGGCCGTTGGCTGGAGAAGAGAGGTGACCGTTGGACAGAGGTAAAATAACATTAAATTCTAACGGGGGGAGTTTAAACTGGCCGTTGAAGAGAGGTGGCCGTTGCTGGGAGGTGGCCGTTAGGGGAGGTGGGACTGTATACACTCGTGACCAATCCTATAAACCCCGTGTCTCCAGTCACAGCCACAAATGGTAAATAGATCAGTTGCTACACATATATAAATTTAGAAAAAATGGGGAAAATAGACAACTTACAGAAATGGATGTTTTTGGTACATTTGACAGTGACTGCATAAATGGAGCTTAATGGTTTTGCAGCCAGTGTAGGTCCAGATCAGCCTGTGCATCCTCACAGTCTGATCAGGTTCTGCACTGTTCGTCATTCCATCAATGAAACACCTGTCAACACCCGTCATGTCTCACGCTCACAAATGTAACAATACCGGTTTTCTCATACATACCACAGGGATTCTGTGGGGCCATAAATCACAGTCAGGAAAATACCGTATTCTTGCGATTATAGGTCGCAAGAGTGCATAAGACGCACCCCTATTTTCAGTCCAAAATCTGGGGGAAAATGTCTACATGAGATTATAAGACGCACCCAATTTTCCTAACAAAATGAAACAAAAAACTTAAAAAAAAAATCGCCAAGTTGTTGTTGTTATTTATTCCCCCACACTGTTTTTTTATTCGTACCTTGGACAGTTTTGTCTGTATTTTCCCTATCATAGTTTGCTATGTCCGTAATTTGCCGACTCTGTCCGTGATTCCCCGGTCCGTATTTCACCGTTTTCTAGTACAGTCGAAATTCGATGGGTCGAACCCTGGTAAACTCGTCAGCCATGCTTGCCTCGAACTAGCCTTTAGGTCCCCGCAGAATTCCTATATAAATACGTTAAAACTACCCGGTATAGGTCGAACTTGTGAAAGTCGAACAACCCTCAATGCCTCGAATCGCTGTCACGCCCGGTCGTGTATAAATCCACTATAAACACCACAAAAACTCGAACATGTCAGACGATTGTCTCCAGACTAGTTGATTGACTTTCACACCTATTGTTAACCGGTTGTCAAACAAATCTCAAGTGGTCATTTGAGCGTATACAATAACGGCAGTCGTGACCAGCATACGTGGTAATTATGCATTGATCAATAACGGCAGTCGTGACCAGCATACGTGGTAATTATGCATTGACCAATGTCGGCGAAGTTGTTAGTTAATTAAAGTGGTAATTTATGGGACTGGGTTCCATGTGATAGTAAATTATGATATGCAGTGAATGTGGTTCCGGGTCCGAAGTAGTGATGGGGCGACTAGGCATGCATCTATTGATTTATCAGTGTATGACGAGCGATGTAATTTTATACCTATAAGCATGCGCATCATTTTATGGCAAATACATATTCACTCACAAAGATTTATATTTGATTAGATAAATATTTGTCATGAAATTACAAAAAATGCAAATGCCATGATCGTATCGGACGGGGCAATCAAGTCCGCCAATTGTATTTCGTAATCATTTTCTGTTGTTCTCATGTTCTATTGCTGTATAATGGCTATGTAAATAAAAACACACATGAGTTTGCCGCTTTCTTTATTTTATTAAAGCCTGTTTCTGTTAATAAACGACTGTGACAATCAACCGTAAATGCAAATGTAAGCGCATTTATATGAAACAACGTGTCGTAATGACAACTTGTTTCACTTAGTACACTGACCAACTCGTAGATCTGAAATGGTTACAGTAGAAAATCCCGATGGGTAGAACAACGGATGGGTCGATCTAAAACTTAACCCCGCAGGCTGTTCGACCCATCGAAGTTCGACTGTATCTTCAATTACACTGTGAACTCGGTAGTACACGCTTCACTATAACACGTTCTCGGTTAGTACACGGTTGTGCATTGGCTCCCGATATTTTTGCCTTATTTGTATATCAAAATCGTGTTAAATGTGTAACAGACTATTGTCATAAATCGTGTTATATTTGCAATCATATTGCTGCCGAAAGTGGTATTATATTGTTATTATTGATTGCGGTATGTATTATCTCTTTTCAACACCATTTACGGAAACTATTTTCGAAATCAATATCGGCGAAATATGGCGACAGATCTGCGTATAATCCAGAGTGTTTTTTTTAACCCGTTCCTTTCTGAATACACATTTACGGATATGATATTTATTAAATATTTTATTTTTATTTTTGTTATTTCTCACTGAAAGTACATGTTGTGACCACTCATTTGAACCGTCTCGACGAAACGGTTTAAATGGTGATCGCGGCATATACTTCTGAGTGCATAGAAGGAAAATATTTAGGATTTTCCGCAAACACAAGCATATCCTCAGCATGAAATGGGTTACTGATTGCCCCCATGATGCCGCATACATCAAAAAAGCGTGTTGACCAATCAGTGCAATTTCAAAACATAGCCTAAAGGTCACACAGTTTATTGCCTCGTGCTGAATGATGACATAAGATAAGCACCTGTTGACACGGTTGAGTGTTATCGATTTTTTTCCACAAAGCAACACACAACTTCGCCTGTACAGTACGTAATATTTCAAAATCAGTTGTATCTTCCGTAAATGACGCTGACAGCAGCCTATAGCTAGGACGAATTTGCATTGTCCGCTGACGTAATTATAATGTTTTTAATTAGAGATTGGCGAACATTGTAAATCATGTGCAGACTACGCGAATCCACCGCCTGGTCTGGTCGCTAATGCAATAAGCCGGGATTTGTCAGAGATAGAGACCCAATTCACATAAACACGTTTGCTGTGTCATAAATAGAGTCTGGTTCTCGGTAGTATTGCTTCACTGGGACGCATCAGACAGGGTACCAGTTTAGTGACGAATACGAAACTGACATCAGCAACCGCGTGTGTTGATATGGCTTTATGTTGTAAATCTTGACACGCGGTGTGTTTGATGTCGGCCAGCTGACTTAGGCTTGCCATTTTCATCAGCATCGTGTAAACACACAGTTTCGAAACTAATGATGGAGTTTTATAACTTTCGTGGGATTGTATTATGCATATTGGGATTTACCGTTAATGGCATCATGCAATATTTTTCACGGCAAAATGACACCGACCGATATGGGCCCGGTAAATGTTTTCAAAAGATAATTAAAATAATAGAGGCCAGATTGTGATTCGACAGAGAAAATGTCGACCGGATCTGATCTTGGTATACACTGTTCGCCTTCGTCTTCGGTATAGAAAATGTGTACCGAATGTGACACAGGGCCGGAACGAGTAAGGCGTGAGTAAGGCGCGAACTGTTTACAATACGAATCCAATATTCCAATACCGGATTTTACCCCAAAGACTAACAACAACAACAAATATAGGAACGCATTTTTATTTTTTTTATTTTTTGGTCGTTTATGTCAATATTTCGGGTGGAAAAAAAATGCTCATGTATCTACATGTATTTATAAGACGCAGGGGCTTTCTGGGATACAAATCTGAGTAAAAAAAATGCGACTTATAATCGCAAGAATACGGTACACATTTCTTAATTAGAACAGAAGGGTCTGCCACAGAATGATTTGACTTGAGAATGGTCATTTATTATATACCTACCCATGAAATGCATAGACGATGTAAATAAAAGTCATATGTTCTCATCGATGAAATACACAACTTCCGGTGAAAATACGACTATACTTCCGCTATCTATATTCATAAAATATACGTTCGGGAAAACGGCGCAAATAGGCTGCAAATACACATTCATTACCGTATACAGTCTAAAAAACTGCTAATTTCCATGGAGCGGTATATATAATAAATAGAATATTCATATTTTTTCAACGAATATGACATATATATGTTCATCTCGAGGTGTGAAATGTCCATATTTCACTTGTGCCGTTAAATATGAATATCCTCTATTTAATCTGTATGATGAACTTGTAAACACATGTAAACACATTATAGTCTATCATATAGACTTTGTCACTATCATAATGCAAGGCTCATACCCACTCCCAGGCTAGTTTTTAGGACAGAAAAAAAGAATCACCATGATCATGATGAGGATATACACTGTTTGATACCTTGTTACAGTACAAAAACCCGATTCTCATCCAGCATCTGTCTTTGTTACATTTGTTACACCGTTACACTGTAACATGAGAAAATAACTTCTGCTGTTCACACTGTGTCTTTTCTTTACAGTTGTTACTGTAACATGGGGAAAATACCTTCCTTACACTTGTTACACCGTAACAAAATTGGCACCTCCGGCCAGTTGGTATCTTTTTGTGCAATATATGTGGATATTATAGTAGCCTCGATTAATTAGTTTCGGAACACCTAACGACATGTGCTTCCTTCATTCAGTGGAAGAGCAAATTTCAAACAAAATAAATCAATAAAGTAGGAAAATTATTCAATTTAGATAAAAAGTTACCATAGGAATTACAATTTTCCGATTATTTACACTTTTTTCCAGACGCTAAAGTTATGGACGTCACTATTAACTTGTAACGTTACCCAGTCTAATGGGTTTTGGAACGATTTGGCTACTCGAGTAATACTCCCGGGTACCAGACCCGATGCCGTCGAAATCATGCATACTCGTACGGCAGATGTTATTCAACATATCAAATCACCTTAAACATGTTAATGGGTGTATTTAAATATAACAGTGTATTCTTAAAAATGTTTCTATAGTTATTTTCATCCATTCCTTTGCTTATTACATTCATGTCTGCCCTGGTCATGCTGGTATGTGACAAGTTCCTCTTTTTAGTTGGTGCTGACTACAAGTGTTTAGTCACATTGTTTCTTACATTATCAGTGGTATATTGCATATATTATTCAGACAATTAAATGTTACTTTGAAACACCATTATGCCATAAAATTTGTATGCTCAAATTGTACACATCCCAGTTTGATTTGTTTTTAAAAACTAACTAACTTGAGTAGCATACAAACATATCGAATTTAACTCGAATTAACAAATTTCTCGAAACTAGGTCATGTAATGAATGTTTACTGCAGCAGCCACAATATACAGTTATGAAAGCTGTCAACAGTTTTAATGAGATAAAAGGTAGTTTATTTGACCTTAAAAGTGTGATGACAAAATGTACTAAGTTTTTTGGACATATTTAACCCCCATGTACAAAAACAAAGGAAAAATCACATTATTGATGGTGATTTTCCACATTTTTTCGGTGGTGAATGAACTTCTGTGTATTCCAGAGATACCTCATCGAAAACGGCAGTACAATTCGTGAAATCAAGCGCACTATACGTTACATCCTGTGGTGTTCCGAAAAACATTGTGTTCCATTTTACATTGATTGACGGGGTCACACGAAACACCCAAATACACCCAAATACAGATAAATATACTACAAATCTTTAAAATTGTGTTTTAACACGTAATTTTTATATCTGTAAATATACAAACCAGATATCACCATAACCAGTGCTAGCAACTCGCTTGCCCAACAGATATACCGAAAATTTGCTAATAAACCCTCCTCTGACCGATAAACAATTCGTTTCCGTCACCAAGTCCGCCATCTTGTAAATAAACACGTGATCGGAACTGCAAGCAAGCGCTTGTAGGACCGGTCCAGATCAACTTCCTCTTTCGAGGGTCATGTTTAAGACATGGACGTAGTGGCGGACTGAGCGGGGAGGTGGTTAGGGTCATAAAAAAATAAATGTTATGGTGATATCTGGTTTGTATATTTACAGATATAACAAGAGCTGTAGGAGAACAGCATAGCTCGACTATGAGGGTTGTCGATGTACACATAGCTTGACAAAGAAGGTGGCTGCGGCCTACATAAAAACCTTAACCAAGGTTGACTAAAAACATTAACCAAGGGAAACTAGAAATGTGGCCTGTCGGCACACGAATACCCCCACTGGCAGCCAAAGAAAATGAGGCATTTTTGATTATAAGCCATTTAGCCGAGCGTTTAGGTTTCAAACGCATCAAGTCTGTGACCTTGACCCTGGGCATAGTGTGATAATCCATGCATCGGTGTAGAAGATATAGAGCGGAAGGGAATTTCAATAGGTTTGACATTTGACCTTCAACTATGACCTTGACCTTGGACGTAGGTGCGTGGTTATTGATCGAGACACACCTTCTCATCCTGAGAAACATTTGTGCCAAGGCATTTGATAATCCATGCATCGGTGTAGAAGATATAGAGCGGAAGGGAATTTCAATAGGTTTGACCTTTGACCTTCAACTGTGAGCTTGACCTTGGACGTAGGTGCGTGGTTATTGATTGCGACACACCTTCTCATCATGAGAAACATTTGTGCCAAGCCATTTGATAATCCATGCATCGGTGTAGAAGATATAGAGCGGAAGGGAATTTCAATAGGTTTGACCTTTGACCTTCAACTGTGACCTTGGACGTAGGTGCGTGGTTAGCAATTTGATAATCCATGCATTCAGTGTAGAAGATATGAGCGGAAGGGAATTTCAATAGGTTTGACCTTTGACCTTTCAACTGTGACCTTGACCTTGGACGTAGGTGCGTGGTTATTGATCGCGACACACCTTCTCATCATGAGAAACATTTGTGCCAAGCCATTTGATAATCCATGCATCGGTGTAGAAGACATAGAGAGGAAGGGAATTTCAATAGGTTTGACCGTTGACCTTCAACAGTGACCTTGACCTTGGACATATGTGCGTGGTTATTGATCGCGACACACCTTCTCATCGTGAGAAACATTTGTGCCAAGCCATTTGGGAATTTCAATATTTTTGACCTTTGACCTTTGACCTTCAACTGTGACCTTGGATGTAGGTGCGTGGTTATTGATCACGATACACCTTCTCATCCTGAGAAACATTTGGGCCAAGGCATTTGATAATCCATGCATCGGTGTAGAAGATATAGAGCGGAAGGGAATTTCAATAGGTTTGACCTTCAACTGTGACCTTGACCTTGGACGTAGGTGCGTGATTATTGATTGCGACACACCTTCTCATCATGAGAAACATCTGTGCCAAGCCATTTGATAATCCATGCATCGTTGTAGAAGATATAGAGCGGAAGGGAATTTCAATAGGTTTGACCTTTGACCTTCAACTGTGACCTTGGACGTAGGTGCGTGGTTAGCAATTTGATAATCCATGCATCGGTGTAGAAGATATAGAGCGGAAGGGAATTTCAATAGGTTTGACCTTTGACCTTCAACTGTGACCTTGACCTTGGATGTAGGTGCGTGGTTATTGATCGCGACACACCTTCTCATCATGAGAAACATTTGTGCCAAGCCATTTGATAATCCATGCATCGGTGTAGAAGACATAGAGTGGAAGGGAATTTCAATAGGTTTGACCTTTGACCTTCAACAGTGACCTTGACCTTGGAAGTAGGTGCGTGGTTTTCCAAGTATGGTTGCTGTAGGCCCAGGAGTATTCCATATACAAGCTTGAGTAAAAAACGTAACCAAGGGGAGATAACTAAGTAATCCAAGGATAAAAGTAGGTCAAGGTCAAATATAGGTCAGGGATTATTGATGTACATCACTAGGAGATAAAGTTGTCCAAGTATGGTTGATGTAGGCCCAGAAGTATTCCATATACAAGCTTGACTATAAACATTAACCAAGTAATAATTGAAGGTTAAATGTAGGTGAAGGTAAAATAAAGGTCAGGGGTTATTGATGTACATCCCTATGAGAAAAAGTTATCCAAGTATGGTGTCTGTATGCACAATAGTATTCCATCTACAAGCTTGACTAAAAACCTTAACCAAGGTTGAGTAAAAACCTTAACCAAGGGGAATTAAGTAAGTAATTTAAGGTTAAATGTAGGTCAAGGTCAAATAGGTCGGTAGGGGGTTGTTGATGTACATCACTAGGAGATGAAGTTGTCCAAGTATGGTTGGTGTAGGGCCATGAGTATTCAATCTACAAGCTTGACTAAAAACCTTAACCAAAGAGAATTAAGTAAGTAATTCAAGAGGAAATGTAGGTCAAGGTCAAATATAGATCAGGGGTTATTGATGTACATCACTATGAGAAAAGGTTGTCCAATTATGGTGTCTGTATGCACAATAGTATTCCATGTACATGCTTGAGTAAAAAGCTTAACCAAGGTCGAGTAAAAACCTTAACCAAGGGGAATTAAGTAAGGAATTCAAGGTTAAATGTAGGTCAAGGTCAAATATAGGTCAGGGGTTGTTGATGTACATCACAGGAGATGAAGTTGTCCAAGTATGGTTGGTGTAGGGCCAGGAGTATTCCATCTACAAGCTTGACTAAAAACGTTACCCAAGGGGAATTAAATAATTCAAGAGGAAATGTAGGTCAAGGTCAAATATAGATCAGGGGTTGTTGATGTACATCACTAGGAGATGAAGTTGTGCAAGTATGGTGGGTGTAGGGCCAATAGTATTCCATATAGAAGGTTGACTAAAAACCTTAACCAAAAGGAATTAAGTAAGTAATTGAAGAGGAAATGTAGGTCAAGGTCAAATATAGATCAGGGGTTATTGATGTACATACCTATGAGAAAAGGTTGTCGAAGTATGGTGTCTGGATGCACAATAGTATTCAATGTACAAGCTTGAAAAAAACCTTAACCAAGGGGAATTAAGTAAGTAATTCAAGAGGAAACGTAGGTGAAGGTCAAATATAGATCAGTGGTTATTGATGTGCATCACTAGGAGATGAAGTTGTCCAAGTATGGTGGGTGTAGGGCCAGTAGTATTGCATATACAAACTTGACTAAAAACCTTAAACCCAAGGTTGGACTAAAAAAAACCTTAACCAAGGGGTAATTAACCAAGTAATTCAAGAGGAAATGTAGGTCAAGGTCAAATATAGATCAGGGGTTATTGATGTACATCACTAGGAGATGAAGTTGTGCAAGTATGGTGGGTGTAGGGCCAGTAGTATTCCATATACAAGCTTGACTAAAAACCTTAACCAAGGCGTGACGGTGACGCCGACGCCGACGCCGACGCCGGGGTGACAACATAAGCTCTACTTATTCTTTGAATAGTCGAGCAAAAAATGACGTGTTAAAACACAATTTTAAAGATCTGTTACATATCAACCAGATATCACCATAACCAGTGCTGACTATAACTGAATGGAGGTGGGACGAAACTACGGACAAGAAACGAACCTACACAGCTGAATAGCGTGATATAGGAATTATAAACTCACCCGCTAAACGTCAGCGAACGGTCATCAACAGGGCTTATAGCGTGTAGGCCCCGGACGACTGGTCAATTAATGTACTTCCAGTTATAACCAGACGGTGCAAGGAGCCAGAACATCACTTAGGACGTAAGTCCCTTGGCTCAGCCAAAGTTTAAATAATAGTTTGTATGCGTAACGTACGACCGAACGACAAACGTAAATACAAACAAAGAAAGCTGAAGCACATAGTGTTAGGCTGCATTATACATATATGTACGTGAAATTACCATAATAATGGCAAAAACGGTAAAAACGAGAACACGCACGAAACGGACGAAGCGAACGAAACTGACCGAGAGGTGATAACCGACTGGGCAACCACTAAGGGACCCAAGGCAAACAAACCACGTGCATGTGGTAGAGTGTTCCGTAAATAAAAACATATAAATGAGCTCTCTGAACTCCAATAACCAGCCCTTAGTACCTTATCTAAGGGGACATTATTGAGCCATGCCCATGACGTAGACAGAGCCCTAACTTCATGGGCACTGACATGGTCAGGACACGACTACTGCTCCCCGGAGAGATTGTAAGCCAATTTAATGGTCTCTACAATCCAACGGGAAATTGTAGACGCTGACACCTCCTTTGTCCAGCTATGACGAAAGGAGATGAAGAGTCTATGGCGACCCTTCCGGATGTGAGACACCCTCCTAAGATAGGCTTTGAGGGCTCTGACAGGACAAAGCTGAATGGCACTGTCGTCTGTCTCTGTCTCATGAGGAAGGGCCGGGATAGTAATAGAGGTGTGTGCCACAGACGGAAGTTGATTCTTTGCAAGAAACCCCGGATAGGTATGCAACTCAACAGCCGACTCGTCATGTGTGAAATTAACACATGCTTCGTCCGCTGTTAAGGCGTGAATCTCACTCCGCCTGCGACCAGACGCTAAGGCAATAAGAAATACTGTCTTATAGGTAAGAAACTTTAACGAACATGAAGTTAAAGGTTCAAAGGGATGTTTGGACAAGACATCCAGCACCAATGGAAGATTCCATTTCGGAACCGGAGAAGATACTTTAGGTCTCTCTAGTTCCAAACTCCTGATAACATTGGATATAACAGGCTGGTTACTGCAGTCAATGTCCCGAGAAATGCTGAAGCGTAGTAGCAATAGCAGATCTATAGCCTTTAATTGCTACTGGCGAAAGCTTTCTCACCTCAAAGATGAATATCAGAAATTCAGCAAGTAAGTTTACTGAAGGACTGAAGGGATCCACTTGCCTTCCGACACACCAATCCAGCCACACTTTCCACCGATACCCATATACCGAGTTGGTGGAGGTGCATTTAGATGAACAGACTCGCTTGGCAACCTGTTCAGAAAAGCCCTTCTCTTGCATGCATCGTTGCATAGTACGAATGAGTGCAGATGGAGCATAGTCGGATTGGAATGGTACAGCCGAGACCGAGGTTGGCACAGTAGGTCACACCTGTGTGGAAGGCAGATGGGAATGTCCACCAGAAGTGACAACAGAAGACTGAACCACGGCTGGCCCGGCCAAAGTGGAGCAACCAACAACACCAGACACAACTCTTTGCTGATCTTGAGTATCACCAGAGACAGCAGCGGAAATGGGGGAAATGCGTAAGCGTGCATTCCCTCCCATGCCATGCTCAGAGTCTACCCCCAGAGCCAAGCAGTCGGGAACTGGGGAGACATATGTCGGCAGCTGGTGGTTCAACCTGGTGGCGAACAGGTCGACATGCGGTGTCCCCAAGCAACTGAAAACGTGTTTGAGAACGCCTGCTGGCAGAGTCCATTCCATATGCACTATCCCGCCCTCGCGCGAGAGACTGTCCGCTAGAATATTCAGTTTCCCCGGAAGGAAACGAGCTCTCAGCGTGACAGAGTGCTTGGCACACCAGGTCAAGATCTTTATCGACAGAAGACAAAGTTTCCTGGACCGTGAGCCCCCCCTCCTTGTTCAGATATGCCGCCACCGTGGTATTGTCCGTTGCTACAAGGACACACCGGCCTTCTACCACTCTGACGAACTGTTTCAGTGCCAGAAACACTGCTCGTAGCTCGAGAGTATTGATATGGCAATGGCGCCAATAATTTGACCACTTTCCGGACGCCACCTGGTCTTCCAGGTGGGCTCCCCAACCGGTGAGGCTGGCATCCGTAAACAGATGGATGTCCGGAACTGGTGGGTTGAGGGGGACCATGGAGTACAGAAACTCCAGATCCAGCCACTGAGAGACCGCATCCCGGAACCACGGACCTAATACAATGGTTCGGTCCCATGAGTCCGACTCCTGTGACCACCGGGACTTGGTCTTCCATTGCAGGAGGCGTTTTCGCGCACGGCCCTGAGGCAGAAGCCGCGACATCGACTCCATCTGGCCTAGCAGACCGTGTAATGTCCTTGCTGAAGCAACACGTGCTTGTTGCATGGACATTATCGAACCTCGGATCTGTGTAATACGATCCGAAGACGGCCCTATTAACCCCTGAGACAGGTTGCACCGAGCTCCTAGAAATACAAATACCTGTGTTGGGTCCAGCTCTGATGTTTCCCAATTGGGAATGAACCCCATGCGAAGAGTATGTGTCATAACTATTCGCATGTGGGTTCTGGCCAATTCCTTGGAATTGGCTGGCTGAAGCCAATCGTCCAGATAAGCGTGTAGGCGAATACCCCGCTGATGTATAAAGCGGAGCATGGCTTTCACTACTCGAGTGAAGACATAAGGAGCCGCACAAAGGCCGAATGGGAGCGCCCGAAACTGGTCCACTACCCCCTGAAATGCGAACCGAAGGTAGCGTCTGGACCTGGGATGGATAGCTATGTGGAAGTATGCATCCTTCAGGTCCAAAGATGTGACCCAGTCCCCCTGATTCAGAGACAGTCTTCTGACCTTGTCTAAAGTCTCCATCTTGAAATGTGGGGACACTATCGACCTGCTCAAGTGGGAAAGGTCGATAATGGGTCTCCAACCTCCCGTCTTCTTGCGAACAAGAAAAAGCCTGCTGAAAAAGCCTGACGGATTGTGCCGATCGGTCACCCGTTCTATGGCTTGTTTCTGAAGCATGGCCTTTATCTCGTTCTGGAGAACCCGAAGCTTCTCCTGGTTCGACGGGATGGTTTGCATTTGACTGAGGGGTAGTCTTCGAAGTCTGGTGAGGACACGAAACTGAATTCGATACCCACTCCGGATTACTGAACGTGTCCAAGCATCCGAAGTTATTTCCACCCAGGCCTTGGAGAAAAACCGAAGTCTTCCACAGTGGGAATTTCCGGTTTTGGAATGGGCAACCTGATGCCATGTTGTATGGTCAAAGGTTGCACTGAGGCCTGGGAGACGGAGTGGGCATCCCTATCTCTGACTACCCTTCCGCCCTCGCTTCGCCTGGCCAGCCTTCTTCTTAAAAGCAGGCTTAGTAATGACCAGATTTGGCAAAGAAGGAGGGGCACTGCCGGTGGGCAGTGTGACGGAAGATACCTTAGCCACTGGGTGAACAAAAGGCTTAACCTTGGGCTTAGACACCTTTGGCTTAGGTACAGGCGAAGCAGCTAACCTCTGCAATGACTTGTGCACAATATCGTCCTTGTAAGACTGAACTGTGCCTTGTAATTGCGGACCAAAGAGAGTCTTGGACTCAATGGGCTGCACTCGCAGTGAGGATTTGACAGACTCATCCAGACAAGATCTAGCCAAATACGCATCCCTCCTAGCGAGTGTGGGTCCAGCTGCAAGTCTGGTGAGTATCTCCAAAGTGTGCGATTGGGCAGTGGCCAGCACCTGGAGATACTTGGTAACTTCTCGCAGCCTTTCATCGGAAGGAGGCTCCGAAAGAGTAGACAGAACGCCGCACAGAAACAGTTCTGAATGAGAGACTGTCTGAATGCCCGCTCTTGCCAGACGCTCCCATCCCTCAAGAGTCTGAAAGGAGACCAAGTGAGAAGTAGGAAGAGCGCTACCCTGCTTCACTACTTCCCGGAATGAGGGATTTATAGGAGGCGGCTCAATGAGAAGTAGAGGCTCTTGTACCTCATATGAATGAGGTTGAAAAACCTTCGGCTTGCTCAGCATGGGAAATTTACCCACTGGTAGAGCTTTTGGGACAAAGGGCAAAGCTTTGCCCTGTTCTACTCCCTCACCTTGAATCCTGGAAGTAAGATCCTCCAGACACGTCTGCACTCTCCTACACTGAGGGAGCGCTAACGCAGGTGATGACGGCTGGTTTTCCTTGAAAAAATCCAAGGCAGAAGCGCCAACTTTGACCTTTGGTATAGGTAAAGGTGGACAAATCGCAGAACCTAGCCGGTCTCTAAGCATAGAGATGGACTCCTGATATGTGGGCGGAAGTCTGTTTTCCTCCACCTCATCCATATCAGACTCATTACCAATAGTCTCCCCTGGCTCGGGGTGTATTGTAATGGAATCCATAGTGCCGTGGTTTAGCATTGGCCCATGGCTAGCCGTGGAAGCCATGGGGCCATGGCTAGCCATGGAGGCCGATGGGCCATGGCTACCACAGAGAGGCCGATGGGCCCTGGGTATCCATGGCTCCATGGGTGTCCATGGCTTCCTGAGAAGCCGTGGAACCCAAGCCTAGCGTAACCGTGGGGTATGAGACTGGATCCTCTACGTCGTAGGGATCAGGATCAGGGACCGTGGCTGAGACAACAGATGAAGGCCTGGTTTGTACAACATCTGATGTCCCACCTGCGTTGGCATGAACCAAACCTATCAACTGAGACAAAGTCGTCAGTTAATTACTGGTCAGCCCGCTCAGTTCTGGCACTCGTCTACCCTGGTCTACCGCAGAAAACCCTGAAAATGGAGTGCTGGACGGTGAAGACGTATGTCCTCTGGAATAGCGAGCCCTAGACCTGCTGCGAGACCGAGAACAGTCTCTGGAACGACCCTGTCGATGCCTGTGGCGATACGACGACTCATTCCTACGGCCATGTGTAGGTCTATAGCTAGACCTATGGCGTCTATCATGCTCATGAGAGCGTGAACGACGACCATGGCTACGGTAGCTACGCGATCTATGCCTCGACAAAGAACGCCTACTACCTACGCTAGGTGAGCGACTTCTGGAATCAGCACTGCTGAAACCACCACTATGGCTCCCGGAGGAGTCACTGTCAGTACCAGAGGTACACGGTGGAGAAAGGGTATGAGCCTTACGCCTCCGGCGTGGTGAAGTTGCCCTGTGTGAAGTAGATCTCTGGGTAGGAGCTCTAACCCCATGGCTAGCGCTGGGCCCACGGCTCCTAGGTTCATTAAGAACCTGGGGAGCAACTGCATCCGCGGAATCACCGCGGGTCTAACTGAGCTGGCGGCTACAGTCATGTGACCGGGGACCCTAGAATCCTCGGAGGAGAGACTCCTAGATGCAGCTGCCTTTTTTACCGTGGCCCTGTCTAGTGCTTTCTGGTTTTTAGACCATAGAGCACCAGACCACTCTATACAAACCTCACATGTAGACTCCAGCGTGCAGGATCGGCAGTCTCTGCACAGACGGTGTAAATCCCAATTAGGGAGGAACTTCGCACACCCCCGATCCCCGGTACAAGGACACTTCCTGGAAAGGGACATGGTGGCACACAAAATCTACAGGAGATACAAACAAACAAACAAACAAACAACAATACACACAATTTACAATGTACGGTCGTAAGTAACGCTATATTCGAAAGAGTGAAATATATTCAGAATATATATATTTAAATTAGCAATTGAGCAACCGTTGGGCAGTGAGAAACCTTCAGAAAACGTATATAAACTTCCCTGTCGTGAGAACACGTGTGGTTAATTGACATATAATTGACAATTGTAGTGAAATAAATCAGTTAAATTGGCCATATTTTCAATTAATGCACATTGTTGAATCACCAATCATGGGAAATTTATACATGCAAATATGCCACAAATACACCCTCAAACATATCAGTGTATGCTCTCCTTATGTTAATTATCAGAATTTGTATAACCTGTTTAAAGTACAATGGTCTCTGCTAATTCTGCGCACCTAAGGCTTTCCAAACACATTTATATGGCATTACCATCTCCATATTCAGTCAAACTTTCCGGAATATTCAACGCAGTTCAAAGACGTTTGTGCAGGTAAAATGTCATAACGTTCTGACATCAGTAAGTGATGTAAATTGTGTAATGTATGACATCACATGCGTGTTTGCAACGTCACATTTGTTTCGGCTAATGCTGCGCAACTGGTAGTGTAAACAAAATGGCGAGCAGCATACTGGATCAGCATAGCAAAATTGGTATTAAAGGTACATGCCCACGCAGTAGGCACAAAATGTTCTTTATAGGAATTAAATAAGTGTATAATTATATCACTATTCCACCAGTTCTAAAAATTACGAGTGCCCGCTATACAAATATAATCATTTATTAATTATCAATTTAATGTTAGCGACGCGCGGCGGTAACAGTCTATTTTGATAATGTGCGGGGATGACGACTTTCACATCACGGCTTGCGGTGCGCATGCGCAGTATACTACGCGCGCCAGTAGGCTTCCCAATATGTAAACAAGAATATCAACATGTCGAAACGTCCAGGACGGAAATTGTATGAAACGGCGTCGGCCAAAAAAAAGGCGAAATGACTGAGGGACAGGCAGTACAGAGAGAGAGTGGTTAATATTGGCGACCAGATCACCAAATGGAAAGAGTTACGTGGAGATTTAGATTTGGACTCGAACAGAGATTTTTCTTCTCAACTTCCGATACTTCACTGCGCATGTCAAAGATGTGATATGATTGACCGTGTCACATGACGCGTGTTGGTAAAAATAGCACGAGGTCGGAAAATACCCTTTCTGGTCGCGGCATATAAAATGCGATTTAACACCAATTGACATGCGCCGTAATTAAAAATAACTCGTTAGTGGGTAGACAAATGGCTCATATAAGGCATGACAGAAAATGAAAAGTAGTAGTACAGTGTAACCTGCTGCGTGGGCATGTACCTTTAAACTTGAAGCAGAACTATCAAGTGACATCATGGAAGGTTAGTTTCTTTGTTTAACAGTTAATTTAGTAAATAAGACAGTTATTCCATCAGCAGGGTCTGAGGATTTTACACATTTTGACTATATTCGGAATAACTTTTTACCAAACAATCGGAATGTGATAAAATTATGCCACAGTGTAGCAATTAATCAGCTTGTTTATTCCAAAATCCACATAGTTTATTATGATGTACGCATGGCTAAATTTAACGTGAATTGCGCATTAGCCAATGCGCAGAATTACTGTCGGTTTCACGTTTTGTTGCAGACAATTAAAGCCCCTATACGGCTCAAGTTGCCGAATTTGGCCTCCTATTGGGTTTTCCCACACATAAATCCAACAGGTTTCTATTTACACACACTTTGAAACTATTTGTTTTCATTTTGGTTCAAAAATTAGTTTGTAGTCCATGAAAATAAATATCAATATTTGTTGATAAACAAACAGCAGGTGCGTGTTTCAAAGCCCGATCAATTTTCCGATAGACGCTCGGGTCAACTCCTCAACTCCCCGATTCGCGGCCGATGAATTCCGATAGCCGGAGTTTATCGACTCGCTTCCGAGCCAAAGCCGTTGGGTTACGGAAATGAAATTGTCAATATTGACATTTTGCACCGAGTGGTACACAAAACAAGTTTTTGTTGTCTTCACATTGTGATTAAGATGTAAATCTCAAGACTTGAGATGTATCTATTAGGCAGTATATGTTAGTTTTGTGCCAAACATGTTTTTGTGTTTGAAAAAATCGGAAAATTGTAACTTATATTAAACTTATATTAAATCTAAAAAATATTTAAGTAGTTTTTCATCAATAACAAAAAAGTCACCCTCCACAAAATAATTCATTTGATGTATTTTATAGCAAAAAAAACAATATTCCTATGGGAATTTAACATGGGGAAAATGAGGAGGAAGCAGTGGGGGACGAGTCCAAAAAACGAAAAAATTTGGAATTTAACTAGATAGCTTGGAAATTATGTAACTAAGAAAACAAGTTAGATTTTGAAAATTGGTCCACAAATAAAAACCAGATGGCCGCGGCCCGCATGTCGAGCCCCGCCGAGGCATTTTCAAAAAACTTTAACGCAAATTTCGGACAGACGGACGGACACCCGGACGTCATTGTGATCACTATGTCTCGCTTTCCGCAAGCGGGCTCGACAAAAAATCTAGTTTTAGCCCACATGTCAAATTCCCATAGGAAACTCATTTTTTGGCAATTAAATCAATATTTGATGGAATTTCATCAAATAAAAAAAATTGGGGAGGGTGACTTTTTTGTGATTGATGAAAAACTACTTACATTTAAATATCTTTTAGATTTAATGTGTTTTGTACCTTTCTAAGTACTATTATATTTACACCCGGGCACATTTGAATTGTTTTGTACATTGTTTAGAAAGGTGTTTTATGTAATGTATACATGCAATAGCGTAACCAGTTGTCGGGATAACCCCCGCATCGGGAATTTTCGTAAACCGCATTTGTCACTAATCACAGAAAATTTCACGGTCAATTTCCCGGACATTTTTTGCAGAAGATCCTATCTGTCAAATGGAGAAAAATGTTCCACATCGCCCTTTGTCATGTATGGTTTTAATCAAATTTGTTAGAATACCTTCAAAATGTTGTATTTCAGCTATTCCCACTTATGTCCACTCATAAACATCATTATTCAAAAAGATTTACAAAGCATAGTTCTGTCAGTCTTTAGCCATTTTAAGAAGTCAAGGTCATGTAAACACAGACTGGTACATGTAGCTGTCAAATTACCATAATAGAGCTTCTCATTATACTGGGGGGTCTTATATATGAAAAACAATAAAAACTAGATGGCTGCGGCCTGCATGTCACGCCTTGTGGCGAGGCATGGACACTAAAAAAAAAGATATAGTATAACGAAAAACTTTAACCAAAAACTTTAACCGGACACAACGTACGAACGTACGTACGTACGTACGTACGTACGTACGTATGTACGTACGTACGTACGTACGTACGTACATACGCCAAAGTGCCGACTATATCGCGCTTTCCGCAAGCGGGCGCAAAATTTTTTTGACCTTGACATTGTAATTTGACCTTGACATTGGGCACAGAGACCACACGGGAGGGGGGGGGGGTGTAGAATGAAAATATAGATGATGATAAACACCCATGTGAAGTTTCAAGGTAATGGGCAAAGCAGTTGCAGAGATATAGTATAACAAAAAAATTTAACCAAAAAACTTAACCAAAAACTTTAACCAAAAAACTTAACCAAAAACTTCAAAGTAATTTAACCTTGATATTGGGCACAGGGGCCGCACGGGAGGGGGGTAGAATGAAAATATAGATGATGATAAACACCCATGTGAAGTTTCAAGGTAATGGGCAAAGCAGTTGCAGAGATATAGTATAACAAAAAAATTTAACCAAAAAACTTAACCAAAAACTTTAACCAAAAAACTTAACCAAAAACTTCAAAGTAATTTAACCTTGACATTGGGCACAGGGGCCGCACGGGAGGGGGGTAGAATGAAAATATAGATGATGATAAACACCCATGTGAAGTTTCAAGGTAATGGGCAAAGCAGTTGCAGAGATATAGTATAACGAAAAACTTTAACCAAAAAACTTAACCAAAAACTTTAACCAAAAAACTTAACCAAAAACTTTAACCAAAAAACTTAACCAAAAACTTCAAAGTAATTTGACCTTGACATTGGGCACAGGGGCCGCACGGGAGGGGGTAGAATGAAAATATAGATGATGATAAACACCCATGTGAAGTTTCAAGGTAATGGGCAAAGCAGTTGCAGAGATATAGTATAACGAAAAACTTTAACTAAAAAACTTAACCAAACACTTTAACCAAAAAACTTAACCAAAAACTTTAACCAAAAAACTTAACCAAAAACTTCAAAGTAATTTGACCTTGACATTGGGCACAGGGGCCGCACGGGAGGGGAGTAGAATGAAAATATAGATGATGATAAACACCCATGTGAAGTTTTAAGGTAATGGGCAAAGCAGTTGCAGAGATTATAACGAAAAACTTTAACCAAAAAACTTAACCAAAAACTTTAACCAAAAAACTTAACCAAAAAACTTAACCAAAAACTTTAACCAAAAAACTTAACCAAACAACTTAACCAAAAACTTTAACCGGACACACGTACGTACGTCAAAGTGCCGACTATATCGCGCTTTCCGCAAGCGGGCGCGACAAAAACTTAACCAAAAAACTTAACCAAAAACTTTAACCAAAGAACTTAACCCGAAAACTTCAAAGTAATTTGACCTTGACATTGGGCACAGGGGCCGCACGGGAGGGAGGTAGAATGAAAATATAGATGATGATAAACACCCATGTGAAGTTTCAAGGTAATGGGCAAAGCAGTTGCAGAAATATAGTATAACAAAAAACGTTAAACAAAAAACTTAACCAAAAAACTTAACCAAAAACTTCAAAGTAATTTGACCTTGACATTGGGCACAGGGGGCGCACGGGAGGGGGGTAGAATGAAAATATAGATGATGATAAACACCCATGTGAAGTTTCAAGGTAATGGGAAAAGCAGTTGCAGAGATATAGTATAACGAAAAACTTTAACCAAAAAACTTAACCAAAAAACTTAACCAAAAACTTTAACCAAAAACTTTAACCAAAAACTTTAACCAAAGAACTTAACCAAAGAACTTAACCAAAAACTTTAACAAAAAAACTTAACCAAACAACTTAACCAAAAACTTTAACCAAAAACTTCAAAGTAATTTGACCTTGACATTGGGCACAGGGGCCGCACGGGAGGGGGGTAGAATGAAAATATAGAATATAGATGATGATAAACACTCATGTGAAGTTTCAAGGTAATGGGAAAAGCAGTTGCAGAGATATAGTATAACGAAAAACTTTAAACAAAAACTTTAACCAAAAACTTTAACCAAAAAACTTAACCAAAAACTTTAACCAAAGAACTTAACCAAAGAACTTAACCAAAAACTTTAACAAAAAAACTTAACCAAACAACTTAACCAAAAACTTTAACCAAAAACTTCAAAGTAATTTGACCTTGACATTGGGCACAGGGGCCGCACGGGTGGGGGGTAGAATGAAAATATAGAATATAGATGATGATAAACACCCATGTGAAGTTTCAAGGTAATGGGCAAAGCAGTTGCAGAAATATAGTATAACGAAAAACTTTAACCAAAAAACTTAACCAAAAAACTTAACCAAAAACTTTAACCAAAAAACTTAACCAAAAACTTCAAAGTAATTTGACCTTGACATTGGTTGGGCACAGGTGCCGCACGGGAGGGGGTAGAATGAAAATATAGATGATGATAAACACCCATGTGAAGTGTCAAGGTAATGGGCAAAGCAGTTGCAGAGATATAGTATAACGAAAAACTTTAACCAAAAAACTAAACCAAAAACTTTAACCAAAAAACTTAACCAAAAAACTTAACCAAAAACTTTAACCAAAGAACTTAACCAAAAACTTTAACCAAAAAACTTAACCAAACAACTTAAACAAAAACTTTAACCGGACACACGTACGTACGTACGTACGTACGCCAAAGTGCCGACTATATCGCGCTGTCCGCAAGCGGGCGCGACAAAAAACTGTAACCAAAAAACTTAACCAAAAACTTTAACCAAAGAACTTAACCAAAAACTTTAACCAAAAAACTTAACCAAACAACTTAGTCAAAAACTTTAACCGGACACATAATTAAACGTAAAGTGCCGACTATATCACACATTCGCTTCCGCAAGCGGGCGCGACAAAAACCAACACAGAATTAATTTGATTACACAGATGTAGATATAAACTCTGTGTTTTTAGTAGAATTTATTGTTCTTGTTGAATATAAAAATGCTCAGAATAATATGCTACAGTTTGTAGATTGTTATAATCTTGTTCTTGGTATAAATCCCGCCTGTAGTCACCCCCTAAGGTAATGGGCAAAGCAGTTGCAGAGATATAGTATAACGAAAAACTTTAACTAAAAAACTTAACCAAATTAACCAAAAAACTTAACCAAAAACATTAACCAAAAAACTTAACCAAAAACTTCAAAGTAATTTGACCTTGAAATTGGGCACAGGGGCCGCACGGGAGGGGAGTAGAATGAAAATATAGATGATGATAAACACCCATGTGAAGTTTCAAGGTAATGGGCAAAGCAGTTGCAGAGATTATAACGAAAAACTTTAACCAAAAAACTTAATGAAAAACTTTAACCAAAAAACTTAACCAAAAACTTTAACCAAAGAACTTAACCAAAAACTTTAAACAAAAAACTTAACCAAACAACTTAACCAAAAACTTTAACCGGACACACGTACGTACGCCAAAGTGCCGACTATATCGCGCTTTCCGCAAGCGGGCGCGACAAAAACTTAACCAAAAAACTTAACCAAAAACTTTAACCAAAGAACTTAACCAAAAACTTCAAAGTAATTTGACCTTGACATTGGGCACAGGGGCCGCACGGGAGGGGGGTAGAATGAAAATATAGATGATGATAAACACCCATGTGAAGTTTCAAGGTAATGGGCAAAGCAGTTGCAGAAATATAGTATAACAAAAAACTTAAACCAAAAAACTTAACCAAAAACTTTAACCAAAAAACTTAACCAAAAACTTCAAAGTAATTTGACCTTGACATTGGTTGGGCACAGGGGCCGCACGGGAGGGGGTAGAATGAAAATATAGATGATGATAAACACCCATGTGAAGTTTCAAGGTAATGGGCAAAGCAGTTGCAGAGATATAGTATAACAAAAAACTTTAACCAAAAAACTTAACCAAAAACTTTAACCAAAAAACTTAACCAAAAACTTTAACCAAAGAACTTAACCAAAAACTTTAACCAAAAAACTTAACCAAACAACTTAAACAAAAACTTTAACCGGACACACGTACATACGTACGTACATACGTACGTACGCCAAAGTGCCGACTATATCGCGCTGTCCGCAAGCGGGCGCGACAAAAAACTGTAACCAAAAAACTTAACCAAAAACTTTAACCAAAGAACTTAACCAAAAACTTTAACCAAAAAACTTAACCAAACAACTTAGCCAAAAACTTTAACCGGACACACGTAAGTGCCGACTATATCGCGCTTTCCGCAAGCGGGCGCGACAAAAACCAACACAGAATTAATTTGATTACACAGATGTAGATATAAACTCTGTGTTTTTAGTAGAATTTATTGTTCTGTTGAATATAAAAATGCTCACAATAATATGCTACAGTTTGTAGATTGTTATAATCTTGTTCTTGGTATAAATCCCACCTGTAGTCACCCCCTAAGAACTAGGTTACAGTGGAAATCAAGTCTCAACGACAGCTCGTTACAAAATAAACACGACAGCTCGTTACAAACTCGCTCGGGCAGATACAGCGAGTGACCATGTAAACAGATCCAAGTCAACAGACAGTATATTTCTGTATTTCTGGCCAAGCTCCGTTCGTCAGCTTGTGGTAAGATGTTTGTCATTTATCATATTATATTTCTATCAATACTTTGTAAAGGCTATGCTGAGTTTACTGGGTCAAATATGGGAAGTAAGGTTGTGTTTGAAACCGAAAGTAGAAAATGTGTTATTGTTAGTCTGTAGTCGGGAGTATAACATGCCAACGCTTGCTTTTACTAGCCGCTAGTCACATATCATGTATATTGCAAACGAGTTTGAAGTATAATGCACATTTTTTAGTATTATACTTAAATGGAATTTTGTTTTATATAACCAAATGATAGTCTCACAATGACAGCTTCAAAAATGTTACAGTATCGAGACGAGGGCAAGTGAAATGTTACAGTATATTACTTACATCATGACAGAGTATCGACGACGATGGAGATATCGTTCGAGGACGAAAACAGTGTGTATGTCGGCAACATGGATGTGAGCTTTTGTTTATGTCAAGAGCTTCATCAATCAGCACATTCATTATGTGCACTTGGGTTTTGATGCTACATGTACTAATGGCAAGACTATATTTGGATTTTTGCCATTGCTCTCCAGCCAGTTTTGTGAGTTTGTCTAAGGTTATTTGGCGACGGATTTTCATCATGCGAATTTCCTTTATACGTTCAGTGATCACGGATATTATGTCAAAGAACGATTCCATTGCACTTATTCTATCTGTATCGGATAAGTCTTTAATAGTTTCAACATCTCTTTCTACCCACTTGTTAATTTGCCTCGTTAAAGACGCTAAGCAAATCGACTTCCAAACAGTTTCTTTTCTCCGACAATGTTGGTGATGTCTCATGACCAAATATATCGACCTTTCCAGAATGTTTACCAATACCGGGTGTGATTTTTTTGCCATCCAGGCAAAAGTTGTATGTTTTACCTTTTGACTGACAACTCGTAACAACTGCATCAATGTTAGACTCAATCAAACCAGGTTTATCACATCTGACATCATACACCTTTTTTTGTTCTTTCAAAATTTTAAGATCTGGACATGCAAAATTTACTAATGAAATGTTCGATTTTGTTTTTTCAATCTTTTCAGTGATGTTTTCGGTTTCCGTCATGGCTTTGTAACCGCCCATGAATCGTACAAATTTTGATCTAAACATGGACTGTCCAACGGCCCAGAATTCTTTTACCGCTGATGAATACCTCATTGCACGAGCATCCCCCTATTGTTGCAAATTTGATCACATCAAGAAATAACTAACAAAATATGATTGACGGGAAATTCGCCACATTTTATGAGATTGAAGAATGAAACCCATTCTGATAGTCTACCTCGCTCTGCTAGATGTGCAGTTACGTTAGGCAGGAGTGTTTGCATATGCGAACAGCTTCGTTAATGACCGGATCTTCGACTACACTGCAGCTCCATTATAACGCGGTCGCGTATAGCGCGATCTCTATTATAACGCGGGTCTCTCGTGGATCCCAAAAAAATATTTAAAAAATCGAGAAAAAAAAAATTAAATCAAGAGGGCCATGATGGCCCTAATTCGCTCACCTGACTCCATGAACACCAGATGAGAATGTGAGTTCATGTGTTTGACCCCAATTTGACCCCACAGGGCCACGCCCATTTTTGACACCGGGGTCACCATTTTAACAACTTTGAAAGAGCATTGTACAGCGATCATTCCTACCAAGTGTCGTCAAAATCTGGCTAGCGGTTCATGAGAAGAAGATTTTTTAAGAATTTATGCTATTTTTAGACGGCGGCCATCTTGGATTAGCGATGACCTCCATTTTAACAAATCTGAAAAGGCTTCACCCATGGACCATAACTTTTAAGTTTGGCTACCATGGGCCAAGCAGTTCATGTGAAGAAGAATTTTGAAATCTCTAATAAAAGAACGACTGTTTGACATTTTGGCGGCCATCTTGGAAGACATAACAATCCGATTTTGACAAAAAATGTACCAGAGTGATCGCCTCCTTGATACCTTCGATTTGATATTTAATATGACCATATTCGGTCAGAAATAAAATTGACCTCAATTTGACCCCACGGGCCACGCCCATTTTTGACCCCGGGGTGACCATTTTAACAACTTTGAAAGAGCATTGTACATCGATCATTCCTACCAAGTTTCGTCCAAATCCGGCTAGCGGTTCATGAGAAGATTTTTTAAGAATTTATGCTATTTTTAGACAGCGGCCATCTTGGATTAGCGATGACCTCCATTTTAACAAATCTGAAAAGGCTTCGCCCATGGACCATAACTTTTAAGTTTGGCTACCATGGGCCAAGCGGTTCATGTGAAGAAGAATTTTGAAAACTCTAATAAAAGAACAAACTTTTGACCTTCAGCGGCCATCTTGGATGACATAACCATCCGATTTCAACAATAAATGCACCAGAGTGATCGCCTCATTGATACCTTCGATTTGATATATAATATGACCATATTCGGTAAAAAATAATATTTGACCCCACGGGCCATGCCCATTTTTGACCCCAGGGTCACCATTTTAACAACTTTGAAAGAGCATTGTACATCGATAATTCCTACCAAGTTTCGTCGAAATCCGGCTAGCGATTCATGAGAAGATTTTTTAAGAATTTATGCTATTTTTAGACGGCGGCCATCTTGGATTAGCGATGACCTCCATTTTAACAAATCTGAAAAGGCTTCACACATGGACCATAACTTTTAAGTTTGGCTACCATGGGCCAAGCGGTTCGTGTGAAGAAGAATTTTGAAATCTCTAATAAAAGAACAACCTTTTGACCTTTCGGCGACCATCTTGGATGACATAACCATCCGATTTCAACAAAAAATGCACCAGAGTGATCGCCTCATTGATACCTTCGATTTGATATATGACATGACCATATTCGGTCAAAAATAAAATTTGACCCCAATTTCACCCCACGGGCCACGCCCATTTTTGAACTCGGGGTCACCATTTTAACAACTTTGAAAGAGCATTGTACATCGATCATTCCTACCAAGTTCCGTCGAAATCCGGCTAGCGGTTCATGAGAAGAAGATTTTTTAAGAATTTATGCTATTTTTAGACGGCGGCCATCTTGGATTAGCGATGACCTCCATTTTAACAAATCTGAAAAGGCTTCACCCATGGACCATAACTTTTAAGTTTGGCTACCATGGGCCAAGCAGTTCATGTGAAGAAGAATTTTGAAATCTCTAATAAAAGAACGACCGTTTTACATTTCGGCGGCCATCTTGGATGACATAACAATCCGATTTCGACAAAAAATGTACCAGAGTGATCGCCTCCTTGATACCTTCGATTTGATATATAATATGACCATATTCGGTCAGAAATAAAATTCACCTCAATTTGACCCCACGGGCCACGCCCATTTTTGACCCCGGGGTGACCATTTTAACAACTTTGACAAAGAGCATTGTACATCGATCATTCCTACCAAGTTTCGTCGAAATCCGGCTAGCGGTTCATGAGAAGATTTTTTAAGAATTTATGCTATTTTTAGACGGCGGCCATCTTGGATTAATGATGACCTCCATTTTAACAAATCTGAAAAGGCTTCACACATGGACCATAACTTTTAAGTTTGGCTACCATGGGCCAAGCGGTTCGTGAGAAGAAGAATTTTGAAATCTCTAATAAAAGAACAACCTTTTGACCTTTCGGGGCCATCTTGGATGACATAACCATCCGATTTCACCAGAGTGATCGCCTCATTGATACCTTCGATTTGATATATGACATGACCATATTCGGTCAAAAATAAAATTTGACCCCAATTTGACCCCACGGGCCACGCCCATTTTTGATCCCGGGGTCACCATTTTAACAACTTTGAAAGAGCATTGTACATCGATCATTCCTATCAAGTTTTTCGAAATCCGGTTGGCTGTTCTTAAGAAGAAGATTTTTTAAGAATTTGTGCTATTTTTAGACGGCGGCCATCTTGTAATACATAATGACGTCTTTTTAACAATTTTGCAATCCCCCTACATAAGGACCATGACCATGAAGTTTGGTGGCTATAGGCCCAATGGTTACCGAGGAGAAGACGTTTGAAAATGTTCACGGACGACGACGGACGATGGACGACGACGGACGACGGACACATTGCGGTAACAATAGCTCATCATGAGCTTCGCTCAGGTGAGCTAAAAAAGAAAGAAATTTTTTTTTTTAAAAATCGTCGGACGTCGTAGTCATCGTGTTTTCAGTTGATTCGTGATTTCTGCAAGTTTATTCAAACAACGAAGTTCGAAGTCCATGAAAGGATTATTATTAGTATGTTAGCAAATGTACCTTTAATGTACATGTACCTTTAATCGGGTAATCATGTTAATAGGCATATTTATTAATCAATTCAATTACACATAATTGTCGTTAATAAATGGTTGCTGTTCGATCGCCTTTCTTTTTCTTTACTCCCAGGTGTAATATTTAGCGGTCTATAAATATACTGGTGTTTCAGCATTATCTGGGTATGGGATCACATGGTCTATTGTTTACACTGCAGCCCACGGCAATCTCGCTTAAATCGTAAATTTCATTCATCAATAAGACTTGCAGCGTAAACAATAGATTACGTGACCCCACATCCTGAGATTATGCACGTATCAACCGCATGAATAGGCAGGACACGTGACCATAGGCATTATTTATTATCAATTAATCCGTTTAAGCGTCTGTTGATGATCGCGAGTAGTATACATTGTAATAGGTATGACTGTGCTAAATATAGTACACATCGGCCAGGGGGTATGCTTTAGTAGTCCGGTATAAAAAGATAGTGCAGACGTTTTGAGGCCACAGACCCAGTTTGCTTGTAAATCCTGATCCATTACAGCCCAATTTTACTTGAGAAACATGTTGGGGTGTTTTTAACACCAGTTTCCAGCATATTTCTAGCATTTAAAAGAAATTACTGAGCCTGCTCGTCACGTGATGTGAACACTACGTCACATGACACTTTGATGGTAAACAATATGGCGGACAGGACAATGTTGAAATTTTCTTTCTTAGGAGTAAGTGAACATATTGTTTAATTAGTGAAAATCCGGTGCAGACAGGTTGCAGGTTATGAACAGGTAGGTTCCACAGCATCCATACGAATAGTGAAAGTGTGAGAGAATGGCCATATTTGGAGGAATCGGTTAAGTTGTATAGTAAAACTAATTGATGGTTGCTAGCCTATAAGCATTTCCGGGTCATCAGTGGATGTCGTCTGCTTTCTTTGAAAACAATTCCAAACGGTTTTAAAGAGAACAAAGGACAGAATTGCTGGAAAATCAGTTTTATTTAATGAAAATGGTTGCATCAAGTGGGTCTGGATAACCACAGGTGTACGAGTCAAATATGGAAAGATTAAAGTTAAATTTCCAAATGATGCAAGAACAAAATACTATTATACACATAGAGTAGCATTCATGTTACACCATAATGTGTTTGAAATACCCAGGCACCTTGAAATATCACATTTATGTGTTTGTTCCCTGTGTGTTAACCCGGCCCACCTGAGTGCCGAGTCGACAATTATAAATAATTCTCGAAATGTATACATAGCATTTCGTTCCGACGCTCAATCCCAATGCGCATTTTAAAGAAGCGGTTTAACTCTGACCCTGTGACGTCACGCGACAACCGGAAGCTCGCAACAGCTGTTTCTCATATTTCGTTCAGACGTGGTTTGAAGCGGTCGATTTACTAGATTTATTAGAAGAGGTAAGTTAGTTGGGTCCTGTCCGAGACGTTGTCTCGACAGATATATATACCTAGAACGTAGTTCAGGTAATACATTGCGGTGTCAAGTCGGGTTTTTCCCGTTTCAGTTGAATAATGGACCCCGTACAAGACGAAGTCTTGTCTATTTTCGATGACAGTAATGGCGGTGATGATTTCTCCGGTTTTGATTCTGAAAGTGAGGACGCAGCTCCCACAACTAATAAGGGTAAAGGGCCTGCAAAAGCTAAAAGACTATTGATATTTGCTCCGTTGTATCAGTTGTTTCGAAGAAACCTGAGAAAGAAAAGCTTATTAAAAGGTCTGCCAACACAAAAAGTGTTTTGTCAAAGAATAAAAATAAATCTGCTGACAAAGAAAATGTGTTTACTTCCAAAGTAAATAAACCATCCACAAGTGAAACAGGCCTATTTGACATTAATAAATTGTCTGCGTTGGACATTGTGAAGTTGAGAGAGGCTTTAGGAATGAATGAAAGCACTCAAAATATGCAGCAGTACCAGGAGTATGTTGACGAGGAAGACGAGTTGCCGTCCTATGAACACTCACTTGGAAATGCACCTAATTTGAAGGTTCAGTTTGATGCGGCAGATTTATCTGATTTTGATGAGGTACACACCAGTAAGGTCCCACTGAATATGGGTGACGCCTTGTTTGAGGAAGGCGAAATTGAGGATGATGAGGACTGGGGACTACCCCGTCTTAAGGTTCCAGAGAAGGGAAAACCTGTCGCGGCATCTCTAGCCAATATGTTGAATGTTGCATGTACTTCACAGTGTGATATCGAATCATTTGCAAACAATTACAAAATTCCTGACAATTCTGACAAGGTGGGCGCCCCATTAGTGAATCAGGAGGTGTGGCGTATTATGGACAAAAGGGCTCAGACCCTAGATAGAGGCATAGCCGACATACAGAATTTGGTTGGTGCTGGCATGGTGCCAATTATGAGACTTGCTGAGGTATTAAAACCCCATATTGTTGGAAATGCTGAGGCCAAAACATTGTTATCAAATTCATTGACCATGATGGGTCAGATTCAGTACAACCTGTCTGTAAGACGTCGTTATATGATCCGTCCAGTTCTCAAAAAGAAATATTCAGTTATTGTGATAACATCGCGGTGCCCATTTCATCCAAGTTATTTGGTGATGACATTGCAAAAGACATCAAAAACTGTGATTCGGTGTCCTACTTGGGGAGAGAACAACAAGGTTCTACATACCGACCATTTGCATACAGAGGCAGGGGTGCTCGATTCCACGTCGTGGGGTGCTAACTACGGTAATGCTGGTTCCTTTTGGGGGTCCCAGCCAATACAATCGGTACCAGCCGTACCCACAGAGGGGACAGTATAAAGGCAATCTGAGGGGCAGAATCCCACGGAGGTCAGCTACAGTCACGGCGGCCCCAAACGATCACAATTAGTGACCGAGGTAGGTTCATGTGGAGTTGGTAAACTGAAATACCACCTTGGTGTTTGGGAGAACATTACTGATGACCCATGTATTTTGCAAGCTGTTAAAGGTTACTGTATTAACTTTGACCAAATTCCATTGCAAACTAAAATACCTAATGAAATACCATTTTCTGATGACCAATGGACTATTGTTGACAATGAGGTACAGGAACTTTGCAAAAAAGGGGCTATTGTAATTTGTGATTCAGAGCCCGGCAAGTTTATTTCAACTATATTTATTGTACCCAAACCTAATGGCAAGTTCAGACCCATAATAAACCTGAGATTCCTAAATGAATTTGTGCATTATGATCACTTCAAACAAGAAACTTTTAAGGTGGTGTAGAATTGTTACAGAAGAATGATTTTCTAACATCAATTGATCTAAAAGATGCATATATTAAGTAGTCCAATTCATGATGAACATCATAAATATTTAAAGTTTTCATGGAATGGAGTTTTGTTCAAGTTTGTATGCCTCCCTTTTGGTTTAAAGTCGGCACCATTTTTATTTACTAAGATTTTGAAACCGGTTTACGCCAAATTTCGGCATCAGAATATTCGATGTTCGTATTATATTGATGACTCCTTGAATATGAATAATGACTTGAGTTTATGTCAGAAGAACACCGATATTATGGTCAGTACGCTGAAATCTTTGGGCTTTGATATCAATAATGAGAAATCTGTACTGGTCCCCACACAGAAGATTGTATTCTTTGGTTTCTCGATTGACACGGTCAAATTTAAGATTTATCTTACTCAAGAAAAGGTACATAAAATAATTTCCAAAGCAAAAATTATCCTTGATAAAGGTGTTGTTGTTTGTTCGAGTACTTGCATCTTTTATAGGATTGATCATTAATGCGTTTCATGCTGTCTTAGAGTCCCAAATGTATTACAGAAATTTGGAAAGGGACAAAAAAATTAAAGGCCTAGGACATGAAATGAATTTTGAAAATGAGGTTGCTTTGTCACATGATAGTGTTGAGGAATTAACGTGGTGGATACAAAATTTGTCTGTTAAAAATGGTAAGCAGATTAGGCCACACCGTGTCCAAATACGTTGCCGTACTGATGCTAGTTTGCAGGGTTATGGAGCAATGGATCTGGATACAAATTGCCATGCTAATGGTAGATGGAATGCTGAGGAGACTGGTCATCACATAAACTATTTGGAATTGTTAGCAATTTTTTATGGTCTTCAAGCTCTGTATAGCTCGATGCATGGCGTCCATATTGAAATTCAGTCTGACAATACAACTGCAATTAAGTATGTGAATGATATGGGAGGTATAGCCTCGAAATACATGGACAGTCTAGCCAGGAGAATGTGAGAATGGTGTATTCAGCGAGATTTATATATCTCGGCATCCTATATTCCTGGTGTCCTGAATACAGCTGATTTTTACTCTAGACATTTTTCGGATTCCACCGAATGGATGTTGAAACATGAAATATTTAGTCGTTTATGCAGACAGTTTTTTGTTCCAAATATTGATTTATTTGCATCCAGACTGAATAAACAGTTAGATTCATTTGTGTCATGGTTCCTGGAACCAGGAGCATTACACTGTGATGCACTGACCATGTCATGGCATCCGTATGTCCCTTATATCTTTCCACCATTCAACCTGGTTGGGAAGGTAATAAATAAGATTATACAGGATAGGGTGCAAAAGGCAATACTGGTCTTTCCGTTTTGGAGATCACAGCCATGGTTCCCGTTACTTTTGGATAACATCTGTTGTTTTCCAATCAGACTACCACGACACAAGGATCTACTGGCCATGCCACACGATGGAAGACACCATCCCTTGTGTCGATCAATGAGGATCATCGCTGTTGTAGTATCCGGGCGGCGCTTCAACGTGGAGGAATTCCGGAGACAGTTGGTAACATTATCATCAGTTCATGGAGACCAGGAACGCGGAGACAATATGAGTATGCTTGGCGGAAGTGGAATTTGTGGAACAGTGCAAGGTTTGGCAGTCCCTTTTGTACAACTGAAGCAATAGTTCTACAGTATTTATTCTATCTTTCCCGTCTACCAAGGTCTTATTCGGTGGTAAATTTACATAAGGCTATGTTATTACAAACGTTACCCTTTTTTGGCAATAAATGGTGTAAAGACAGTTGTAATCTTATTCAAAGATTTATGAAGGGCATATTTTTTGAGAATCCCCCAAGGCCTAGATACAAAATGACATGGGATGTAACAATTGTTTTGCAATACCTTTCTACCCTTTTTCCACTAGAACAATTATCATTAAAACTGTTGACGTTTAAGACTGTGGCACTTATTGCCTTGGCAACGGCCCCGAGGGCACAGACTTTGGTTTCTTTAAATTTGAATCAGATGAGTGTTACTAAAGATACAGTGATATTTACATTGCCAGACATTTTGAAAACTTCTAAAGTGGGTCGTTCTTTCTCCCTACAGGTTGAACATTTTCATCGCGAAAACTTGTGCGCTTTGCACACATTATTACATTATATGAAGGTGACTAAATCTCTGAGACTTTCTGGGAAGGTGTTTGTTTCATATGTGACTTATAAGCCAGTGACTACAAGTACAATAGCCAGGTGGCTTAGTTTAGTGCTACATAGTTCTGGTATAGATACCGACATATTTAAGGCACACAGTTATAGGGGAGCTTCTGCATCGGCAGCATTCAGCAAAGGGTGCTCACTTAAGTGTATCGTGGATACAGCAGACTGGGCTTCAGATAAGAATATCAAAAAGTTTTATTGGAGACAGTCGGTCAGTGACCCTCAGTTGTCATTTGGAGATGCTGTGTTTAAGTAGTACATGTATTGGATTTTCAGTATTTATGTCTTGAAACTTTATTTTTTAAAGTATAAATTGGGTATTATATTACTTCTGTTTTTGCTGCTTTAATGATGCTATGTATACATGTAAAGCCGGAGGCTTTACGGAAAATAATGTCCCCCCATCCAAGCTTTAGTGATGGATGGAGGGCATTATTGGAAGTAAAGCCGGAGGCTGAGCATGTATACACCCAACCCTTTTTTCTAATTGAACTTTAGACTTGGTGTCTATTAAGGGTGAGATTAGAAGGTATATCCTTGTTTAAATGGACCCTACCCTAGTGTATACAGTTGGTGCTCAACAAAAACAGTGTTTTAAAGTATGAGAAACAGCTGTTGCGAGCTTCCGGTTGTCGCGTGACGTCACAGGGTCAGGATTAAACCGCTTCTTTAAAATGCGCATTGGGATTGAGCGTCGGAACGAAGTGCTATGTATACATGCTCAGCCTCCGGCTTTACTTCCAATAATGCCCTCCATCCATCACTAAAGCTTGGATGGGGGGACATTTTCTTGATGCGGCCGCATCAAATACCATTTTGCCACTACAGTGCGTATTAAAGGCGCGATGACTGTTTATTTCAGTATTAAACATCTTCTGGACCTCATACGGTCGATATAATTTGTTTATCAACAGATCGGGGTGTACGGATGCATTTTGCGGTACGGCGCATTCGTCAATGAGTTTCGGACGCCTCGACAGAGAGCGCAGAACAGTTACATCATTGTCCGTACCATCAACATCTTTACAGTGTAAACGTTTTATTATTTTCATTTACATTAACCCGGGATTCAAATGAGTCTTTGGTTAGCCTGATGTACCTATGATTTGTTCCATTTGGTGAGTGAGAAGAAAGTTTTTTACCTTTATTTTCATTTACCCGCCCCGTTTGAAATCCGCATTTTTTACCCCGCCTCCTATGCTTATTGGCCGGCATGTTTTCATTAGGTTAACGAAGTTCACTCTGAGCAGTGCATATCGGTAGAGAAATATATACGGGATAGCATTGCTCATTTAACAGACAGTGTATATACCCTAAGGAAACAAGTGTCAACACGGGCACACGTGTTTCAATTTCCTGTGACATTTTAACACTTCTATGTCTGAATTCGCTGGCAGCACTCATACACTGGGCTGGTTTCAATTTAATTTGACACGTATCATTCTGGCATGTCACTAAGTTATGCGGACAAATGTTTCTATGCAAATTACAACATGTAGATTGACTAAATACTTCGAAAGTCACTTTTTCGCCTGTTTTTATGATAAAAAAATAAAAAAAGACAAAAATACTCCGAAATCACCCGACTTTTCGATATTTAATAATCGTTTTGACCCCATAATTGTGGAACAGCCAATATTTTTGACAAGCACCATCTATTTTATAATAACTTTTTTACAAGTGCATCAACAATATAGTTTTTCCTAAGAAATATATGAGAAAATAATACTCTGGAAAATTCTGGTGAAACTGAAGTTTCCGCAGCTGGACAGCCATAATTATATGACCATTCTTAAATTGCCACTGTTGAAAAGTTAGTCTTCTAAATAATGTCAAATTACATTTGCTGTCACGAAATAGGTCAGACAAGACAATGGTAGGCAGTTTATTGAGATATTATAGCAAAAAAATGCCCTTATAGGTATGACTGTGCTAAATATAGTACACATCGACCATCCGACCGCGTTATAAAATTTCGGGACATGCACGGGTACTGGTACTGCACGGGTTACTGGTATTTCGGTTTACCAACTATTGCGGGAATTCCATTAGCAACGGACCCATATAAAATCATGTCATTTGAACAGAAGTTCAGGGTTCAGGTTTGGGGGCGAAGTGGGCGATATTCTCGCCTTGATCTCTCAGACTTCGCCCTGTCCGTCCAGAAAAGCGAAGTCCACTTCGCCCTAAAATAATCTCGGAAAATATATTCTCAAAAACCCAGCTAGAACCAAATTTGTGTCCGGTAATCCGGATTTCCCATACACTGATCATATCTCGCTAATTCCAGCTGGTATAATCCCACTTAATTGATGCCACCCGGCTGCTTGGCCGTGTACCTTGTCGGTCAGTGATCAGTTATCGAGATGTGTCAAGACGCGAGAAAATCGGGAAAAACGCTCTTCTGTGACCAGTCTGGTTTTACCCTCAATATCCCGTCATAACTCTCATAAATATCTTGGATCGTTCTGTATACAGATGATAGTTTTACATTCGCAGAAATATGCAATGAAATGGGTTTGTAAACTTTGTATTGGGGGCAGTATCATAGTTTGTTTACACAAATCGTGTGTAAACTGCACACACACATGGCTGGTTCTCCGTTGTATGTAAAGCTAATCGCGCACCTGGGCCCATGCTGTAACACGTGATGTGAAGGTTGCGTTATCGATTTTTTCTTTTTGACGACCTGTTAAATTTATGCGGATTGCGGATCACGTGCACGTGGTAACTGGAGACATGTGACCTGTGCTGTGTACACCACAGGTGTAAACCACAGGGTGTCGAGCTGTTACATGCTAAATTAATCGCGCTTAATGAATCGGGCCTTAACATCGAGGGCCGTATTAATTAATTGGCGGTTTCTTCAATGAAAACAATATAATTCCTTGTTTGAAAGTCGTGTAGTGTGATAATTGATGCCCGAGATAATAAAAACCTTTTTTTTTTAGCATGTTGATTATGTCAAATACATTGTTTTACATTACGATACTTGCAGAAAAATGAAGAAAAAAAAATTAAAATAAAGTTTTGTTTCATATTATTATTGTGTTTATTCTTCTTACATGATAGTAATGAGATAGTCTATGTCCAACAGAAGTGTATGTACCGAATAATGTGCAGGCAGTGTTCTATGGTACACTCAATTGGAAATGAGCACATTTCTAATACCAAATTAACTAAATAACCCCTTTCTCCAAATATGATATATGATTGATTAAATATTGGTGTTTAATGACATATCAACAGCTAAGGTCATTTAAGGTCTATATACAAGAACAGTTTGATGCTTTGAAAACATAGAGTTTACAGTTACGCGATAACCGTAAGAGAAATGTTCAATGAAATTATGATTTTTATCACTTCTCCCTAATTTTGCCTCACTTCTCCCTATTTTGCCAGGAGGGAGAAGTCACTTCTCCCTAAATTTTTGGCCTAGCTTGAACCCTGGAAGTTAAAGTAATTATTAATAATGCCTATGACATACAAACTTGTATGTATTAATGTATTAAACATACGAGTTATTTATAAAATAATGCTTATTACGTTGTATAGTGCTCGCGATAGACAGACGCTTATTACAATGTATACTACTGGCGATCAACAGACACTTAAACGGATTAATTGGTAATAAATAATGCCTATGGTCACGTGTCTTGCCTATTCATGCGGTTGATACATGCATAATCTCAGGATGTGGGGTCACGTGATCTATTGTTTACGTTGCAAGTCATATTGATGAATGAAATTTATGATTTAAGCGAGATTGCCGTGGGCTGCAGTGTAAACAATAGACCACGTGATCCCATACCCAGATAATGCTGAAACACCAGTCTATTTATAGAACGCTAAATATTACACCTGGGAGTAAAGAAAAAGAAAGGCGATCGAACACGCAACCATTTATTAGCGACAATTATGTGTAATTGAATTGATTAATAAATATGCCTATTAACATGATTACCCGATTAAAGGTACATGTATTACATTTGCTAACATACTAATAATAATCTTTCATGGACTTCGAACTTCGTTGTTTGAATAAACTTGCAGAAATCACGAATCAACTAATTACACGATGACTACGACGTCCGACGATTTTTTTGATTTTTTTTTTTGGATTTTTTTTTCTCGATTATTTAAATATTTTTTGGGGATCCACGAGAGACCCGCGTTATAATGGAGATCGCGCTATAATGGAGCTACAGTGTATTGTCATTTATGACTGGCATAGGAAATGGTGGAAAATTGTTTACTGTACACTCCTCTGATAATTTAGATAACCATTTTTAGCTCGCCTGCACGAAGTGCATAAGAGCTTATGGCATACCCCCGGCATCGTCGGCGTCGGCGTCCACAAACTTAACGTTGGGTAAATGTCTTATAACTTCTGTTTCCTTTCATGCAACACCTTGATATTTCATACATGCATTCCTCAGATGACCCTCTATCATGCTGTAGCAAATCCATGACCCACCACCCAACTCTTACCCCAAGGTCAAGGTCACAAACTTAGCACATTCATAAACTTAACGTTGGGGTAAATTTCTTATAACATCTGTTTCCTTTCATGGAACGCCTTGATATTTCATACATGCATTCCTCAGATGACCCTCTATCATGCTGTAGCAAATCCATGACCCACCACCCAACTTAACTTACCCCAATGTCAAGGTCACAAAACTTTAGCACATTCATAAACTTCAACGTTGGGGCGGGGTAAATTTCTTATACATCTGTTTCCTTTCATGGAACGCCTTATGATATTTTCATTACATGCATTCTCAGATGACCCTCTATCATGCTGTAGCAAATCCATGACCCACCACCCAACCCTTACCCCAATGTCAAGGTCACAAACTTAGCACATTCATAAACTTAACTTTGGGGTAAATGTCTTATAACATATGTGTCCTTTCATGGAACACCTTGATATTTCATACATGCATTCCTCAGATGACCCTCTATCATGCTGTAGCACATCCACGACCCACCACCCAACCCTTACCCCAAGGTCAAGGTCACAAACTTAGCATGTTCATAAACTTAACGTTGGGGTAAATGTTGTTTAACTTCTGTTTCTTTACAGGGAACTCTTTGATATTTCATACATGCATCGGGAAAGGCCATTCTGTATTTTCAGAAAACTAAGAAAATTTGATTAATTTCCAGCTATTTCAAATTATTTTCTTTAATTCACTGGTTTTAAGCTGTTTATGAAGTATTTCTGTAACTTTCATACACCCTATAGATTTCTGTTGTAACCATCTTGTGTCCCCATTCGCATTGACAGCATGACTTTGCATAAAAAAAACATATCGCAGGTTTAACATTAGCCCAGCACAGATTACTGTCTTATATACTGTGTCATTCCTATAAATTGTTTGATTTTGTCTTCCTCTGGTGCTACACACCAAACAAGGAGTTCGAAGTTATAAAAATTTGTACTAAAAACAAACTTTCTAGACCAAAATGTGCGTACGTGACAGAAGTCTTGTTCTGACTTAGGGGAGATAACTTGTTTACTAATATACTTATTATAGAGGAACATTTATTTTTCAAAATAACTTTATAATAAACGGATAAAGAAGGAATAATACTATATAATCTTAATAATATGTATATTAGTACTCGTTTAAAAGATGTAGCAATATAAATAATATAGCTAGCCCTCCCCAATAATTCTGTAAATTTTGGATTTTTTATTCTAATATATTTGTGTAATCATGAGTACTGGGAACTTTGCTGAGAATGCAGGAATTGGCGGTTCACACCACTTTTCAAAAATTTCCGGGGGGGCATGCCCCCGGACCCCCCTAGCGCTCAACATTGGGCCCCCCAATAATGTTTGGCTTCCGCCGCCTATGCTATGTGATAGCCAGGGGGACATATTGTCTTGCTCTTGAGGTTCCGTATGTCCGTCCGTCTGTGTACATTTACATCAACAAGTTAGTAAGAGTTTCTCCAGTTAAAGTCCAGTATTCCAGAGGGGCACATCCATGTTTTACAAACTTAATGTCTAGTATTAATGTTGGTACAAAAGCTAATTTATTAAAGGTATTAATACATGTACTTACATTATCCTAAAATGTTGGGCAAGTAGCTTTTTTGTCTGGGCGAGTAGATTATAATTGTACTTGCCCAGCCGGGCAAGTATTATATAGTGCTTGAATATCACATAAACAATATTTCTGATCACTATTAAATATTTGACAGTATCATGATAAGCATACAGTATCTTAAGGTTGAGATTTGCAGACTGGCAGATTATCTCAGAAATTCCATTACAATGCTGAACTCTGTGACCAGGTCATATACAGGTTGTTTGGTCACATGACTGATATGGCGCCACCTACTGGCAAAGTGGCAAAGCTATTTATAAAATAGGGATACTGTCTTCTGATTGGTCAGATCTAAACTGCTGACCCAGGAAATACAGGTCTGTTGTGGTCACATGACCAAGTGTTCCTTCATTCATAATATTGCTTGTAGATTGTGTTTTTAATATTGACATACATGTAATTGCAAATATTTCCTAAACATACACGGGTTGTAAACCCAGATTTTCACCATAGGTGTAACAGATATAGATGAGTCATATGTGACAGTGACTACAGTCTTGAACATGTCATTATTGTGTAAATCCTGAATTTGATCAGAATTCATCATATTATGCAAGAGACTGCCAGTTTCTATGAGAATGGAATGTTGACATTTGCTCTGAATGATACAGTACATTTGGTATGACATGAGAAATCATGAGAACTAATTATAAGTTTATACATGTATTATGTTGAACGTTATTTGCATTTAGAAGCTGGAAAACAAACACACATGTAGAGTTTGCAGGAATATTTCATGCTAGAAACATGCCATTGTATGAATGCTGCATTTTCATTGGTTGATGGTTAGGGCTGACTGTGCCATGGTGACGGTCTGTTTTAGAGTTGAGTTGGATTTTAGACTTTAGAGAGTAAACATTAGAAAAAATCTGTGTTAAAATAAATTAATTATTCCCATTCGAACGAGACGCCGCTTCTACACAAGTGTGAAAAGTGAATATTTTTAAGCCCTGTCCTCTATTGTGCTACAGCAAATCAATGTCCTACGCGCCCCCACCCCACCCCTTTCCCCAAGGTCACAAACTTAGTACATTCAGACATGCATTCCTCATGTGAATAGCTATCATGCTGTAGAAAATCACCAACTTAGTGCGTTCATAAACTTAACGTTGGGTTAAATTCTGTTTTACTTCTGTTTTCAGGGAGCGCATTGATATTTCATACATGTACATGCATTCATCGTAATATGCTATATTATGCTATAGCAAACCCACGACCCACCTGGCACCACTGACCCCAATGTCAAGGTCCACCGCACGCCCCTTAACCCAAGGTCAATTATATATAATATTCATGTTTTTTTATGCAACTGTGCCAAGTTTGAGTGAAGGGTGCCAACAGGTGAGCTTCGTTGTCTCGTGACATCTCTTGTTACACTGACCCGATAGTGCGTCGCAATACAGGATGAGTATAACCAAATAACAAAAATCCAGACTCTTAAGGTCACAGTCTATTTTCTACAAGCGCCTGGATGATACGTTAACAAAATGGAAGACATGGAAACAAGCGCGACTTTTAGATAAATCTGGTTTCACAGCACTTTTACGATAAGTTTATTGTTTTAAAAAGTTTTGAATAATTGTTTTTATATGCACATAGCTCTAGTAACTGGCCAACGAAGGCTTATTATCCAGAACCTAGGTATATCCACTGTATATACAAATAATAATTGACCATCCAAGACACGCTAGAATCACCTGTGGGTGTAGACCCTGATCTTTAATGTAAAACATTACATGACCTTGTTTCGAGATAAGGGCTAAATTCTATATGTTTGTATGCTACACTATCTATTGTGTATTTGTAAAATATTTATATGTACTTAGACTATATTTGGGTGTATTTGGGTGTTTCGTGTAACCGGATTGACGATAGTATACACAGGTATCGTCAATCAATGTGAAATGGAACACAATGTGTTTCGGAACACCACCGGATATAACGTGTAGCGCGCTTGATTTCACGAATTAAACAGCCGTTTTCGATGGGGTAACTCTGGAAAACACAGAAGTTCATTCACCGCAGGGAAACATGTGGAAAGTCACCATTAACAAGAGTTGTCAGAAGACAATGAAGCTCGCCTGTTGGCAGCCTTCATTCAAACTTGTCACAGTTGTATAACAAGAAACGAGGCAAAGCCACGAAGGCCAGGTTTTTTCCAAGCATAGACACTTGGATAACATAATTATACGCACTTTTTGTAGACTAGATGGCCGTGGCCTGCATGTCGCGCCTTGGGGCGAGGCATGGACACTAAAAAAATAGATATAGTAGATGGAAAAACTTTAAAGAAAAAACTTTAACCGGACACATGGACGTACGGACGGATGGACGGACGTATGCCAAAATGCCGACGATATCGCGCTTTCCGCAAGCGGGTGCGACAATGATGATACACACCCATGTGAAGTATGAAGGTAATGGGTGAAGCACTTGCAGAGATATAGTATAACAAAAAACTTTTAACCAAAAAACTTTAACCAGACGTACGTTAAAAAGTTAAAGTTGAAAATGGCTAAGACAATTACAGTCAAACTTGTGCTAACGACCACTTGTAATAAACGACCACCTGCTGTAAGCGACCGGTTTGAATCCCGCCCGACGAATTTCCCATAATAACGTACTTGCAATGAACGACCACCTGCTGTCTGCGACCAGCGACCGTATAAATACGGCCCATTCCGTCAAAATACGACGCGTTTAACGACCGTCGGCGACTGTCAGCGCCCATGAAAACACGGCTCAAAACACGGCTATAAGCGGTGGCTATAATCCATAAAAACGTGTATTTTAGCGTTCTATAAATAGACTGGTGTTTCAGCATTATCTGGGTCAGGGTATGGGATCACGTGGTCTATTGTTTACACTGCAGCCAAAGGCAATCTCGCTTAAATCGTAAATTTCATTCATCAATATGACTTGCAGCGTAAACAATAGATCACGTGACCCCACATCCTGAGATTATGCACGTATCAACCGCATGAATAGGCAGGACACGTGACCATAGGCATTATTTATTATCAATTAATCCGTTTAAGCGTCTGTTGATCGCGAGTAGTATACATTGTAATAAGCGTCTGTCTATCGCGAGCACTATACAACGTAATAAGCATGATTTTATAAATAACGCGTATGTTTAATACATACATACAAGTTTGTATGTCATAGGCATTATTAATAATTACTTTAACTTCTGTTCAAATGACATGATTTTATATGGGTCCGTTGCTAATGGAATTCCCGCAATAGTTGGTAACCGAAATGCGAATGATATCAGTAACCCGTGCAGTACCAGTACCCGTGCATGTCCCGAAATTTTATAACGCGGTCGAATTCGATCGCGGTTTGAAATCTTGGACCCCGACCACCGCGTTATAATGGAGCTGCAGTGTATTCAAACTTATGTTTTCCATTGTACATGTTATTACTTTAATAAACATACATATATGTGTATACATGTTATTACTTGACTGTGTTGTCACTGTGTTGTTTTTTAATATATCATCCGTGTACCCACTCCACATGGCTGTCCCTATTAAGAGACCACCTCTGTTAAGAGACCACTTTTGGCAGTTCCCTTGAGTGGTCTCTTAACACAAGTTTGACTGTACGTAGAAATAATAGGTTAAGGTAAAAACAAGAAACGAGGCAAAGCCACGAAGGCCAGGTTTTTTCCAAGCATGGACACTTGGAGAACATAATTATACCCACTTTGTGTAGACTAGATGGCCGTGGCCTGTATGTCGCGCCTTGGGGCGAGGCATGGACACTAAAAAAATAGATATAGTAGATGGAAAAACTTTAACGAAAAAACTTTAACCGGACACACGGACGTACGGACGGACGGATGCCAAAATGCAGACGATATCGCGCTTTCCGCAAGCGGGTGCGACAATGATGATAAACACCCATGTGAAGTAACAAGGTAATGGGTGAAGCAGTTGCAGAGATATAGTACACAAAAAAACTTTAACAAATAAATTAAAAGTAATTTGACCTTGACATTGTGCACAGGGGCCGCACGGTTGGGGGTTAGAATGAAAATATGGACGATGATAAACACCCATGTGAAGTTTCAAGGTAATGGGCGAAGCAGTTGCAGAGATATAGTATAACGAAAAAGTTTTAACCAAAAAATTTAACCAGACGTACGCTAAAAAGTTAATGTTGAAAATGGCCAAGTCAATTACGTAGAAATAATAGGTGAAGGTAAAAAAAATGGTCACATGTTGGATAGTTGTATGTGGTAGGCACCCCTTGGTTATGAAGCTGTGAAAGTTTGGTGGTCCTAGGTGGTACAGTACCAAAGAAATGGACTTAAACACGAAAATCAGAATTTTTCTAAGTAAAATTAGTTTCTGTGAATACTTACCTGTATATGTTGCTATACGTGACTATAGGTCCAAATTCCTTTCCAAACTTCAATTTATTATCCCACACTCAGTACTGCACTTTACACTTACCCTTTGACAGGTGCCCGGTGTCCGCGCATGCGCGGTAGGAAGCCTCCTCTTTATGACGGAAACCAACTACCTTGTGGGAGGTGGGTGTGTAATACAGAAACTAATTTTACTTAGAAAAATTCTGATTTCTGTATCATACTTCCCTGCATATGTTGCTAGAATTCGTCTAGTAGGTGGGAAGGCTGATACAGAAATAAAGTGATTCTCTAAATAAACCTGTCGCTGTGAATACTGACCCTGGGTATAATAAATTGATTCTACTAACCTCAAATCCGTAGAACTCGGATGCGGCCTCTCGTCTGACGCACCCCCCCTTTTTCGGCACCCAGTTGACTGTCGGAGCCCTCGGAACCGCTGTCGTGTCTACTGGCCTGCCCTCACTAGCTTCGCCCACTGCTGCTAATACACTCCTATACACAATGCAAATTGTCCAGTGCGCATATGAGTAACCATGTGATGCATACATGCAACGGTAATAACAGGGCAACTTTGAATGTCAATAACTGCCATTGTTCAATGTCATGGTGGTAGCATATTTACAATATAATGTCATAGTCTTAGCATACTTGCAATATTATGTCATAGTACTAATATATAAGCCCTAACCCAGGACCCTGGATGTCTGTTATGACTGGCTTCCAGTGTGCTGCTAAATAGTACGGTTAGTGCACCGGAGCACAGGGAATTCCCCGGTACCCTACCCGGACTTTACAATACTAGGTACATGATAAAACATATTAAGAATCCAATACTTGTTCAAATTGGCCTTAATTGGTCATGTGAAATTACTCATAATTTAGACAATGTTCCAAAATTAACTAGATTGGTCAGTAAGCGAGGCTTACAGAATATACCCCCCGCGTGGGCCCAGGTACCCCTAAAATATGTACAAATTTCCAAGTGTGTGGGCTTGTGACCTTGACTCTGGGATTAGCGCGAGCGGCATGAACGTGAATTTGTCACAGGGTGGTAGAGGTCCATTGGAGCAATGAGTGTGTGAAATGTGAAGCAGATCCGAGCAAGGAAATAGAAGTTATAACCGATTTCTCTGATGTTAAGTTTTGTAAAGAGACTACCGTATAACCTCGAATTAACGCCCCCGGAGGAGTTACATTTTACAAAAGGGGGGGGGGGGGGGCGTTTATTATTACCAGTAAAAAAAAAAAAAAAGAAAAAAAAAAGAAAAAAAATTACCAAAGACCGCCAATTTCAAAACACAAATAAGGATTTAAGGATTATTTGTGTTTGGAATTGGCGGTCATCGGTAAAATTATTATTATTTTTATTTTTTTTTGGGGGGGGTCGGGGGGGGGGGGGGGGGGGGAGGGGGGGGGGGGGGGGGCGTTTATTAGCCAGTAAAAAAGAAAAAAAGAAGAAGAAAAAAAAAAAGAAAATTACCAAGGACCGTCAATTTCAAACACAAATAAGGATTTAAGGATTATTTGTGTTTGAAATTGGCGGTCATTGGTAAAATTATTATTATTTTTTATTTTTTTATTGGGGGGGGGGGGGGGGGGGGGGGGATGGGGGGGGGGGGGGGGGGGCGTTTATTAGCCAGTAAAAAAAAAAAAAAAAGAAAAAAAAAAAATTTACCAGGAGGACCTCAATTTCAAACACAAATAAGGATTTAAGGGTTATTAGCCATTAAAAAAAAAAAAAAAAGAAAAAAAAAAAAAGAAAAAAAAAAATTACCAAGGACCACCAATTTCAAACACAAATAAAGATTTAAAGACTATTTGTGTTTGAAATTGGCGGTCATTGGTTAAAAAAAAAAAAAAAATTATTTGGGGGGAGGGGGGGGGGGGGGGGTGGGGGGCGTTTAGCCCCCTTAGCCATTATACCAACAGGACCGCCAATTTCAAACCACAAATAAGGATTTTTTTATTTGGGGGGGGGGGGGGGGGGGGGGGGGGGGGGTGCGTTTATTAGGAGGGGGGCGTTAAGCCAAGGTTATACGGTATGTATGTGACGTTGACCTCGAGATTAGCGGGGATTTGTCACAGCATATGAAATATTAAGTATTTTCCATGAAAGAAATAGAAGTTATAACATATTTCTTCTGATGTTAAGTTTTGTAAAGAGTATGTGACCTTGACCTTGGGAGCAGCGGGGGCGGGGGTTGGACACTCGTAGATTTGTGACAGCATGATAGTACAACCTTAGAGGAATGCACAAGTGAAATAATAAGAATTTTCAATGAAGGAAATAGAAGTTATAACTTATTTCTCTGATGTTAAGTTTTGTAAAGAGTATTTGACCTTGACATTGGGATCAGCGGGGGTTGGACGGTCATGGATTTTGCACAGCATGGTAGTAGAGCCTTACTGGAATGCATGTGTGAAATATTAAGCATTTTAGATGAAGGAAATAGAAGTTATAACAATATTTCTCTGATGTTAAGTTTTGTAAAGAGACTAAGTATTTGACCTTGACCTTGGGATCTGCGGGGGTTGGACGGTCGTGGATTTGGCACAGCATGGTAGTAGAGCCTTACAGGAATGCATGTGTGAAATATTAAGCATTTTAGATGAAGGAAATAGAAGTTATAACAATATTTCTCTGATGTTAAGTTTTGTAAAGAGTATTTGACCTTGACATTGGGATCAGCGGGGGTTGGGGTTGGACGGCGGTCATGGATTTTGCACAGCATGGTAGTAGAGCCTTACAGGAATGCATGTGTGAAATATTAAGCATTTTAGATGAAGGAAATAGAAGTTATAACAATATTTCTCTGATGTTAAGTTTTGTAAAGAGACTAAAGTATTTGACCTTGACCTTGGGATCTGCGGGGGTTGGGACGGTCGTGGATTTGGCACAGCATGGTAGTAGAGCCTTACAGGAAGGCATGTGTGAAATATTAAGCATTTTAGATGAAGGAAATAGAAGTTATAACAATATTTCTCTGATGTTAAGTTTTGTAAAGAGACTAAGCATTTGACCTTGACCTTGGGATCTGCGGGGGTTGGACGGTCGTGGATTTGGCACAGCATGGTAGTAGAGCCTTACAGGAATGCATGTGTGAAATATTAAGCATTTTAGATGAAGGAAATAGAAGTTATAAGAATATTTCTCTGATGTTAAGTTTACGGACTAAGTAATTGACCTTGACCTTGGGATCTGCGGGGGTTGGACGGTCGTGGATTTGGCACAGCATGGTAGTAGAGCCTTACAGGAATGCATGTGTGAAATATCAAGCATTTTAGATGAAGGAAATAGAAGTTATAACAATATTTCTCTGATGTTAAGTTTATCCGGACGGACGGACGGACGCACGGACATTCAAACATTTGGGAGTTATGAGCTATTTGTTCTTTAAAAGATCAAAGGATTAGCTCCTAAAGATCAATGGAATTATGAGCTAACCGACTATAACAAAGGAATCCTTTGTTACTAACCCTTACCCTAAGCTCCTAAACCCCCGATGTTGGCCCGGACGGACGGACGGACGGACGGACAACCTGACTCCAGTATACCCCCCCTCAACTCGTTGCGGGGGGTATAATTATGACCCTTCCTATCCTGTTAACATGTCCACTGGTTCATGCTAACAGAGACTCCATGTGAGTCCTCTACACCTTAGGCTCCCTGCTCGCAACGACCCTGCCGGCCGCGACCAAGGGACCCAATTTGTAGATATCTGCGCTCTGCGCGGTCAGCTTGCGCAAATAGAACTGGGCGAACGTTGATCGAGATCTCCATGATGCCGCTGCCATAATTTTGTCCAGCGGCATACCATTGAGAAAAGCCCATGAGGTAGACACTGCTCTTACCTCATGTGCTTTGACGTTCAATCTTTCCCCGATGACGACTGATACGCTCTCGCTATTGCCATCGCGATCCATCTGGACACTGACGACTTCGACAGGTCCTGATTACCGGTGCACGGGATAAATAGTTTTGTGCGCTTACCTCTCAACGAATCGGTCATTGAGATGTAGTGCCGGATTGCCCTGACTGGGCATAACTTAGTTTCGGTCGCGGTTATTTTGCCTGCCTTAGCCAGCGCCGGAATAACGAACGGCCGCGGTGCTTGTCCCGGAAGCTGGGTTTTAGCCAGAAACCCAGCCTCGCAACACAAGGTCACGGAATCCTTAGTCAACACTAGATTCCCACTGTCTATCGATAAAGCATGCAGTTCTCATCTTCTTTTCGCTGAAGCGAAGGCGAGGAGAAACACAGTCTTTATCGACCAGTCCATGAGCGAGCTGTGTGCCATGGGCTCGTACGGAGCTTGCGTCAGAGCCCATAGCACTACTGTAAGATCCCACTTCGGGGCAAACTGACCTAGATAGTGGTCTTTCCCGGGAAAAGTAGGAAATCATTGCCGACAATCTGTGGTCAGTACCTATACCACTGATTGTCGGCCCACTAAACCTAAAGCAGCTGGCCAAAGCGGATCTGTAGCCCTTAATAGTTGACGCTTACGCTTTCCTCTCTTCGAACAGATATCTGAGGAACTCGCCCATGTCTCCTATAGTGGGACTGACTGGATCAATTGGCCTTCGCTGACACCAATTAACCCAGACGTTCCACTTCGCGTCATAACAGGCTGTCGTGGAGGGACGCCTTGCCTTGGCAATGATCTCTGCAGCCTGTCGAGAAAATCCGTCCTTTCTGATACCCTTCCTGATAGTCAGGCGTGTAGGTTCAGAATGGCCGGATTTGCATGATATGTCTTGCCCGAGTGCTGTGACACAATCCCGGGCGACATTGGTAGAACTACCGGGCGCTCTACTAACAGCTCTATGAGGCTGGAGAACCAACTCCGGTTCGGCCAACATGGAGCTATCAGCGTCACCCTGCAGTCCGACAGGCGGATCTTCTGCAAGACCTGTGTCAGTAGAGCGAATGGCGGAAACGCGTATGCGTCCACTCGGTTCCACGACAAGGACATTGCGTCGACCGCCCATGCCCTAGCATCTGGCACTGGCGACACATACATGGGTAGCTGGTTGTTCAACCTGGTTGCGAACAGGTCTACCCATGGGTTGCCCCATCTGTTGATTACCGAATGGGCTACTGTTCTCTGTAAGCTCCATTCGGTAAGAACAGGGGACCCCCCCCGCGACAGGTAGTCCGCCAGAATATTGGACTTGCCTGTAATGTGCCTTGCCACCAGCACCATGCCGTTCCGATGACACCATAGCAACAACTCCCGAGTCTCCAGGCAAAGGTCTATCGACCGGGTTCCTCCCTGCCTGTTCAGGTAAGCCACCACCGTAGTGTTGTCCGTGACCACCTGAACAGACTTCCCCCTGACGTGGGGTAGTGCTTCCACTAGAGCTAGCGATACTGCTCTTAGCTCGAGCATATTGATGTGGAGCCCGATCGACTCCTCTGCCCAAATCCCGAGAACATCAGCCCCAGAGGCTCCAGATGTGCACCCCAACCCGAGTTGGACGCGTCCGTTGTGAGCACCAACTCGGGATCGGGATCCGGCGTGGCCATGGGAACCCCTTCCTGATACCACGTCCGTCGAGCCCATGTCTGAGATGACGCTTGAACTGTCCTGACAGCGGTATCGAGATCTCTAACGATTGATAGTGCGGTTTCCAGTGAAACAGCAGAAAAACCAGTAGGGGTCGTAAGTGTAGCCGACCCAGACAAAGAAGATCTGCTGCTGAATTCAGCACCCCCAGCAGTGACAGAAATTCCCTTGCCGTCAGACATATCGTGTCCAGAACGTTGAAAACCAATTTCAGCGTCCTTTCCACTCTGTCTGCCGGCAGTCTCACTATCCCCTGACTGGTCAGGAAGTTCATCCCCACATAGCAGAAGTCCTGAGTCGGAATCAGTTCTGACTTCTCTATGTTGGGGTGGATGATTCCCAACATCGTTATCAGCCCCCAGAACACCCTCAGATTGAGCAGTAGGGTGTCCCTCGACTGATCGTGCAGGAGCCAGTCGTCCAGGTATTGAAGTATTGAAATACCTCTCCGCCTGGCTTCTGCCCCGATTATCTCCATGAGTTTCGTGAACACCCTTGGTGCCGTGGATATCCCAAAGGGTAGGACACGAAACTGATATACTCGGCCCTCCGAAAGAAATCGTAGGAACTTCCGAGATGCCGCGCACATCGGTACATGTAGATAACCGTCCTGTAGGTCGATGGATACGACCCAGTCGTTTATCCGTATAGTGCGTCGTATCGACCGGGTCGTTTCCATCTTGAAATGATCTGTCTGAATGAACAGATTCAGAGCTGACAGATCTAATACGGGGCGCAGCTTGCCATTTCGTTTTGGTACAACGAAAAGCCTGCTGTAAAAGCCCGGAGATAGCCGATCTCCTACTTCCACGATGGCGTTTTTCGCTAACAAGGCTTGCACTTCTGACACTAGCGCTTGCCTTTTTAGCGAATTATTGTATGGTTCCCACTTCGGCGGAAACCATCTCAAGAGGGGTTGTGTGTGGAAGGGAATAAAGTGTCCCTTGCTCACCACCTGAATGGCCCATTTGGAATCCGTAATGTCCTTCCATTGCGGAAGGAATTCGGATATTCTCCCTCCTACCGGCCGGTAGGAGTCTGGAATGGACCATTCCCCCGAACGCCCCACGCCCCGCGCATCCCTAGCATGAAGCCCCACGAGGCTTCCCACGGGAGAAACCCCTCCCCCTGCTCCTACCGCGAGGTGTACCTCCTCTACCTCTACCCGTTTGGGGTGGAGGAATAGGCGCTACAGGTTGTTTGAAACCCCACCCCCCCGCCAGTACCGGAAGTGTGGGGATTGGCAGGTGAAGCCGAGGCTTTAACACCTCCCCTTTTACCTGCTTGTCTCCTGGCCGGCAACCCCCTGGGTTGTGCCGCCATCGCTAGCCTAGCCAATTGCTGATTCTGCCTCTCGGCAGCGTCAGCCGTTGCCACCTGGGCACACCTATCCCCAAAAAGTGTCTTTGCTTGGAGTGGTGCTGCCCTCAGCGTATCCCTACCCTGCCCTGGCAGGATAGAGGATACTGCCAGAGTCGCATCCCTCTTCGACAGTACGATGTCCGCTGACATCGTCAGCGCTGTCGCCATAGCATGCTTCGCCGCTCTGGCGGATGATTGTAGCAGTGACTCCACCGCTCGGGAGTCTCCTGCTTCAATAGCTGCCCTGGCCGCTCCAAGAAACAAGTCTGTATGGGAGGCCATTGCCACCAGAGACCTCGCCCTTGCGTCCAAGGAGTCTAACAGGACCTCTGATGACTTTGGATAGGCAGGTTTAGAGACCCCAATCTTTTGGGCGTCCTCATCCAAGCCTGGTGTTTTGATGGGCCAAGTTTCCGTGTGTGCGGTGTAAAACTTGAGCCCCTGTTGTGCCAAAAAACTCTTGGGGGTCAGCGTTCCAACTTTCTTGGATTCTGAGCCCTGGCCAAGTCCTCCAACAGCGCCCCTACTGTGGGTGACTGTGGGAGCTTGGGCATCTCTTTGGTGGACATAACCTTGTCTGCCTACCAGAGAGATTTCGCCCTTGGTACCGCCGCCAGCTGCGGCGGACAAACCTCCTGAGGCAGATACTGGTATACAGCTTGTATTGCCTCAGAATATGAAGGCGCACTATCCTCCCCTAGAGAGGTAGCCACCTCACAGTCCTCACTACCCCCTGGTAGCTCAAATTGCTCAAAAGCATCCTCGCATTGTGCCGTCGCCTGCGGTACGACCGTATCCACCTGATCTGGTGACACGTCGCTGACCGTGGGCACGTTAGGCATACTTCGCTTAGTAAATTCCTCCATCATCATGGTGATGGAGGACAACAAGCCCTTGGTCTGCTCCCTTGACGACGCTCTGTCATCATCTGAATGGGAACGAGACCTATGTCTCTCATGCCGCCTACGGCGATCTCGTCTCGACTGGCGTGATCTAGACTCCTGTCTGTGTTTACTAGATCTATACGCCAGCGGACTGCTCGACGAGCTACCAGAAGAGGAACTAGATCGAGATCTATACCTCTTGCTGGTCGCTCTGCGTCTGCTATGTCTATGTGGCGAACGTGTCCGAGAACGCTCCCCACTAGACGGAGACCTGGTAGCCCTAGACCCTGCCCTAGAGCTACCAACCCGTCCGGTGTCCGGCGTCCGGTGGCCGGTGTCCGGTGGAATATTACTACATTCCCCCGTGGCATAGCCAGTGGTATCGATGTGGTCACCACCATGTGCATCGATAGCCTTGACATTCCCGGTATTGTCCGGTGTCCGGTGGCCAATGTCCGGTGGCCGATGGCCTGTGTCCGGTGGTGGAACACCCTGACGTGGCTCAGTGGGTTGCGGGAAACCCAGAACCTGCTCAGTGGGTTGCGAGAAACCCAGAGCCAAGTCACCCTGTTGCAAATTCCGCTGGCCGGATGCCGTGTACGGTTTTTGCGGTAGGGTACCCTGCGTACGAAGGAGCTCAGTGGGTTGCAATAAACCCAGAGCCGGTTCAGTGGGTTGCGAGAAATCCAAAACTGTGACCCCGTCACCCTTCGAACGTGTGGAACTGTGCGAACTGGGCGTGGACTTCGAAACGTTAAGTTTCGTTATCCTGCCCAGGGCTACCTTCCTCTTATCTGCATAAGAGCGAATTGATAGCGCTTGCGACCATGTTTTCGGCCCCCAAAGAGCCGCAACATAGCATGGCTTATCCTGTGAACAGCCATTCTGTTTTTGACAACAACGGAAACATATGATTTCGTGCGAATCCCATGTTCCCGCCTTGTGGCCACAGCCCAGAGTTTTCTGGCCGGCCACTGCCTTGGGAGGATCACCCTTACCCATAGTAACCCTCACAAGGTACCACGCGAATAAATTTCAAAAAAAAAAAATAATAATTTAAAACCGTCGAGTACTGGTACCCCACGGCTACCGGTCACTCGCGTGGCCACGTCACGAAAAACGCGAAAAAAAGTTCAAATTTCGTCAATTTCCGCGACCAAAACGTTCAGAAAGGTTGAGCCAGCAATCTAAAGGCCTATATTGTCGTTAAACAAAAATATCCGCGACCCTAGACTGCCTTAGAAGTCACAAAAACTTGGAAATTCAGAATAGAGTACTCACTTCTTGAAGTTTCCAAATAAAGAGGAGGCTTCCTACCGCGCATGCGCGGACACCGGGCACCTGTCAAAGGGTAAGTGTAAAGTGCAGTACTGAGTGTGGGATAATAAATTGAAGTTTGGAAAGGAATTTGGACCTATAGTCACGTATAGCAACATATACAGGGAAGTATGATACAGAAACTTAACATTGTAAACGCGAAAACTTAACATTGAAAATGGCTAAGTCGACTGCGCGGAAAAAATGGGTCAAGTTAAACAAAAAGTAACATGTTGGATAGTGATATGTGGTGGGCACCCCTTGATTATGAAGCTGTGAAAGTTTGGTGGTCCTAGGTGATACAGTAACAAAGAAATGGACTCAAACACGAAAACTTAACATTGATTGTGGACACCGCCCGCCCGCCCGGCTTTCGCCAATCCAATAGCCTGGATTTTTTTTCCAAAAAACCTGGCTAAAAAACATGAATATTATATAACTTGACCTTGGGATAAGGGGTGTGCGGTGGACCTTGACATTGAGGTCAGTGGTGGAAGGTGGATCGTGGATTTGATATAGCATGATATAGCATATTAAGATGAATGCATGTACGAAATATCAATGCGCTCCCCGAAATGAGAAGGAAAACAAAATTTAACCCAGCGTTAAGTTTATGAACACACTAAGTTGGTGATTTTCTACAGCATGATAGCTATTCACATGAGGAATGCATGTATAAATGTGCTAAGTTTGTGACCTTGGCCTTGGCAAAAGGGGTGGGGGGGTGGGTCATGGATTTGCTGTAGCACAATAGAGTATTATCAGATGAATGCATGTATGAAATATGAAGGTGTTCCCTGTAAAGAAACAGAAGTTATAAGACATTTACTCCAACGTTAAGTTTATGATGTTGATCTTGGGGAAAGGGGTGGGGTGGGTCATGGATTTGCTGTAGCACAATAGAGGATCATCGGATGAATGCATGTATGAAATATCAAAGCGTTCAAAGTGTAAAGAAACAGACGTTACACAACATTTACCCCAATGTAAAGTTTATGAACATGCTAAGTTTGTGACCTTGACCTTGGGGTAAGGGTTGGGTGGTGGGTTGTGGATTTGCTACAGCATGATAGAGGGTCATTTGCGGAATGTATGTATGAAATATCAAGGCGTCATCAGCAAAGAGTTGTTATCAGACATTACAACGTTAAGTTTCATGAATGTGTCGAGTTTGTGACCTTGACCTTGGGGTAAGGGGTGGGTGGTGGGTCATGGAATTGCTATAGCACGATAGAGTATCATCAGATGAATGTGTGTATGAAATATCAAGGCGTTCCATGAAAGGAAACAGATGTTATAAGACATTTATTTTACCCCAACGTTAAGTTTTATGAATGTGCTAAGTTTGTGACCGTGACCTTGGGGAAAGGGGTTGGGGTTGGTCATGGATTTGCTATAGCATGATAGAGTATCATCAGATAAATGCATGTATGAAATATCAAGGTGTTCAAAGTGTAAAGAAACAGAAGTTACACAACATTTACCCCAACGTTAAGTTTATGAACATGCTATGTTTGTGACCTTGACTTTTGGGTAAGGGTTGGGTGGTGGGTTGTGGATTTGCTACAGCATGATAGAGGGTCATTTGAGGAATGTATGAAATAGCAAGGCGTTCCATGAAAGGAAACAGACATTTACCCCAACGTTAAGTTTATGAATGTACTAAGTTTGTGTTCTTGACCTTGGGGTAAGGGATGGGCGGTGGGTCATGGATTTGCTATAGCATGATAGAGTATCATCAGATGAATGCATATTTGAAATATCAAGGCGTTCCATGAAAGGAAACAGATGTTATAATACATTTACCCCAACATTAAGTTTATGAATGTGCTAAGATTGTGACCTTGACCTTGGGGAAAGGGGTGGGCGGTGAGTCATGAATTTGCTATAGCACGATAGAGTATCAGCAGATGAATGCATGTATGAAATATCAAGGCGTTCCCTGTAAAGAAACAGAAGTTACACAACATTTACCCCAACGTTAAGTTTATGAACATGCTAAGAGGTGACCTTGACCTTGGGGTAACGATTGGGTGGGCGGTGGGTCATAGATTTGCTATAGCACGATAGAGCATCATCAGATGAATGCATGATGAAATATCAAGGTGTTCCATGAAAGGAAACAGATGTTATAAGACATTTACCCCAACGTTAAGATTATAAATTTGCTAAGTTTGTGACCTTGACCTTGCAGTAAGGGCTGGGTGGTGGGTCATGGATTTGCTACAGCATGATACAGGGTCATCTGAGGAATGCATGTATGAAATAACAAGGTGTTCCGTGAAAGGAAACAGAAGTTATAAGACATTTACCCAACGTTAAGTTTGTGGACGACGCCGATGACGACGACGCCGACGACGCCGGGGGTATGACATAAGCTCTTCTGCACTTTGTGCAGGCGAGCTAAAAATGTGATTTATCCTTTGTTTTGTACATGGGGGTTAAATATGTCCAAAAAACTTATTACTTTTTGTCATCACACTTATAAGGTTAACTAAACTACCTTTTATAGCATTAAAACTGTTGACAGCTTTCACAGCTGGAATTGCGGATGCTGCAGTAAACATTACATGACCTAGTTCCAAGATAGGGTTAAGTTCGATCGGTTTGTATGCTACTCAAGTTAGTTAGTTTTTAAAAGCAAATCAACTGGGATGTGTAAAATTTGAGCATACAAAGTTTATGGCATAATGGTGTTTTAAAGTAACAATGTCTGAATAATATATGCAATATACCACTGATAATGTAAGAAGTAATGTGTCAAACACTTGTAGTCAGCACTAACAAAAAAGAGGAACGTGTATCGGACATATTCACACATCGGCATGACCAGGGCAGACACGAATGTAATGAGCAAAGGAATGGATAAAAATAATTATAGAAACATTTTTAAGAATACACCGTTATATTTAAATACACCCATTAACATGTTTAAGGTGATTTGATATGTTGAATAACATCTGCAGTACGAGTATGCATGATTTTGATGGCATCGGGTCTGGTACCCGGGAGTAAAACTGGAGTAGCCAAATCTTCCGAAACCCATTAGACTGGGTAACGTAACAGTAACAAGTTAGTGACGTCCATAACTTGAGCGTCTGGAAAAAAAATGTAAATAATCAGAAATTTGTAATTCCTATGATACGTTTTTATCTGAATTGAATAGTTTTCCTACTTTATTGATTTATTTTGTTTGAAATGTGTTGTTCCACTGAATGAAGTACGCACATGTCGTTAGGTGTTCCGAAACTAATTGATCGAGGCTAATTGGGTCACAGAGGATATTAAAGGTACATGCCCACGCAGTAGGTTATATATAATATAGCGATACAGATACTTTTGTATATTCTGTACGTATGACATTTTCTGGCAAAATAAACATGCATTCACCATTACCACGCGCATTGATTGGCATTATTATACATTTTATTTTAGACAAACATTTTCACACTGTTATCAGGGGCGATAACCGTGTTTCCTTAAAATGTTAACGGACATTACTATTTATTCTCTGTATTTAATTTTTGATGTGCAATGATCTTACTTTATAACCTGTCGAAAATATTATTTTTTCAGAACATTGTGTGCTTACCGAGTGGGCATGTACCTTTAAGTAATCATTAATTTAAATAATGTTAAACGGTTTACATACCTTTCTAATTTGTGGTACCAAGGTGATGTTGATTTAATGTTTCTATTGAGCGTTTATGGTTTTAATATGATACTAAATGCAATTTAGTTTACAAATGAAACCCGCTCAGCATCCAGCACACTTGCACACTGACAGCGAGCATGAAATTGCAACACAGGTCAAACTGGCTACCGGCTCTACATTAGGCCGTCCATAAAACTGACGTCAAATCCGGGAACCAGAAAAGTATCACGTCCGGGGCACGCGCATAATCGGATATGTTTAAATGGCGACCGGGCAGTTGCGGCTGTGCCGCTGCTCCCTGCCCTCCCTGGTGACTAGCTGGTGTATTATCTGTAAACAAAACTGGTGTATTATTATGTGTTGTGACAAGCTGGCGTGGCCCTACTGTATACAATCCACACTGTCACGTGGCAGCCCCACCTGTTGAGGGTGTCGTGTGTATTACCTGTACTGCGCTGATCATAACAACTTACATCAAAGTTTTGAGATAGGGTACAGTGTACAGAGGTATATATGGGCCGCGCCATATGAAACCCGGGCTTAATGACAACGTCGTGAAAAGCGACAAACGACGTCGGGAAAACGACGATTCAAATTGTCTAACGTCGCCGTAAAATTTCACATTTTGCCGTCACATTTACGCGTTTACGGGTGTAAGTTAAATTGAGTGGGAGTACGTCAGTGTACATATTATGACGTCATGACGTGACGTCACGTACTTATGACGTTATTGAACGAGAAACGATGTCTGACGGTATGGCCATGGTGTCGCACAAAAATAGTTTACTATGGATAAAACACGAGTTACTCGCAACATAAATGACTTAGCCATGTTTGAGGCGCTGTACTTTGTCACCTAACTATTGTTCTTTAGCATTGTCACTCTGTTTCGTTGTTTGTCCTCATGAACTTAAAATGGTGAACGCATAATTTAATTGGCCACATCTAGGCGATGTCATCGCAGACGCTGCACTTTGATTGCTAAATAATCTTAAATATGAACAACCTACTGTATGCCAACCGATCGTGCCATCTATAATCTTGGTAAATTGAGACTTTCGAACAATTCTAGCCAGTACTTGGCCAATGATATGCCATTTAGTAAACCGGGTGCCACTCATTTTATCATAAACGGATGTAGAAATGCAGCTATTATGACATATATATGCCTTGTTTGTATATAATTTGGCGAAACAAATGCATCAAAATGTCTCTAATAGATTCAGAATCAGTGATTTTAATGCAGGTTCTTGTTTGTTTGCGTGTTATAAGCACTACATAATGCACAAGACACACAGTGAGGTCGGTGGATTTTTCGAAAAGTCTTGACATTAATTGGTAATTTGATGGTGATAAACTTGCTTGTCGCAAGAAATGTAGTATCAAATCATCAGTTTATCAATTGACTGCATAATAATGATTGTCCGGCGAATGCAGTGTGATCCTCAAGAAAGACACATGGCGACAAATATAAGGTATCACGCTATCAAATCTGCACAACGTCGTGTTTTGTCACAAAGTTAATGTTATAAGCGGCCTACTGCAGATGTGCACGTGCAATATCTACAAACAAATACTACATTTGCAGCCGTTCCATACACATATGAAGTAAGATATAATATTGGAATAGAAAACAAATACCCGACGGACGGGGTTATATCAATATTACAAACGGCACCAGGTCCAGTCCATTGAGCTTGTACATAATGTTGTCGACAGTTGCCGAGAAACCACACATACAATGCGACCATTGGAATTATACAATGCGACCATTGGAATTAGCTGCCTAGCGATCATTATAGCTAGATAAACTAGTTTCATAGTAGCGATTATTTTACTAATTAATGACTTATTACATATTTCTCACTTAGGTTGATTGACCCTCGTAAAGATTCTTCCCTGGTCACGGTGTGAATTTGTTATATATTTGATTAGTAACACTTGTCAGATGGAAGATGAACATATATTTTCATTTATTTTTTTTAAATCAATATATTTGTGCGACAATTAGCTTACGATGTTAAGTGGCGTAACTAGCGTGAACATTATGTGTGGACACGATCATATGACCTGGCGACGAAGGGTGGGGATTGAGGATTGTGGATTCGAGGACAAGTGCCCTCGGGAAACATAGTTCATTCCTGAATGCCAATCGGTGTAATTAAAATAATGCAACTTCATTCTCGCATAATTATGAAAGTCATTCGTCACCCATATTTAAAATGAGCTTTCGCCATTGGCGGATTTTAATGTTATATGGGGGAGGGGGTCCCGATACTCCATATGCCTACCCTGCAACTTCTAATTATGTATTACAATTTCGCTGTTTGGGTTATGATACCTCGGGATAATTTTAGAAAATTTGCAAGCACGATAGCTACAGACATTTCTAAAGTCACTTGTCACTTGTGTGGCTAAACTTGAAACTGCCAGGACATCACATGTCCAGCCCCCTCCCCCCTCCCCCCCCCCCCCTCCCCCGCCCCTCCCGATGATCGCGGATATATTGTTTGTAAGAGTTTTTCGAGTTTCCAGAGTTGGTTGAATAACCATCACTCTGTCTTTTATTTTCACATGCATTGTACTTAAAGCCATACGTTCTGCAACATTAGTTCTGCCATACACGAGCGGTGATAATAAAATACCCGGAAAAGTTCTGTGAAATCCATGTTTGTGTTTGCGTTTTCCTGTCTGAAAATTGGCATACATGATGATTGATAAATGCTGCATCGATTTCATATTCAGAACTCATAATACATATAGCATGTACATGGTTATCGTTACCAACGCAACGTCATCACGCGATATGCGGCCGAACGTCAAAATGACGTTATGTAAATGTTATGCTCCTTATTGTTCAATAGAAGGAGAACATGCTTATTACTTTATTTCGTGAGTTAATTATTATTTTTGAAAATAAACACAACGGTACTACATGTATATGTACTTCCGACAGCGGCCTAGTCATGCACTTTACCTTTGTTCAAACATAGCACCTGGCATACCGACAATAGCATTATTCACAGTTCACGCACAATGATCCATCAACCCAGACTTTTACTTTGCGTCACAACATCTGAGAACGTCACTTTTGGACTTCCATTTCTGGCTAAACCATTCGCGCATTCCCGTCCACCGTCTTTCTGACTATGTCGCTCGCAAATTGTCATCCCGGTGGTGCACTTTCACCGAATACAATTCTCATCATCATCATCTCGTCTTGATGTATGCGTTACGATGCAGTATTTAATAGCACATTTTGACATGAGACAGAGCAGACAGTCGTTCAATTATGTAATTTCCTGTCATGACGTCACATTTTTCAAAACATTTCGTCGCGTATGAAACATTAAATAATGTCGCTATCATTTCTTAAATTTATTTGAGCCAACAACAAACAATTCGGAAACGCAAGCCCTTCTCAATCCGCGTTATTTCTAAAATATGCATGCACAATTACTATATTTGGGTCGCAATCCAAAACATGACCTTACCAATAGCTACTGCAACCCTGGCAATGAACATTATTTTCATACATTGTCTTGGGTTAATGGTAAACAATTGGCCACGCTACGAGATATCCAAATTTGGTTGAAATGCGATAATAGATGACACAACGAGGGTTTTTGTCCGGGTTTTCGCATGGCGCGGCCCATATATAGAAACTGGGGTTCCTGCAATATAATCACAGTTTTAGCTTTCCCAGTCTCTGTGGTTAGAAATTTATATATATTTATACGCGTTTGTACATAACTATATAGTACTTTTGTACTTTTGTATACAAATGTAAAACCATTTTACTGTTTTAGGCTTCTCAGCCCCTGTGGCAAGGAATTTGTCAAAACAATGCTTGCTGTACAAAATTATATAGATGTTTTGTATGAAAACAGATAGGACGAACATGAATTTCATTTTTTTCTTTGCCCCTATATCAGCGATTCTATATTTTATGTACATATTGGTGCCGTTTTTCTAGTTTCGATGTAGAACCAATAATGCATTAAACTGTGTTTATTCCATTGGGTGACAGTCCACTTGTTACATTTATAATAGTATAGCCAATTGTTCTCGTCATTTTATATATTTTATTTCCACTTCAAGGGACCAGGGGTCTCAGAAATGTCATTTCCGTTACGTACATTTACATGACGTAAATATAGCTTTACATTTACATTTTTTTCTTTTCAACGGCATAAAACATAAAACTGAAGGGGCATCTATTTAGAAAAGTGTCAAGAATATGGTAAGCTAATTGTATTAGTTTGAAACAGAGAAATGTAGTAGCAAGTCGTGGAATTTCCCATTTATGGTAACCCAACAACATGTATTTAATATGAATCAGTAAAGTTAAGCAAAATAAAATAGCTTGGCATGTAACAGAATGCCGTATTTTACCACATGTACCAAACATCGTTATAAAGCTACATTTAATTAATATCACAGCCTCCAAAAATATGGGCGTAACGGAAATGAGTATGTAAGGGTAATGACAAAACGTAACGGTAATGACATTCCATTTATTTAAAATACTAATACAGCATATATAACAAACATATTTATACTTTGAATATGCTGTACAATATAACTTCAAGTTAGTGTTTACTTTTAATGTGATTGCCAATAGAAACCCACACTCCTTGAAGCTGTGTCTGTTTTTTGTTGTTTCAGAGCTTTTACTAATTAAATCTTGATATATAAATGTTGTAGGTCTGAATAAATGTGCCATTACTGACCGACAACTGATGGGACCTGGTTTATATCTAATTGACGCATGAACTGACTGGTTAGTATGGTAATTTATCATTGCCGTTACGCGATCGTCATTACCGTTACACAATTTTGTAACGGAAATGACCGTAACGGTAATGATTTTTCTTAAAAAACTCCCATTTTTCACCCATCTGTATACAACGCATCATGAAGGTAGAATATGCAAAGGCAACGTTGTAAGTGTGTCTATCTACCCATTTTGGTTTCAGTCGACCTACATACATATGGACGTGTATAAACCTCGAACGGTAATGATGCATGTACTGTGTAACCTTAAAATTCCAAATACAGACCGGCCTCGTTCTCGGAAATGACTTAAGTTGTGTTACCACCGTGTTTATTTATAAATCGGGCTCCCACAAACAGTGTTCATTGCATTAGTAGCTGAGAGTAGGAAAGGGAGATTACTCTGATTTTACATTTTTTGTTCAGCGTAACGGTAATGATTCGATTTCGCGGGACAGATACATTAACGTCAGTATTTTTGACAACAAAAGGCAAATTTATTGCAGAATAAGTTTAATGTCAATGTTAAACTATTTTAATTCGGATGCAATGTATAGTAAAGTACAAATGGACAAGATTTGAGAATTACGGGCTTGTGAACTGTGCTGATTGATGATCGGGACATGCCCATTTGGTGCACCATACGTATGCCAACAACAGAAAATAATAACTAAACACACATAACAAGAATTGTAAATACTGTTTTCTTAATGGATTGGTATTATACATAGTTTCTTTACTGAAAAAAAAATAATTTTCCTTATAAATTGTGTGATTTGTCTGTAAATTACACCGGGACACCAGATGTACATAAAATATAGAATCACTGATATATATGTTATTTTTCTCAATCGTCTTACTTCAATTCTGTAATCTCGTTCGATTTTATAATATCTATTTAATGTCCAAATTATATTAGCACCGCATATAGTACACACTTAATTGATACATAGCACAAGTGCACCTTCCACATAATAAGCATGGTTTCACTGGGCTATTCCTTTTTTACTCTAAATGTATGCACTATACACAGTATATTGAGTTTTTTACTGGCTTTATCGTGCATGGCTTATCTGAATGGATATTTCTGTATTGACACATGTTTATTTCTTCCATTTTGTATTTATATAATTAATTATTTCTATTAAATAAATAAAAATATTATAAAAAGTACAAACTTAAAAAAATGAGTGCTACAGATATACAATATATTCTGAAGCTGCATCGTGATGGAGCTGTTAATGATGAGCAATTGTGAAAGATGGTTGATGCTCTGAAGGTTTCAGAGACTAAGGTCGAGACCAAAGTAGAGCCTAAGGTCGAAGTCAACCCATCTGTATTAGAAAATCTGCGGGGAATGCGTCGTAGGAAAAAGAAAAGGAGAAGGCAAAAACGGGTATACGTTGAACCAAACAAAATTATTATAAATGAACCCAAGCGGGGTCCCAAAGATAAAAAAAAACAGAATTTAAATTGGTCGACAGGCCATTGTGTGATTATTTCAAGTCATATGAAATAGATGCACATAAATATAAAGACCCTAATATTCTGTTTGATGATAAAAAAGTCCCCTATAATAAATCAAATCAATCAAGATATACAAGAATATAATGGCTTAAAGTTTTAAATTGGCATTTCTGTAAAATGCTTCAAAGATGAAAGCGGTGGGGAAAGAAAATATGTCATCGGATAAACCCATTGAGAACAAAGTGCTGTTCTTGATGGAAATAAAGTAGATGAATTTTATAATAACCAAACTTCTTATTTTATTTGCAAACTTGGATTGAGAAATTTACAAATACAGCATCAGGTTTAGAGATTGAACACTGCGCTAAACTGTACTTAAACATTGCAAAATATGAACCACTCAAAGGCTCTTCATATATTCCTTTACCCAAAGCATTGGCAAATAAAAAAGCAATAATTAATGTAAAGAATGATGATAATGAATGTTTGAGATAGGCTCTGACATCCGCTATATGCCCCGCAAAAAGTAACTTTAATAATGTATACAGTTATACAAAATGTAAAGACAAATTGAACTTGAAGGGCATCGATTTTCCAACGCCCATATCTCAAATACCAAAAGTGGAAAAACAAAACAATCTAGCTATTTATGTGTATGGATATACAATAACGAAGAAGACAGAGAAAATAAGCATATTCCCATATTACATATCAGACCAACCAAAAGAAATGCAAATAATTAATTTACTTTTGATATCACAAGATGTAGAAGTTGATACTGATGAAGTTGATGAAGAAGTTGAAGAAGGAATAATAGATGAAACTTATAACCCTGATGAAGATACTGATGAAGGAATAATATATGAAAATTATGATCCTGATGCGTTCTATCCTGAAGAACAAAAGAAAGAAACGCAATATCATTATTGTTGGATTAAAAATCTAAACAGATTACTTGTTGATCAAAACAAGCATAAGGAAAAACATATTTCTGCGACCGCTGCCTTTACAAAAGAAGACTTACTACTCAAGCATAAAGAAGATTGTGAAGGCATTCACAAAACTGCAACAAAAATATAAATGCCCCAAAAAGATAAAAGCCACATCAAATTCAAGAACCATCAAAACCAAATGCCCGTCCCATATACCATATACGCCGACATTGAAAGCATAATCAAACCAGAAAGTAAAAAAGCAGGGGATAAATCAGAAATAACAAGCGAACATGTAGCCTGTGGCTTTGGTTATCAAGTTGTCAGATATGATGGTAAAGCAGAAGAACCAGTAATATACAGAGGTGAGAATGCTACAGAAAAATTCCTGAAATCTCTAAATAAAAGCGCAGTATATGATAAATCAAATATTTAGCAAACCAAAACCACTACAAATGACAATGCAGAATGAAAAAGATTTCCAGGCTGCAACTAAATGTTGGATTTGTAAAGGAACACAATTCGATAATGATAAAGTTCGTGACCACTGCCATATAACAGGTGAATACAGAGGGCTAGCACACAACAAATGTAATCTACGACTTGCAATAAAACCATACAAAACACCAATCGCTGTGGTATTCCACCTTAGAGGATATGACAGCCATTTAATCATGCAGCAGATAGCCAAAGTGTCGGGTAACATAACGTGCATTCCAAATATCACGGGAAAATACATATCATTCAGTCTTGGGCAGCTTAAATTCTTAGATAGTTTTCAGTTTATGGCTTCTTCTTTGGAAAAGTTAGTAGAGTTAGTAGAGTCAACGCCACCAGATAAATTCAAAATAACGAGAGAGGTAATTGAGGATAAGCCACTAAACAAAGAACTTTTTAAAATTGGTAAGTTCAACTCAGAAGATGATCGCGATATTATATTACGCGAGTGTATTAACAAACCAAAGCTTGAATATATTATATCTCACCCCGATGACTTTGAGCTTGGTTCTTGGTTTATTAGGGGGAAACATATAGATAAAGACTCGCAACTTACTTTACTTAAAGAGTATTTGTCGTACACAAACCAATGGGGGGGGGGGGGGGGGAGCGTGCAATGAGTTATCACCAAAGAAATGGATTTGGCCGCTATTGGACATCAGAGAATATTGGTTTACAAAACATGCATCGTAAAATTAGACATACAATTTGCAAAGACAAGATGCTAGATATTGATATGAAAAATGCACACCCAACACTCCTAACTTTCTATTGCCATGAGAATAATATACCATGTACAGCATTAGATAAGTATATAAACACACGCGATGAACTAATTGCTGAATACAGAACCTTGTATAATCTATCACGTGATGATGCCAAGAAAGGATTACTTGCTATACTAAACGGCCGTCAGGTTGAAATATCTAATCAACCGCAGTGGTTTGTTGATTATTATGAAGGAATGAGAACAATTATTGATCGTGTTGTTAATCTAAATCCCACCCTATATGAACTAGCTACACAACGGAAAATGGAGAGGAACACAACTTACAATATTGACGGATCAGCCGTTAACCTGTTAATGTGCAAATTGGAAAATAAACCTTTAATGGCAGCTGTAGACTATTACGGGGCGCCAAGTACGGGGCCCCATGCAGGACAGGTTAATTATGTGTACAAAATTGAGTTTTGTAACACTAAAAGTCACAAAATTCAATTCTGTGTCACAAAATTCAATTCTGTCAATTCTGTGTCACAAAATTCAATTCTGTGTCACAAAATTCAATTCTGCATACGTTTCGTATACAAAATTCATTTTTGTTATAAAGGATTCAATTTTGTAAGACAGAATTGAGTTTTGTGAAGAAAATTCAGTATTGTGGACAGAATTCATTTTTGTCCACAAAAATTAGTTTGCGTAGGATAGTCTATGTCATCTCCACGTTGATTGGTTGAGATCGGTCTTAGTCCATTTTACTAGATGGTGGAGTACACTTGCAGGTTTAAATATTTCAATGCGAAAATATAACCCAATATATCAATATAATACTTCTTTATGGACAGTTATTTTGGTTATATTATGATTACAAATGAGTGGTCACACCATATAAGCATATACATGTATACTTTGAAGGAGAAATAAGAAAAATATTCAGAATTTTCCCTCAATTATGTAAACAGGGTCAAACATAAAGTAGCCGGGACATAGCTAGACCTGAGAGCATGCCCATATATAGAGAATACCAGGCTAGTGTATTTTGATATCAAGTTTATCAGGCAAGGCTAGGAAACGCGTAGGAATTCCGAGGCTTGCCGAGGAATTCCTACCGTTTCCGAGCCGAGCCTGATAAACTTGATATTAAAATACACTAGCCTGGTATTATATTTATCAGGTAACGTGTTATGCTCGAAAATAACATTAGATGACGTTGTATTCTAACAGTAGATCTAACCTTGTGAAACAAATGGTATTGGATCTGTGTCTACTAGTTGCGAAGTTACGTGTTCGCAACTATGTGTATACATGCATTATTTACAGTATACACCATCTTAGTATTCATGGTATCTACACAAATACTACAAATGGTTTCCTCAAATGGCCCAATACACACATTATGTTTATAAACACAGACAGCAGTCAGAACACAGGCCACAGCGCGTGTATTATTGATTTAACTGGGGCAGCTATACCTTGCGAAACACAATAAATGACGTCAGTACTCGCGGGAGATCTACATGTACATGAAGTATGTGTACAATTATAACGCAAATGAGTTTAAATACGAATGGGTTTGTCAACGTTTGACTGTTTGGAGATAGTTGAAGCAAAATGGCAGAATGAGAAATGAATCATCGGCAGAATGAGAAATGAATCATCGACATTGAATGTGTAGATCGGCGACCGTGACCCATTTCTCCCGTGCAGTTTCTGACCAATGGTAGTCCTTCTTACATGCGTGTGCAGAATTGACAGAATTGAATTTTGTGACACAGAATTGAATTTTGTGGCACAAAAGTGAATTTTGTGACACAGAATTGAATTCTGTGGCACAGAATTGAATTTTGTGACACAGAATTGAATTTTGTGGCACAAAAGTGAATTTTGCGACATTCAATTCTGTGGCACAGGATTGAATTTTGCGACACAGAATTGAATTTTGTGTCACAAATGTGAATTTTGTGACACAGAATTGAATTCTGTGGCACAGAATTGAATTTTGTGGCACAAAAATGAATTTTGTTGACAAAATTGAGCCATGTCCCACTTGGCGCCCCGTACCAAGTGGGACATGGCTCAAATTCATTTTTGTGCCACAAAATTCAATTCTATGTCACAAAATTCACTTTTGTGCCTGTGTCACAAAATTCAATTCCGTGCCACAGAATTCAATTCTGTGTCACAAAATTCAATTCTGTGTCACAAAATTCACCTTTGTGCCACAAAATTCAATTCTGTGTCACAAAATTCAATTCTGTCAATTCTGTCAATTCTGCACACGCATGTAAGAAGGACTACCATTGGTCAGAAACTGCACTGGAGAAATGGGTCACGGTCGCCGATCTACACATTCAATGTCGATGATTCATTTCTCATTCTGCCGATGATTCATTTCTCATTCTGCCATTTTGCTTCAACTATCTCCAAACAGTCAAACGTTGACAAACCCATTCGTATTTAAACTCCTTTGCGTTATAATTGTACACATAATTCATGTACATGTAGATCTCCCGCGAGTACTGACGTCATTTATTGTGTATCGCAAGGTACACCTGCCCCAGTTAAATCAATAATACACGCGCTGTGGCCTGTGTTCTGACTGCTGTCTGTGTTTATAAACAGAATGTATGTATTGGGCCATTTGAGGAAACCATTTGTAGTATTTGTGTAGATACCATGGATACTAAGATGGTGTATACTGTAAATAATGCATGTAGACACATAGTTGCGAACACGTAACTTCGCAACTAGTAGACACAGATCCAATACCATTTGTTTCACAAGGTTAGATCTACTGTTAGAATACGACGTCATCTAATGTCATTTTCGAGCATAAAACGTTACCTGATAAATAGAATACCAGGCTAGTGTATTGTAATATCAAGTTTATCAGGCTCGGCTCGGAAACGGTAGGAATTCCTCGGCAAGCCTCGGAATTCCTACGCGTTTCCTAGCCTTGCCTGATAAACTTGATATCAAAATACACTAGCCTGGTATTCTCTATATATGGGCATGCTCTAACGTCTAGCTATATCCCGGCTACTTTATGTTTGACCCTGTTTACATAATTGAGGGAAAATTCTGAATATTTTTCTTATTTCTCCTTCAAAGTATATATGCTTATATGGTGTGACCACTCATTTGTAATCATAATATAACCAAAATAACTGTCCATAAAGAAGTATAATATTGATATATTGGGTTATATTTTCGCATTGAAATATTTAAACCTGCAAGTGTACTCCACCATCTGTAAAATGGACTAAGACCGATCACAACCAATCAACGTAGAGATGACATAGACTATCCTACGCAAACTAATTTGTGTGGACAAAAATGAATTCTGTCCCACAAAACTGAATTTTCTTCACAAAACTCAATTCTGTCTTACAAAATTGAATCATTTATAACAAAAATGAAGTTTGTATACGAAACGTATGCAGAATTGAATTTTGTGACACAGAATTGAATTTTGTGACACAGAATTGACAGAATTGAATTTTGTGACACAGAATTGAATTTTGTGATTTTTAGTGTTACAAAATTCAATTTTGTACACATAATTAACCTGTCCTGCATGGCGCCCCGTAACTATCTTACAGAGCAAGATATAGAGGTTGCTGCACTTGTATTTGATGACTTAATGATTTATAATGAAAATGTAAATATTGATGATATACTCGTGGGTTGTTCCAAACGTGTCAATGAAAACATAGGTGCCGATATTGTGTTTACTGTTAAAGAAATGGATGAGGGGTATGCATTACAAACAAACGCACAACCCAATCCACACAGGATATTGAGTTGTTACTTAGAAAAGGCGTTTATCCGTATGACTACATGAATAGCTTTGATAAGTTTCAAGAAACAGAACTACCGCCCATAGAGGAGTTCTACAGCAGTTTAACCAATGAAGGCATAAGCGAACAAGATTATAATCATCCACAAAAGGTATGGAAATAATCCAACTGTAAAACACTTGGTGATTATCATGATTTATATCTCAAAACTGACATCACTCTACTTGCTGATGTATTCCAGACCTTCAGAAAAACTTGTATGAACGCATATAACCTTGATCCTCTACATTATTACACTGCTCCTGGTTTATCATGGGATGCACTACTAAAGCACACACAGCTAGACTTATAATTATTAACTGATATTGATATGCATTTATTCATTGAGAAAGGTACGCGTGGTGGTATAAGTATGGTGTCAAAAAGACATGCCAAAGCAAACAATCCACATGTTGCAGATTACAATCCTGACAAGGAAGACAACTACATCATGTATTATAATGCAAATAATCTTTACGGCTGGGCAATGAGTCGGCCACTCACATACTCTGGATTCATGTGGAGAACCAAAATTAGCGAAGGGGGGAATGTGATAAAAGCGGAGAAAGGAAAAGGTTATATACTCGAGGTTAATATGAATATCCCAAAGAACTACACAAATCACACAATGACTATCCACTTGCTCCAGAAAAATTAGCAGTGAAGAAAGAATGGCTCTCAGAATACCAAACAGAACTGCTAGAAAATAACAGCATGATAAATGTAGAGAAACTTGTCCCCAATTTGATGGACAAGAAGAAATATGTGGTGCATTACAGAAATTTACAACTGTATAAATCCCTTGGCATGAAAGTCAAACAAATACACAGAATATTAGAATTCAATGAGAAGCCATGGATGGAACCATAGTGATACATTCGTCTTAACATAGAGTTCCGTCAAAATGCAAAGTCTGCATTTGAAAAAGATTTCTACAAACTAATGAACAACTCTGTGTTTGGCAAGACAATGGAGAATATTCGCAAACGAGTGGACATAAAACTTGTCAGAACAGACGGCAGTGAAACTGAGAAACTAAGACAAATCATAGCCAAACCAAATTTCAACAGACGTGTTAAATGCTCAGATGAATTATCTGCAATACATGTAAACAAAATAAAACTAACACTAAACAAGCCAATCTATGTTGGCATGTCTGTCTTAAACTCAAAACATCCGATGTATAACTGGTACTACAACAAACTAAAAAAGAAGTACGGTGAAAAATGCACAACTTGTTGTACACCGACACTGACAGTCTACTTGGAGACATCAAAACAAAAGATGCATACAAAGATATGGCTGAGATGAAAGTTGAATATGACTTCTCTGATTATCCAAACGACCATCCACTCTACGATGAAACAAGCAAAAAAGTAATAGGTAAAATGAAAGATGAATGTGCTGGAACACCGATAGCAGAATATATTGGTCTGCGACCAAAGTGATACTCTGTTCTGAGAGCAGATGAACAAGTCATCAAGAAAGCCAAAGGCGCAAACAAATATGTAATAAAAAAAATAAAAATAAACTTTGAAAACTATAAAGATGCATTATTCAACAAACAAAAATACACACATTCAATGAATATGTTACGCTCAATGAAACATCAGATATATGGACAAACAATAAACAAGACAACTCTATCCCCGTTAGATAAAAAACGATATATAGCACCAGATGGAATCATGGCATACGCGTACGGGTATCAGCAGGAACAATAAGCAATTCTTCTTTAACAAAACCTCTCTTTGGTGCTGGTGATTTCAAATAATAAACTCTTATGCCCTGCGTTATAATATGATAATAAATTTTGTGAACATCAACACTCCATATCCGGTCAGTAGCTCTACGTTTACCCCCGCCTTCTTGTTCTCCAGGTTGGTATAAATATCTTAAGTTTACAGTAGGACATATGGGGCTATCCTTTAATGTTTTAATTTCAATTGGAGAGGGTTTTTTCGTCTCCGAATTTATTGCAGCGATTGCTGTCACAACTCGCATTCTCTGGGCGACATGCAGAGCAAAGCGTTTGGGTTATATCACAGAGATATAATTCAGTGTTAAAAGACTTATAAAATCCAGTGGGCACACGACGTCAGATAGACGTCGGACTGACGTCGGTTTCCGACGTCGGATAGACGTCGGATCATGTTCGAAAATGAAAGTGTTTAGACGTCAGAATCCGACGTCGAACGGACGTCGGAATCCGACGTCGAACGGACGTCAGAATCCGACGTCTAATGAACGTACGGACGTCAGGATTCGACGTTGTATTATACGTCTAATTCTGACGTCATTTCAACGTCGGATTCCGACGTCTAAACAACTTTCGTTTTCAAATATAATCCAACGTCTATCCGACGTCAGAAAACGACCTTTATCCAACGTCTGGTTCTGACATCAATTCAATGTCGGGTTTTATCGTCTACACAACTTTATTTTGCATTGATTACTTGATCTGCAGTTTCACTCTGGATCAACTAATCAATATCCTGGTTTGGTACCTGGTCAGTAATAAACACATATTTTGGCTGGCAAATGTATTTTATTATACTTTCACATATATTTTTGCAATAAATTTATGGTGCGATTCGTTACTCGATGGAATCATATAGCAGGGACTTAGTTCACTTTAACCCTTATCCTGCTGCAGACGACAATCATGCGGATGGAAATTGCTGAATATTCGATCATTTCGCGATAAAAACATACCTAGGCATTTCATTAGAATTGTCTCACGAGACAATTCTAATGAAATGTCAAGTAATCTTTTCATGGAGAACTGGAACTGTGTCCACGGATACGAATGCCCCCACTGGTGCATCGATGGTCAACCATAACGTATCGTCCACTTCCACCTCGGGTTCCGAGTCCGCGCCGGATCTACGAATGCGTGAATTGTACGTATCCTGAAGCGTCGCCGGCGATGTCTTGGGGCGAGCTTGTTTCTGATTCTTTTTATGCCACCGGGTTTCGAAGAAACGGATGGCATATAGTGTTTGGTCCGTCCGTCCGTCCGTCCCGTGCGTGCGTGCGTCCGTCCGTCCGTCCGTCCGTCCCGTCCGTCCGTCCGTCCGTCCGTCCGTCCGTCCGTCCGGGCCAACGTCCGGGGGTTTAAGAGCTTAGGGGCGTGGTTAGGAACAAAAGATTCCTTTGTAATATTCCGTAAGCTCATAAACTCTATTGTTGTTTAGGGGCTTTTTCTTTGTTCGTCCGTCCGTCCGTCCGTCCATCCGTCCGTCCGTCCGTCCGTCCGTCCGTCCGTCCGTCCGTCCGTCCGTCCGGTCCGTCCGTCCGTCCCCGTCCGTCCGTCCGTCTGTCCGTCCGTCACACTTTTCGGTTAACCACTTTGTCACAGTTTCTCAAATATGCTGCAGGTGGCATCCGCGTTCGACAGACGCATTTCTTGTTCATCTTAGCATCGTGCTTCATTCGTCGCTTCAGCAGTTCTTCGAGAGGATCCTTATTAGAATCCGGTTTACTTTTCACAATTTCTCTCTGCCTAGTCTCTGTATCGTCTCAATCGTTGCAATCGTTGCAATCGTTTCTTCATCTCGTTCTGCGCTTTACGTATTTCCATGGCCGTACTGTGCTTCAGTGTATCCAAGGATGTCAGCGTGATTTCAAACATTCATTGTTCGATAAGATTGGCTCGTTGGGAAGATCGATCGGCTTCAATCTCTTCCATTTCTGTGTTGCTCTCGTATGTGTACGTCTTAGCGTTGTCTGAAATATACATAAAACAACACAATTATGAAAGCATACAAATGTTTGCATATCTTTAAGTATTAGCCCTTACATAATGTATACCTCCATAAAGCCAACATGTGCAAACAATGTATATCCAGATGAGACGGCTCGTCGTCTCATCAGGATCTGCCGCATTTGCCACTATTATTCATCTAGAATTGTCTTTTGTCATAAATGGAATAGTACAAAGACAAGGTAGGATAACCAGGGTTGAAATGGTTAATAATAATAATACACTAGTATACGTTAGGCCATCAAAAGTACTTTGGTTCTCAGATATCGCCGCGTCTGAATAATCCCTGCGCGTCTAGCATTTTATCGTCATGGAGAATAAAAGTGTACTATAATTTTGCCACATGATCAATAAAAAACACTACCATGGACAATATGTTAAATCCAATCATGTCTGACAAAATTGCTAAATTGAGAGAACACATTGTTATTTCGTGGGAACAAATTAACAAAAAAAAAAGAGAATTCTACGTCCCCTGGGTGGCTCCGTACATGTACAGTATGATGTACAATTCGAATAAACTTTGAGTATATGCGCCATTATCTAAGGCGAATACATGTAGTTTCACAAAGACAGTATGTAACGATGACAAAATCTATAATTACTATAGCTGTCCTACAAGTTTTGAGAAAACGCGACCGCATAGACCTCCATTAAAGGCACAATTATATGATAATGCATGCAGTTTGTAAATGGTGAATAGCGACAATATATTAACAACACATGAATAGGAATGTGCGAAGTGAGACGGGGGGAAATAATTTCTGAAAAAAATAAAATCACACAAATATGCATCTGGCAACTTGAAATAAATTCACACACGAACATCTCAAACACAAACAAATTATATATATTTAAAAAAAGCCGTTCTCCCGCTGCACATTCTGCACACCCCGTGACTGTCAACGTGCTTATTTGTATGGCCTAATGTATATGTTGTAGACCACTACCGAATACATGTTCGATGAGCGTTACAGCTTCAAATCTCGTTTCATATGAAACTTGTAAATTCGTTCTATAAATAGCCACTCATGTAAGAAAGTAATTTCACCAACAAGAAATATGTGTATAAATCAGCATACTTCCTTTTTACGGAGCCCCGCAGGGGACGTAGAATTTTTTTTATATTAATTCGTTCACACGAAATAACAATGCGTTCCCTCAATCTAACAATTCGTTCCCACGAAATAACAATTCGTTCAAACGGGAACGAATTGTTAATTCGTTGGAACGAATTGTTATATCGTGGGAACGAATTGTTAATTTGAGGGAACGAATTGTTAATTTGAGGGAATGAACAATTCGTTCCCACGAATTAACAATTCGTTACGAATTGTTAAATTGAGGGAACAAATTGTTAATTCGTGGGAACGAATTGCTAAATTGAGGGAACAAATTGTTATTTCGTGGGAACAAATTATCTAAGGCGAATACATGTAGTTTCACAAAGACAGTATGTAACGATGACAAAATCTATAATTACTATAGCTGTCCTACAAGTTTTGAGAAAACGCGACCGCATAGACCTCCATTAAAGGCACAATTATATGATAATGCATGCAGTTTGTAAATGGTGAATAGCGACAGTATATTAACAACACATGAATAGGAATGTGCGAAGTGAGACGGGGCGAAATAATTTCACGAATTGAAACGTGAATCAACTGATCACGGCGTTGTCATGTATTTTTGTATTACAAATGTTATTGAAAACATATTAGCTGACACGCATGCATCAATATACTTACATAAGAAAGTTAATTTCTTCAAGATTACGTCGATCTTTCCCCAATTTCAAATTAAAATCACAAAGAGAAAACGGAAATGGCGGATAACCTAAACACAATTGGAGCACCTCGGGGATTATAGATTAACCAGACCTCCGCTTTGGCGAAAAGATCAGAGATAGTTCCGAATGAGTCAGGTCGGCTGTTTTCCAGCGTATTACTGTATCTGTGGCTACCGCTATGCAGTAATGCGGGAACCAGGTCCAGTGGCATTTGACACTGACGCTAATAAAGCATGTCAGTTGTCAACACTCTGAGCGCGCACGGGAATCTTGACCTAGAATTCTGCGACGTTAATGAAATTGCACGTACGCCCAGCCCAACCTAAATACATACGCAAAATTAATAAAATGATTAATTACATAGGCCTAAACATGTCGCAAATATAGCTAGAGAACAGACGAAATGGCTGTGTATGTTTTATACGAAAGACAGAGATAGTTTTGAGGACTGTTTGAGAGGAAATGATGATATTCCAACCCTGGAGGAAAGAAACAAAATAAGAAAAGAGTTATCAAAAACAAAATATTCTAAATTGCTTATTATAACTGACCAACCCACTGGTTATAAGTTGCTTAAGTAATGCTGATAATTGCTTAGTATTACTTAATATTTAGTATTGTACTTGATTTAACTGGATTTAACTTGAATTTAACTTGAGTTAACTTGATTTAGCTAAGCAATTCATAGATAACAATGTTAAGAATTGCTTAGTAAATGCGTATTGCTTAGCATTGCTCAGTAGTTCTAAGCAAATTTAACTTAAATAATAGTAGTAATATATGAAATGTTTGAGATATTGATATTCATACAATTATTGATTATTATATTTGGATCGGTCTGGGTTTATTTAAAAATTAAATTTGTATTATGCAAAATAAAAATGGATTGTGAGGAACTTATAGAACAACTGAGTGATGATAAAATATACACTGATAATGAATGACCACTTAAAACAACGATTATCTGCGATTATTTCAGGCGGGAAAGCTATCCAATATTTAGGTAAAAATATAACTATTTCACAACTAGAAGAGTTAGAAAATGAACAAATATTAAAATTGTATAACAGATATGAAAGTAGACTAGGTGCTTCTATGACAAAAACTCTTGGTAATACTATTTTGAATATGTATGCTATACTAGCTGGTAAAGTCTTACTTACCTATACCGGAAGAAAATCATACTAAACACGTAGCTGATTTAGAAGATGACCCATTTGTTGAATATGCATTGACTAGTACTTGCTGTGAGTTATATTTTAGGTTTGGTGCATTTCTGGCACCTATTACTACAAGTATAACAACATATAAATATTGTCAATTTAAAAATATAAATGATACAAATAAAAATAATGGAGACAGAGAACACACTACAGATTTCTGAAGAAGAAATTCCAGAACGAAACGAGGAGATTAAGCAAGTAACAACAAAGAATCCGAAACGGGTAGAAGCTGGCAAAAAGGGTGCTGCTTTTAGGAAAGCCAAAAAAGAAAGTCTATTAAATATGGAACATAAGAAAAAAGTAGACATAACACTTTAATATTATAGTGAAAGTCTATAAAACATCAACTACAACATAGTTTATAGCTGCAATGGGTCTAGCTGCAGGTGTTGTGTTTGGCTGGAAATTGTTCAATCTAAATAAGATTGTAACAAGAGAACCTGAAATGTCTTGTGTCGGTGATGTAAAACAAAATCCATTTCTTATGGAGTAAATAATTAATTAAATTAAATTAATATTATGTAAAATAAATCTTGCTTATCATGCTGCTGTAATAACGGCGCTTGAAATAGGATATATGCGCAGATAACAAATACAATTATGAAACAGGCAGTTCCAAAAACTGCAACTTGATGGTTACAATATGGCTATGTTAATGTTGGATACTGGTCTCGCTATTGCTACGAGAGATATGCTTGTTAAACAAGGTATAATTCCAGATAATATTTTGAAGTAATACAATTATTATATAAAACAAAATGGCGGGAATAGCTATGATGATTGGTGGCGCATTGGTTAACGCATTGGCGTTTACAGGGTGTAATTTCTTATTCAGTTCATCGGGGAATGGTTCGGCAAATGATGAACGCAAAAAAGTACTAATGCCGTGGAGCAATTACAAAAGGCACAGGCACAGTGGGCGGCAAAAAGAACAGAGAGATTAGACTGGATTAATAATGAAATCAGGAAACAAAATCACGCTGCTAAGATTTTTGATGATGTGGACGAAGCTATTAGAGAATATAATGCTGTTACTACTCCGGTGACAGGTGCACAGCGGTTACAATCGTTTCAGAGAGAGCCAACGTTGAGTGATGATTTTTACCCACCGTCACAAAGTCAAAAGGATAGAGAAATTATATTTATAGTCGGCGGAATGACTGCGTTGGGATTTATTGCGTACAAATTGGTGTAAAAAGTGGCCAGCTATACTACTAATATATTTTGAACGACCCTGGGTTTCTATATCGTCTCCGCTGTAAGACGGGCAGATATCTGAACAGGAGTTTAAGATGGTTCTGGATGAATTGAATAAATATAATGAGAGGAAGAAACTATAGTAGAACAGGGAAAGGCACATGCAGGCACTTAGTGCCATTCCAAAAAAAAAAGGCACACACTTCTGTTCAGCAAATTTATTTTTGTGAATGACCCACCGCCGATATACCAAGAAGCACAATAATGGCTTACATAACCAGAATATGACCTATGCTATGATGATTGATTGATTGATTGGTTAATTGTAAACTCTAAAATTTCAGACAGATAACGGGTGAGTGATTGATTGTTCACACTATCCTCTCTCACACAACTACAAATATTTGTTTTTAATTATTACCATATGGTCTTACTTCGGCACCGCTTGATATCATCCTATCATCTGCACTTTGATATCTCGCTGATATTGGTGTTTGTAAACACTGTATTTTATCTCGGTGATACAAGCTCTCAAAGATTAAACAGGCTCAATGAAATAGTATATGTTTGTACTTGACAAGTAGGTGCGAGTATAGAGAGATTGTGGGTGGGGAGTATATATACAGTTGTTTTGATACAATCGAGACTCCTATGGGGGTTGTGCAGAAATATTGATGTGTGTTGGTACAAAACCACAGTATAGTTTTGTACAGCAAGCATTGTTTTGACAAATTCCTAGCCACAGGGGCTGAGAAGCCTAAAACAGTAAAATGGTTTTACATTTGTATACAAAAGTATGGTGTCCATACTGGAGTCTGAATTTAAATGCCATGTGTCTCATATGTGGATGAAATGTGGTCCAAACAGTTCAACTTTGTATATAAAGCATTTCTCGGTAGATTTGACCCTGTGGGTAAGTAAAAATAAAAAATAAAGTTTTATTGTTGAACAAATATATAAATGTTTATTTGCAATTCTAGTTTTAATTTGCTAACTATATATAGCATTCATATTTCCCGCTGATGCGCTCGCACTTAGTAGCCACGTGCCTGGATTTTATTAGACACTAATGTCACTATACGTCATCGACAACGTCACCGATAGCATTCAGTTCCCGCAATATTAAAAGCGTGTTTTTATGATCATGCACGTACATCGTGTGTTAATTAAAGTATCACAGTTGTTATGGTGATTATATATGCATGTGTGTGATGCTGAAAATTATATTGTAATACATGATCTATTGAGGAGTTTCAAACGGGTGTACCTTTGTATCTTATCTGCAGCAAAGCGGTATAGTTACTAGTAACAATGAATAAACTATGGTGGCTGATTAGGGACATTTCGCCTAGTCGCTCCGTCGCCATGAAGTTTATCGCTCCTTCGCGGCGACGTAGCGATAAGTATCGCTCCTTCGCGGCGAAGGAGCGACGAGACAAAGTTTAGTGTCCTTAAACTTCGTTTCGTCGCCCCGTCGCCCCGTTTCAAAACTCACACAGGAAGGCATAATTGAGAAATAGAAAATTGTGCAATATATATATTCTTAATATTCATCTACACTAACAATAATAAACGACCTTGTATTAAGAACATTGATGAAAATGAACCTTAATATGCATGAAACATATATATTTTTAAATTTGTGTATGGTTTGTATATCTTGTCAAATAGCTTAAATGTTTTTCACACCTCTATGTGGACAAAGCCCAATATTATGTTGTATTGACCAGAACACAGTGTATTTTAGTGGGGTAGCTCGTATATATAGTCGATTATGTACAATATGGGAAACTGTGTAGATCCTGATTATAGATTGTGAATGCATATTTCCCCTGAAAGGTATAGCCTCAGCAAGTGGCTATGCACAAAATGGGGAACCGGGTAGACCCTGATTAGACTGTGATTGCAAATTTCCCCTAGAAGGTATAGCCTCAACAAGTGATTGTTATAAGATGGCTACACGTCCTGACGGGCGACACGCGGCTTGCTTGTATACGGTATAAAGTGATTATGTACAATATGGAAAACAGTGTAGACCCTGATCGGACTGTGATTGCAAATTTCCGTCGAGGTATAGCCTCAACAAGTGATTATGTACAAGATGGCTACACGTCCTGGCGGGCGAAAACGGCTAGTATATGGTCTACACCTTCACACTGTCTCCGTGTGTGTCACCATTAGAGAGGTTCTACAGTTTGTTATTTGTATTTCAATTAAAAATCACCATTCCCATTTAGCATGTTTAGCATGTTTAGCCATTATAAAGTGGATTATCTTCCTTGGCTTCCTAGTATAAGTTTATCGCGGTACTCTCCCTTTATTTCATATACAAATATTTCCATTTTGCATCCAAACATTAAAATGGGCCCTGGTATGAGCAAATTAATGACATACATTATGTAAGTACAGTCCAAACATCGTTTTTAATTTATGATGTGTATAGCTTTATTTATTAACACATATAGTAATTATATGAAGATTTGGGTAGATTTGGGTAAATTGTGTCACCCATGACCAGTGACATGTTACAACTGCAGTCATACAAGATTCTTTGACATATCTCAAACTTTTTATTTTGTGAAATTCTTTTTCGGAGGTACGATCTGAGACACAGACGCTTTAAACACGCATTCGGCCTCGCTACATTTTTAAATTCTGATCTGAAGAATCACAGAAAATATTCATGTTCATAAAGTATTAACTTACAATTGGACAGAATACAGTCTATCAAAATCTTATGCACTTAATTAACACTGTGCAGTTTGTCGCGAGTATCTCATCATTATTGTGGCAATAATAATATAAACTAGAGCAGCTTGAGCTGCATCAACGGTTTGAGCCTCAAACATTGATTTCATGTGTAACTAAGCTTTAGACCAAGGTGTAAACTATCGGTTGCAAAAAGAATTTCTGAAGTTTTAGAATGAACAGTCCAACATTATTGTGTTCGCATCATCACACCGATGTGGGGCCGGTTAGCTTAGAGGTAGAGCGATCGGCTCGGAGCGAGTGATACCGGGTTCGATCCTCAGCCAAAGATTTAGCTAAAGGACAGAAATATCGACTACAGCAAAAACAATTGAAATCGAATGATAAATAACGAAGCTGACGTCACATCCGTTTGCACTATTTTGAAAACTTGAAAAAATACGTTCATCTTTGACATCGAATAGAGCCGTAAGTAGTCAAGATATAGCTCTGAAAATTATCATCTTTCATGCGGCTGACACTCCCCTATCACCCTGGCAAGAAATTATGTTGCTGACAGTACTGTACAAATTGGAAAACGTTTGTAAAGACCACCCGTTATCAGCCGAAATTCGGCAAAATCGTTGAAAAATATGTACATTTTTCAACTTCAAATGCATATAGCTCTTTTATTTGAGCAGACAGCCGAAAACTGTCAGCAAATCTGAGATAGAGAATTTTGTCAGCTTTCCGATGCAAATGCAAAAATAATTCTTGAAATCGGTTGGAAAATAAGGAAGTTATAGGAAGTATGACGTCACTTCCGTTTTCGTGGGAAGTAGCATTAACAGATATCTGAAAATCTCTGAGTCTCTGCTCACACTTGATCCAAATCGGCATGCAAAATTTGAAGTCGATCCGACCAGCGGTTTGGTGTAGATGGAGGGAGCCCGTAAGTCAGCGGATGATTATTTTTCGATAGTTATAGCCCCTAAATTGCAGTTTACGCCATTTGTAAATACACCTAATAAAACGGAAATTACATATGTGCAATATTCCGCCAGTGAAGTTTTCGTTTGTTTTTCACCATAGGCCGGGCACAAAGCGGGAAAGTTTTAGTTAAATGACTGAAATATCGACCGCAGCAAGAAATTTTGAAATCTATTGATAAATAACGAAGCTGACGTCACATCCGTTTGCTCAATTTTGAAAACTTGAAAAAAAGACGTTCATCATTGACATCCAATAGAACCGGAAGTAGTCAAGATAGAGCTCTGAAAATTATCATCTTTTATGCGCCTGACACTCCCCTATCACACTGGCAAGAAATTATGTTGCTGACATTACTGTACAAATTGGAAAACGTTTGCAAAGACCACCCGTTATCAGCCGAAATTCGGCAAAAATTCGGCAAAATCGTTGAAAAGTATGTACATATTTCAACTTCAAATCCCTATAGCTCTCTTATTTGACCAGATAGCCGAGAACTGTCAGCGAGGTCGAGATAGAGAATGTTGTCAGCTTTCCAATGCAAGAATAATTTTTGAAATCGGTTGGAAAATAAGGAAGTTATAGAAAGTTATAAAAAATATGACGTCACTTCCGGTTTCGTGGAAAGTGGCATTAAGATATTTCTGAAAATCTCTGAGTCTCTGCGCACACTTGATCCGAATCGGCATGCAAAATTTGAAGTCGATCCGACCAGCGGTTTGGGCTGTAGCCTGAACGGCTGAATAAAAAAGAAAAAAAAAACAAAAAAAAACCAACGAATACAATAGGTTTTCGGCGCAGCTGAAAGCCGCCTCAAACCTAACTAGAGCAGCTTGAGCTGCATCAACGGTTTGAGCCTCAAACATTGTTAGGTTTGAGGCGGCTTTCAGCTGCGCCGAAAACCTATTGTATTCGTTGTTTTTTTTTGGTTTTATTCAGCCGTTCAGTCTACAGCCCAAACCGCTGGTCGGATCGACTTCAAATTTTGCATGCCGATTCGGATCAAGTGTGAGCAGAGACTCAGAGATTTTCAGAAATATCTTAATGCCACTTTCCACGAAACCGGAAGTGACGTCATATTTTCTATAACTTTCTATAACTTCCTTATTTTCCAACCGATTTCAAAAAATATTTTTGCATTGGAAAGCTGACAACATTCTCTATCTCGATCTCGCTGACAGTTCTCGGCTATCTGGTCAAATAAGAGAGCTACAGGCATTTGAAGTTGAAATATGTACATACTTTTCAACGATTTTGCCGAATTTTTGCCGAATTTCGGCTGATAACAGGTGGTCTTTGCAAACGTTTTCCAATTTGTACAGTAATGTCAGCAACATAATTTCTTGCCAGTGTGATAGGGGAGTGTCAGGCGCATAAAAGATGATAATTTTCAGAGCTCTATCTTGACTACTTCCGGTTCTATTGGATGTCAAAGATGAACATCTTTTTTTCAAGTTTTCAAAATAGAGCAAACGGATGTGACGTCAGCTTCGTTATTTATCAATAGATTTCAAAATTTCTTGCTGCGGTCGATATTTCAGTCATTTAGCTAAAACTTTCCCGCTTTATGCCCGGCCTATGGTGAAAAACAAACGAAAACTTCACTGGCGGAATATTGCACATATGTAATTTCCGTTTTATTAGGCGTATTTACAAATGGCGTAAACTGCAATTTAGGGGCGATAACTATCGAAAAATAATCATCCGCTGACTTACGGGCTCCCTCCATCTACACCAAACCGCTGGTCGGATCGACTTCAAATTTTGCATGCCGATTCGTATCAAGAGTGAGCAGAGACTCAGAGATTTTCAGATATCTGTTAATGCTACTTTCCACGAAAACGGAAGTGACGTCATACTTCCTATAACTTCCTTATTTTCCAACCAATTTCAAGAATTCTTTTTGCATCGGAAAGCTGACAAAATTCTCTATCTCAGATTCACTGACAGTTTTCGGCTGTCTGCTCAAATAAAAGAGCTATATGCATTTGAATTTGAAAAATGTACATACTTTTCAACGATTTTGCCGAATTTCGGCTGATAACGGGTGGTCTTTACAAACGTTTTCCAATTTGTACAGTAATGTCAGCAACATAATTTCTTGCCAGGGTGATAGGGGAGTGTCAGCCGCATGAAAGATGATAATTTTCAGAGCTATATCTTGACTACTTACGACTCTATTCGATGTCAAAGATGAACGTATTTTTTCAAGTTTTCAAAATAGAGCAAACGGATGTGACGTCAGCTTCGTTATTTATCATTCGATTTCAATTGTTTTTGCTGTAGTCGATATTTCTGTCCTTTAGCTAAAACTTTGGCTGAGGATCGAACCCGGTATCCCTCGCTCCGAGCCCATCGCTCTACCTCTAAACTAACCGGCCCCACATCGGTGTGATGATGCGAACACAATAATGTTGGACTGTTCATTCTAAAACTTCAGAAATTCTTTTTGCAACCGATAGTTTACACCTTGGGCTAAAGCTTAGTTACAGATGAAATCAATGTTTGAGGCTCAAACCGTTGATGTAGCTCAAGCTGCTCTAGTTTCATGTGTAACTAAGCTTTAGCCCAAGGTGTAAACTATCGGTTGCAAAATGAATTTCTGAAGTTTTAGAATGAACAGTCCAACATTATTGTGTTCGCATCATCACACCGATGTGGGGCCGGTTAGCTTAGAGGTAGAGCAATGGACTCGGAGTGAGGGATACCGGGTTCGATCCTCAGCCAAAGTTTTAGCTAAAGGACTGAAATATCGACTACAGCAAAAACAATTGAAATCGAATGATAAATAACGAAGCTGACGTCACATCCGTTTGCTCTATTTTGAAAACTTGAAAAAATACGTTCATCTTTGACATCGAATTGAGCCGTAAGTAGTCAAGATATAGCTCTGAAAATTATCATCTTTCATGCAGCTGACACTCCCCTATCACCCTGGCAAGAAATTATGTTGCTGACAGTACTGTACAAATTGGAAAACGTTTGTAAAGACCACCCGTTATCAGCCGAAATTCGGCAAAATCGTTGAAAAGTTTGTACATTTTTCAAATTCAAATGCATATAGATCTTTTATTTGAGCAGATAGCCGAAAACTGTCAGCGAATCTGAGATAGAGAATTTTGTCAGCTTTCCAATGCAAAAAGAATTCTTGAAATCGGTTGGAAAATAAGGAAGTTATAGGAAGTATGACGTCACTTCCGTTTTCGTAGAAAGTAGCATTAAAAGATATCTGAAAATCTCTGAGTCTCTGCTCACACTTGATCCGAATCGGTATGCAAAACTTGAAGTCGATCCGACCAGCGGTTTGGTGTAGATGGAGGGAGCCCGTAAGTCAGCGGATGATTATTTTTCGATAGTTATCGCCCTTAAATGGCAGTTTACGCCATTTGTAAATACACCTAATAAAACGGAAATATGCAATATTCCGCCAGTGAAGTTTTCGTTTGTTTTTCACCATAGGCCGGGCACAAAGCGGGAAAGTTTTAGCTAAAGGACTGAAATATCGACCGCAGCAAGAAATTTTGAAATCTATTGATAAATAACGAAGCTGACGTCACATCCGTTTGCTCAATTTTGAAAACTTGAAAACTTGAAAAAAAGACGTTCATCTTTGACATCAAATAGAACCGGAAGTAGTCAAGATAGAGCTCTGGAAATTATCATCTTTTATGCGCCTGACACTCCCCTATCACACTGGCAAGAAATTATGTTGCTGACATTACTGTACAAATTGGAAAACGTTTGTAAAGACCACCCGTTATCAGCCGAAATTCGGCAACAATTCGGCAAAATCGTTGAAAAGTATGTACATTTTTCAACTTCAAATGCCTATAGCTCTCTTATTTGACCAGATAGCCGAGAACTGTCAGCGAAGTCGAGATAGAGAATGTTGTCAGCTTTCCAATTCAAAAATATTTTTTGAAATCGGTTGGAAAATAAGGAAGTTATAGAAAGTTATAGAAAATATGACGTTACTTCCGGTTTCGTGGAAAGTGGCATTAAGATATTTCTGAAAATCTCTGAGTCTCTGCTCACACTTGATCCGAATCGGCATGCAAAATTTGAAGTCGATCCGACCAGCGGTTTCGGCTGTAGACTGAACGGCTGAATAAAAAAAAAAAAAAAAAAAAAAAAAAAACTAGAGCAGCTGAAGCTGCATCAACGGTTTGAGGCTTGATGTACTGACAAACGTACACTGGCAAAGTGATTAGAAGACATTGCCAATGACGAAAACATATGAAACTCAAAACAAATTGATGCAATTCCAATGAAATTGAAAAAATAAAGTTTTGTATTTTCAGAATCGCTTGACTATCCTAAGCATTTTTCATTATATAACGTTCTACGAAATGTGTACCGTTAACCCCCTAGTCTGACATTGAAGTTGAGACGATTCTAAAGCACTCACAGCATGTCAGTTCGTATATAAAACCAGTGTCTGATACAGCCCACCATACCTGTCTGGCCTCCACCTCGAAGTTTGTCAGCTGTACACACTGTTCTAGGCGGCTAAGTTTATATGCTCGTTCTCAAACTTCAAATGCATGTAGCTCGCGCATTTGAGCAGATAGCTAAAACTACCAGTGAACTGGAGATAGAGAATTTTATTGGCTTTTTAATGCAAAAAAAATATTTGAAATCGGTTGAATAATAAGGAAGTTATGACCATTTCAATTTTTTTTAAAAACTTCAAATGCCTACAACTCTCTCATTTGGGCAGATAGCCAAAAACTACCAGTGAAACTGAGATAGAGAATTTTGTTGGCTTTTTAATGCAAAAAAAATATTTGAAATCGGTTGAATAATAAGGAAGTTATGACCATTTCAATTTTTTTTAAAAACTTCAAATGCCTACAACTCTCTCATTTGGGCAGATAGCCAAAAACTACCAGTGAAACGGAGATAGAGAATTTTGTTGGCTTTTTAATGCAAATAAAATATTTGAAATCGTTATTCGGATAGTAATAAAAAAGTTATGACCATTTCAAATTTGAAAAATTGAAAAAAAACGTCCAAGTTTGAAAGACAATAGAATCAGAACTATTCAAGCCATTGCTCTGAAAAATATCATCTTCTGTGCGGATGAATGTCCCGCGTGACGCTGTCAAAATATTATGTTGCTGAGATTACTGTACAAATTGGAAACTGTTTTCAAAGACCACCCGTTAAAATAAAATTAAAAATCTGAAAATTGTTGATTTTTTTCATTTTTCTCAATTCCACATGTCTATAGCTCTCTCATTTGAGCAGATAGCCAAACATTGTCAGCGAAGCGAAGATAGAGAATTCTCGCAGCTTTACAATTCAAAAATAATTTTTGAAATCGGTTGGAAAATAAGGAAGTTATAGGGAATTATCAAAGGATTTAGCCGCAGCCACAGGCATTCGGCCTGTTTCGGCTTTCATCGGTATAATTATCATGATTATGTTGAACAACAAAGAAAATAAAAAAATGAAAGAACCAAACTTCAAATGCCTACAACTCTCTCATTTAGGCAGGTAGCCAAAAACTACCAGCGAAGCGGAGATAGAGAATTTTGTTGGCTTTTTAATGGAAAAAAAATATTTGAAATCGGTTAGATAATAACAAAGTTATGAACATTTAAAATTTGAAAAATTGAAAAAAAAACCGTCCAAGTTTGAAAGGCAATAGAATCGGAACTCTTCAAGCTATAGCGGAGATAGAGAATTTTATTGGCTTTTTAATGCAAAAAAAATATTTGAAATCGGTTGAATAATAAGGAAGTTATGACCATTTCAATTTTTTTTAAAAACTTCAAATGCCTACAACTCTCTCATTTGGGCAGATAGCCAAAAACTACCAGCGAAACGGAGATAGAGAGAATTTTGCTTTTTAATGCAAAAATAATATTTGAAATCGGTTAGATAATAAAAAAGTTATGACCATTTCAAATTTGAAAAATTGAAAAAAAAACGTTCAAGTTTGAAAGACAATAGAATCAGAACTATTCAAGCCATTGCTCTGAAAAATATCATCTTCTGTGCGGATGAATGTCCCGCGTGACGCTGTCAAAAAATTATGTTGCTGAGATTACTGTACAAATTGGAAACTGTTTTCAAAGACCACCCGTTAAAATAAAATAAAAATCTGAAATTGTTGATTTTTTTTCATTTTTCTCAATTTCACATGTCTATAGCTCTCTCATTTGAGCAGATAGCCAAACATTGTCAGCGAAGCGAAGATAGAGAATTCTCGCAGCTTTACAATTCAAAAATAATTTTTGAAATCGGTTGGAAAATAAGGAAGTTATAGGGAATTATATGATATATGACGTCACTTCCGGTTTCGTAAAAAGTGACGTCATGAGAATTCTGAAAATTGAGTTATTCTCGTCTCACTGTTGATGCGAATCGGTATACAAAATTTGAAGTCGATCCGACCAGCGGTTTGGGCTGTAGTCTCGACGGCTGAAAAAAAGAAAAAAAAGAAAAAAAACCAACGAAAACAAAAGGTTTGACGAATCAAATTCCTCAAACCTAAAAAGAAAAAAAAGAAAACTAGAGCAGCTGAAGCTGCATCAACGGTTTGAGGCTTGATGTACTGACAAACGTACACTGGCAAAGTGATTAGAAGACATTGCCAATGACGAAAACATATGAAACTCAAAAAAAATTGATGCAATTCCAATGAAATTGAAAAAATAAAGTTTTGTATTTTCAGAATCGCTTGACTATCCTAAGCATTTTTCATTATATAACGTTCTACGAAATGTGTACCGTTAACCCCCTAGTCTGACATTGAAGTTGGAGACGATTCTAAAGCACTCACAGCATGTCAGTTCGTATATAAAACCAGTGTCTGATACAGCCCACCATACCTGTCTGGCCTCCACCTCGAAGTTTGTCAGCTGTACACACTGTTCTAGGCGGCTAAGTTTATATGCTCGTTCTCAAACTTCAAATGCATGTAGCTCGCGCATTTGAGCAGATAGCTAAAAACTACCAGTGAATTGGAGATAGAGAATTTTATTGGCTTTTTAATGCAAAAAAAATATTTGAAATCGGTTGAATAATAAGGAAGTTATGACCATTTCAATTTTTTTTAAAAACTTCAAATGCCTACAACTCTCTCATTTGGGCAGATAGCCAAAAACTACCAGGGAAGCGGAGATAGAGAATTTGTTGGCTTTTTAATGGAAAAGAAATATTTGAAATCGGTTAGATAATAACAAAGTTATGAACATTTAAAATTTGAAAAATTGAAAAAAAAATGTAGCTCGCGCATTTGAGCAGATAGCTAAAAACTACCAGTGAATCGGAGATAGAGAATTTTATTGGCCTTTTAATGCAAAAAAAATATTTGAAATCGGTTGAATAATAAGGAAGTTATGACCATTTCAATTTTTTTTAAAAACTTCAAATGCCTACAACTCTCATTTGGGCAGATAGCCAAAAACTACCAGCGAAACGGAGATAGAGAATTTTGTTGGCTTTTTAATGTAAAAAAAATATTTGAAATCGGTTAGATAATAAGAAAGTTATGACCATTTCAAATTTGAAAAATTGAAAAAAAACGTCCAAGTTTGAAAGACAATAGAATCAGAACTATTCAAGCCATTGCTCTGAAAAATATCATCTTCTGTGCGGATGAATGTCCCGCGTGACGCTGTCAAAATATTATGTTGCTGAGATTACTGTACAAATTGGAAACTGTTTTCAAAGACCACCCGTTAAAATAAAATAAAAATAAAAATCTGAAATGAAATTGTTTGATTTTTTTCATTTTTCTCAATTCCACATGTCTATAGCTCTCTCATTTGAGCAGATAGACAAACATTGTCAGCGAAACGAAGATAGAGAATTCTCGCAGCTTTACAATTCAAAAAGAATTTTTGAAATCGGTTGGAAAATAAGAAAGTTATAGGGAATTATATGATATATGACGTCACTTCCGGTTTCGTAAAAAGTGACGTCATGAGAATTCTGAAAATTGCGTTATTCTCGTCTCACTGTTGATGCGAATCGGTATACAAAATTTGAAGTCGATCCGACCAGCGGTTTGGGCTGTAGTCTCGACGGCTGAATAAAAAGAAAAAAAAGAAAAAAAAAAAAACCAACGAAAACAAAAGGTTTGAGGAATCAAATTCCTCAAACCTAATAAAAAAATGAAAGAACCAAACTTCAAATGCCTACAACTCTCTCATTTGGGCAGATAGCCAAAAACTACCAGCGAAGCGGAGATAGAGAATTTTGTTGGCTTTTTAATGGAAAAAAAAAATTTGAAATCGGTTAGATAATAACAAAGTTATGAACATTTAAAATTTGAAAAATTGAAAAAAAAACGTCCAAGTTTGAAAGGCAATAGAATCGGAACTCTTCAAGCTATAGCGGAGATAGAGAATTTTATTGGCTTTTTAATGCAAAAAAAATATTTGAAATCGGTTGAATAATAAGGAAGTTATGACCATTTCAATTTTTTTTAAACACTTCAAATGCCTACAACTCTCTCATTTGGGCAGATAGCCAAAAACTACCAGCGAAACGGAGATAGAGAATTTTGTTGGCTTTTTAATGCAAAAAAAATAGAAAATAGAATCAGAACTATTCAAGCCATTGCTCTGAAAAATATCATAACATGATAAATAACGAAGCTGACGTCACATCCGTTTGCTCTATTTTGAAAACTTGAAAAAATACGTTCATCTTTGACATCGAATAGAGCCGTAAGTAGTCAAGATATACCTCTGAAAATTATCATCTTTCATGCGGCTGACACTCCCCTATCACCCTGGCAAGAAATTATGTTGCTGACATTACTGTACAAATTGGAAAACGTTTGTAAAGACCACCCGTTATCAGCCGAAATTCGGCAAAATCGTTGAAAAGTTTGTACATTTTTCAAATTCAAATGCATATAGATCTTTTATTTGAGCAGATAGCCGAAAACTGTCAGTGAATCTGAGATAGAGAATTTTGTCAGCTTTCCGATGCAAAAGAATTCTTGAAATTGGTTGGAAAATAAGGAAGTTATAGGAAGTATGACGTCACTTCCGTTTTCGTGGAAAGTAGCATTAAAAGATATCTGAAAATCTCTGAGTCTCTGCTCACACTTGATCCGAATCGGTATGCAAAACTTGAAGTCGATCCGACCAGCGGTTTGGTGTAGATGGAGGGAGCCCGTAAGTCAGCGGATGATTATTTTTCGATAGTTATCGCCCTTAAATGGCAGTTTACGCCATTTGTAAATACACCTAATAAAACGGAAATATGCAATATTCCGCCAGTGAAGTTTTCGTTTGTTTTTCACCATAGGCCGGGCACAAAGCGGGAAAGTTTTAGCTAAAGGACTGAAATATCGACCGCAGCAAGAAATTTTGAAATCTATTGATAAATAACGAAGCTGACGTCACATCCGTTTGCTCAATTTTGAAAACTTGAAAACTTGAAAAAAAGACGTTCATCTTTGACATCCAATAGAACCGGAAGTAGTCAAGATAGAGCTCTGGAAATTATCATCTTTTATGCGCCTGACACTCCCCTATCACACTGGCAAGAAATTATGTTGCTGACATTACAGTACAAATTGGAAAACGTTTGTAAAGACCACCCGTTATCAGCCGAAATTCGGCAACAATTCGGCAAAATCGTTGAAAAGTATGTACAATTTTTCAATACTTCAAATGCCTATAGCTCTCTATTTGACCAGATAGCCGAGAACTGTCAGCGAAGCCGAGATAGAGAATGTTGTCAGCTTTCCAATTCAAAAAGAATTTTTGAAATCGGTTGGAAAATAGGAAGTTATAGAAAATATTACGTTACTTCCGGTTTCGTGGAAAGTCGCATTAAGATATTTCTGAAAATCTCTGAGTCTCTGCTCACACTTGATCCGAATCGGCATGCAAAATTTGAAGTCGATCCGACCAGCGGTTTCGGCTGTAGACTGAACGGCTGAATAAAAAAAAAAAAAAAAAAAAAAAAAAAAACTAGAGCAGCTGAAGCTGCATCAACGGTTTGAGGCTTGATGTACTGACAAACGTACACTGGCAAAGTGATTAGAAGACATTGCCAATGACGAAAACATATGAAACTCAAAAAAAATTGATGCAATTCCAATGAAATTGAAAAAATAAAGTTTTGTATTTTCAGAATCGCTTGACTATCCTAAGCATTTTTCATTATATAACGTTCTACGAAATGTGTACCGTTAACCCCCTAGTCTGACATTGAAGTTGAGACGATTCTAAAGCACTCACAGCATGTCAGTTCGTATATAAAAACCCAGTGTCTGATACAGCCCACCATACCTGTCTGGCCTCCACCTCGAAGTTTGTCAGCTGTACACACTGTTTGTTCTAGGCGGCTAAGTTTATATGCTCGTTCTCAAACTTCAAATGCATGTAGCTCGCGCATTTGAGCAGATAGCTAAAAACTACCAGTGAACCGGAGATAGAGAATTTTATTGGCTTTTTAATGCAAAAAATATATTTGAAATCGGTTGAATAATAAGGAAGTTATGACCATTTCAATTTTTTTTAAAAACTTCAAATGCCTACAACTCTCTCATTTGGGCAGATAGCCAAAAACGAAATGGAGATAGAGAATTTTGTTGGCTTTTTAATGGAAAAAAAATATTTGAAATCGGTCAGATAATAACAAAGTTATGAACATTTAAAATTTGAAAAATCGGTTAAATAATAAAAAAGTTATGACCATTTCAAATATAAAAAAATGAAAGAACCAAACTTCAAATGCCTACAACTCTCTCATTTGGCAGATAGCCAAAAACTACCATGAAACGGAGATAGCGGAGTAGAATTTTGTTGGCTTGTTAATGGAAAAAAAAAATTTGAAATCGGTTAGATAATAACAAAGTTATGAACATTTCAAATTTGAAAAATTGAAAAAAAAACGTCCAAGTTTGAAAGGCAATAGAATCGGAACTCTTCAAGCTATAGCGGAGATAGAGAATTTTATTGGCTTTTTAATGCAAAAAAAATATTTGAAATCGGTTGAATAATAAGGAAGTTATGACCATTTCAATTTTTTTTAAAACTTTTCAAATGCCTACAACTCTCTCATTTGGGCAGATAGCCAAAAACTACCAGGGAAATGAGATAGAGAATTTTGTTGGCTTTTTAATGCAAAAAAATATTTGAAATCGTTAGATAATTAAAAAAGTTATGACCATTTCAAATTTGAAAAATTTGAAAAAAAAAAAACGTCCAAGTTTAAAAGACAATAGAATCAGAACTATTCAAGCCATTGCTCTGAAAAATATCATCTTCTGTGCGGATGAATGTCCGCGTGACGCTGTCAAAAAAATTATGTTGCTGAGATTACTGTACAAATTGGAAACTGTTTCAAAGACCACCCTTTAAAATATAAAATAAAAATCTGAAATTGTTGATTTTTTTCATTTTTCTCAATTCCACATGTCTATAGCTCTCTCATTTGAGCAGATAGCCAAACATTGTCAGCGAAGCGAAGATAGAGAATTCTCGCAGCTTTACAATTCAAAAAGAATTTTTGAAATCGGTTGGAAAATAAGGAAGTTATAGGGAATTATCAAAGGATTTAGCCGCAGCCACAGGCATTCGGCCTGTTTCGGCTTTCATCGGTATAATTATCATGATTATGTTGAACAACAAAGAAAATAAAAAAATGAAAGAACCAAACTTCAAATGCCTACAACTCTCTCATTTGGGCAGATAGCCAAAAACTACCAGCGAAGCGGAGATAGAGAATTTGTTGGCTTTTAATGGAAAAAAAATATTTGAAATCGGTTAGATAATAACAAAGTTATGAACATTTAAAATTTGAAAAATTGAAAAAAAAAACGTCCAAGTTTGAAAGGCAATAGAATCGGAACTCTTCAAGCTATAGCGGAGATAGAGAATTTTATTGGCTTTTTAATGCAAAAAAAATAAAAAAATATTTGAAATCGGTTGAATAATAAGGAAGTTATGACCATTTCAATTTTTTTTTTTTTAAAAACTTCAAATGCCTACAACTCTCTCATTTGGGCAGATAGCCAAAAACTACCAGCGAAACGGACATAGAGAATTTTGTTGGCTTTTTAATGCCAAAAAAATATTTGAAATCGGTTAGATAATAAAAAAGTTATGACCATTTCAAATTTGAAAAATTGAAAAAAACGTCCAAGTTTGAAAGACAATAGAATCAGAACTATTCAAGCCATTGCTCTGAAAAATATCATATTCTGTGCGGATGAATGTCCCGCGTGACGCTGTCAAAAAATTATGTTGCTGAGATTACTGTACAAATTGAAACTGTTTTTCAAAGACCACCCGTTAAAATAAAATAAAAATCTGAAATTGTTGATTTTTTTCATTTTTCTCAATTTCACACAGTTCTATAGCTCTCTCATTTGAGCAGATAGCCTAAACATTGTCAGCGAAGCGAAGATAGAGAATTCTCGCAGCTTTACAATTCAAAAATAATTTTTGAAATCGGTTGGAAAATAAGGAAGTTATAGGGAATTAATATTATATATGACGTCACTCCGGTTTCGTAAAAAGTGACGTCATGAGAATTCTGAAAATTGCGTTATTCTCGTCTCACTGTTGATGCGAATCGGTATACAAAATTTGAAGTCGATCCGACCAGCGGTTTGGGCTGTAGTCTCGACGGCTGAATAAAAAGAAAAAAAAGAAAAAAAAAGAAAAAAAATTAAAAAAAAAAAAACCAACGAAAACAAAAGGTTTGAGGAATCAAATTCCTCAAACCTAATAAAAAAAATGAAAGAACCAAACTTCAAATGCCTACAACTCTCTCATTTGGCAGATAGCCAAAAACTACCAGCGAACCGGAGATAGAGAATTTTGTTGGCTTTTTAATGGAAAAAAAATATTTGAAATCGGTTAGATAATAACAAAGTTATGAACATTTCAAATTTGAAAAATTGAAAAAAAAACGTCCAAGTGTGAAAGGCAATAGAATCGGAACTCTTCAAGCTATAGCGGAGATAGAGAATTTTATTGGCTTTTTAATGCAAATATATTTGAAATCGGTTGAATAATAAGGAAGTTATGACCATTTCAATTTTTTTTTAAAAATTTTTTTTTTAAAAACTTCAAATGCCTACAACTCTCTCATTTGGGCAGATAGCCAAAAACTACCAGCGAAATGGAGATAGAGAAATTTTGTTGGCTTTTTTAATGCAAAAAAAATATTTGAAATCGGTTAGATAATAAAAAAGTTATGACCATTTCAAATTTGAAAAATTGAAAAAAAACGTCCAAGTTTGAAAGACAATAGAATCAGAACTATTCAAGCCATTGCTCTGAAAAATATCATCTTCTGTGCGGATGAATGTCCCGCGTGACGCTGTCAAAAAATTATGTTGCTGAGATTACTGTACAAATTGGAAACTGTTTTCAAAGACCACCCGTTAAAATAAAATAAAAATCTGAAATTGTTGATTTTTTTCATTAATTTCACATGTCTATAGCTCTCTCATTTGAGCAGATAGCCAAACATTGTCAGCGAAGCGAAGATAGAAAATTCTCGCAGCTTTACAATTCAAAAAGAATTTTTGAAATCGGTTGGAAAATAAGGAAGTTATAGGAAATTATATGATATATGACGTCACTTCCTGTTTCGTAAAAAGTGACGTCATGAGAATTCTGAAAATTGCGTTATTCTAGTCTCACTGTTGATGCGAATCGGTATACAAAATTTGAAGTCGATCCGACCAGCGGTTTGGGCTGTAGACTGAAGGGCTGAATAAAAAAAAAAAAAAAAAAAAAAAAAAAAAACCAACGAATACAATAGGTTTTCGGCGCAGCGGAAAGCCGCCTCAAACCTAAAAAGAAAAAAAAGAAAAAAAAAACCAACGAAAACAAAAGGTTTGAGGAATCAAATTCCTCAAACCTAAAAAACCAACGAATACAATAGGTTTTCAGCGCAGCTGAAAGCCGCCTCAAACCTAACTAGAGCAGCTTGAGCTGCATCAACGGTTTGAGCCTCAAACATTGTTAGGTTTGAGGCGGCTTTCAGCTGCGCCGAAAACCTATTGTATTCGTTGTTTTGTTTTGGTTTTATTCAGCCGTTCAGTCTACAGCCCAAACCGCTGGTCGGATCGACTTCAAATTTTGCATGCCGATTCGGATCAAGTGTGAGCAGAGACTCAGAGATTTTCAGAAATATCTTAATGCCACTTTCCACGAAACCGGAAGTGACGTCATATTTTCTATAACTTTCTATAACTTCCTTATTTTCCAACCGATTTCAAAAAATATGTTTGCATTGGAAAGCTGACAAGATTCTCTATCTCGGCTTCTCTGACAGTTCTCGGCTGTCTGGTCAAATAAGAGAGCTACAGGCATTTGAAGTTGAAATATGTACATACTTTTCAACGATTTTGCCGAATTTTTGCCGAATTTCGGCTGATAACAGGTGGTCTTTGCAAACGTTTTCCAATTTGTACAGTAATGTCAGCAACATAATTTCTTGCCAGTGTGATAGGGGAGTGTCAGGCGCATAAAAGATGATAATTTTCAGAGCTCTATCTTGACTACTTCCGGTTCTATTGGATGTCAAAGATGAACATCTTTTTTTCAAGTTTCAAAATAGAGCAAACGGATGTGACGTCAGCTTCGTTATTTATCAATAGATTTCAAAATTTCTTGCTGCGGTCGATATTTCAGTCATTTATTTAGCTAAAACTTTCCCGCTTTGTGCCCGGCCTATGGTGAAAAACAAACGAAAACTTCACTGGCGGAATATTGCACATATGTAATTTCCGTTTTATTAGGTGTATTTACAAATGGCGTAAACTGCAATTTAGGGGCGATAACTATCGAAAAATAATCATCCGCTGACTTACGGGCTCCCTCCATCTACACCAAACCGCTGGTCGGATCGACTTCAAATTTTGCATGCCGATTCGGATCAAGTGTGAGCAGAGACTCAGAGATTTTCAGATATCTGTTAATGCTATTTTCCACGAAAACGGAAGTGACGTCATACTTCCTATAACTTCCTTATTTTCCAACCAATTTCAAGAATTCTTTTTGCATCGGAAAGCTGACAAAATTCTCTATCTCAGATTCACTGACAGTTTTCGGCTGTCTGCTCAAATAAAAGAGCTATATGCATTTGAAGTTGAAAAATGTACATACTTTTCAACGATTTTGCCGAATTTCGGCTGATAACGGGTGGTCTTTACAAACGTTTTCCAATTTGTACAGTACTGTCAGCAACATAATTTCTTGCCAGGGTGATAGGGGAGTGTCAGCCGCATGAAAGATGATAATTTTCAGAGCTATATCTTGACTACTTACGGCTCAATTCGATGTCAAAGATGAACGTATTTTTTCAAGTTTTCAAAATAGAGCAAACGGATGTGACGTCAGCTTCGTTATTTATCATTCGATTTCAATTGTTTTTGCTGTAGTCGATATTTCAGTCCTTTAGCTAAAACTTTGGCTGAGGATCGAACCCGGTATCCCTCACTCCGAGTCCATTGCTCTACCTCTAAGCTAACCGGCCCCACATCGGTGTGATGATGCGAACACAATAATGTTGGACTGTTCATTCTAAAACTTCAGAAATTCATTTTGCAACCGATAGTTTACACCTTGGGCTAAAGCTTAGTTACACATGAAACTAGAGCAGCTTGAGCTACATCAACGGTTTGAGCCTCAAACATTGATTTCATGTGTAACTAAGCTTTAGCCCAAGGTGTAAACTATCGGTTGCAAAATGAATTTCTGAAGTTTTAGAATGAACAGTCCAACATTATTGTGTTCGCATCATCACACCGATGTGGGGCCGGTTAGCTTAGAGGTAGAGCAATGGACTCGGAGTGAGGGATACCGGGTTCGATCCTCAGCCAAAGTTTTAGCTAAAGGACTGAAATATCGACTACAGCAAAAACAATTGAAATCGAATGATAAATAACGAAGCTGACGTCACATCCGTTTGCTCTATTTTGAAAACTTGAAAAAATACGTTCATCTTTGACATCGAATTGAGCCGTAAGTAGTCAAGATATAGCTCTGAAAATTATCATCTTTCATGCGGCTGACACTCCCCTATCACCCTGGCAAGAAATTATGTTGCTGACAGTACTGTACAAATTGGAAAACGTTTGTAAAGACCACCCGTTATCAGCCGAAATTCGGCAAAATCGTTGAAAAGTTTGTACATTTTTCAAATTCAAATGCATATAGATCTTTTATTTGAGCAGATAGCCGAAAACTGTCTGTGAATCTGAGATAGAGAATTTTATCTGCTTTCCAATGCAAAAAGAATTCTTGAAATCGGTTGGAAAATAAGGAAGTTATAGGAAGTATGACGTCACTTCCGTTTTCGTGGAAAGTAGCATTAAAAGATATCTGAAAATCTCTGAGTCTCTGCTCACACTTGATCCGAATCGGTATGCAAAACTTGAAGTCGATCCGACCAGCGGTTTGGTGTAGATGGCGGGAGCCCGTAAGTCAGCGGATGATTATTTTTCGATAGTTATCGCCCTTAAATGGCAGTTTACGCCATTTGTAAATACACCTAATAAAACGGAAATATGCAATATTCCGCCAGTGAAGTTTTCGTTTGTTTTTCACCATAGGCCGGGCACAAAGCGGGAAAGTTTTAGCTAAAGGACTGAAATATCGACCGCAGCAAGAAATTTTGAAATCTATTGATAAATAACGAAGCTGACGTCACATCCGTTTGCTCAATTTTGAAAACTTGAAAACTTGAAAAAAAGACGTTCATCTTTGACATCCAATAGAACCGGAAGTAGTCAAGATAGAGCTCTGAAAATTATCATCTTTTATGCGCCTGACACTCCCCTATCACACTGGCAAGAAATTATGTTGCTGACATTACTGTACAAATTGGAAAACGTTTGTAAAGACCACCCGTTATCAGTCGAAATTCGGCAACAATTCGGCAAAATCGTTGAAAAGTATGTACATTTTTCAACTTCAAATGCCTATAGCTCTCTTATTTGACCAGATAGCCGAGAACTGTCAGCGAGATCGAGATAGAGAATGTTGTCAGCTTTCCAATTCAAAAAGAATTTTTGAAATCGGTTGGAAAATAAGGAAGTTATAGAAAGTTATAGAAAATATGACGTTACTTCCGGTTTCGTGGAAAGTGGCATTAAGATATTTCTGAAAATCTCTGAGTCTCTGCTCACACTTGATCCGATCGGCATGCAAAGTTTGAAGTCGATCCGACCAGCGGTTTGGGCTGTAGACTGAACGGCTGAATAAAAAAAAAAAAAAAAAAAAAAAAAAAACCAACGAATACAATAGGTTTTCGGCGCAACTGAAAGCCGCCTCAAACCTAAAAACCAACGAATACAATAGGTTTTCGGCGCAGCTGAAAGCCGCCTCAAACCTAAATATAAACACATACTGGAGGTATCCATACCATCCGACATTATCATCACGTATACCTAGCTATGAGTGGGCCAATCGCTTGAAGGTTGCAAATTTTCAAATTCTGATCAACGGGTCACATAAAAGCTTCATTTTCACTCGTTTTAACTGATAGTTGTTATGTCTGTCATGATTGCATGTATGTAAATAGTCGCAATAGTTAGAAAATGTCATCATTATTGAGACCAGAACAATTAAATATATCAAAGTACTGAAAGCTATATATATCAAATATATCAAAGTAGCTGCGAGCCCAACGGAATAAAATAATATATAACATTTTTTACGTATCGAATAACACAAATCTGACGTTCAGCACTATGATATTGATTGTTAGCGTGCAAGCTAGATTGAGTAATTGTGGGCACGCCAAGATAATTCAGTTTGGTCACTCATATTGTCACTCATATTGAGTAATTAAGGACGCGTGTGCAGGTTTTGATTGGTGGAAAATTTTGTGAATATTAACTAGCGTCAAATGACGCGCATACGCGATCCAATGGGATAAGCCCGAGATGCTGGGGTTGCTAGTCGGAGGAGATTTTGAGCAGAGGTCGATTATAAATTAGCCGAATAAACACATTTTACGCGATTATACGTGGCTGAAACTTGTTCTGTTTAATAAATAAAAGCTTTAAATTAGCCCAATAATCGGCGTATGTTGGCGTATATGGCCATTAGAGCCAACTATGGACTTCAACAACAACAACTTCCGGGTTCAATCTCTTCCGGCGTTCAGCTCATTACGTATTCAAAATTGTGTTATTTGGCTATATTTAAAGTTTTAAACGGAGATAATTGCCAAAAATGCAAACTTTATCGGTTGATGCAATTTGGAAGTGATACAGCAAAATTCGCGTTCGTAGATTACCGAATAGCGGAGAAAAGGGTTGCTACAAACTTTTTCAGAATTCGATGGATGACCAATATATTAGCCGATCTATAAATAGATCGGCTAATAAAAATGGCGATACCTTAAAAAAGTAACATACATCGGACGCTGACTTAACTGTATCTGACACAAAATTAAATCTCGAAACTGTTACTAGTATTGCAATCAACTAAATCTCCGGACCCAGACGATATACATCCGGTATCCCTGAAAGAATTAGCTATAACACCATGAGCAAGCCGTTGCAAATCATATACAACACCTCTCTGAAACTGGCAAAGTTCCCGGACACACGGAAAGCAGGAAATATGACAGCGTTACTCAAAAAAGGACAGCGTTATTAAAATAAGGTGAACATTCAGATCCAGGGAACAATATAGGCCAAGTGTCGTATGCAAACTTATGGACAAAACTTAGTAAGGGCAGAAATAGTAGAACACATCGGTAAAAAATAAGTTATTGAGCAAACGACAATTTGGCTTTCTATCAGGGAGATCAACAACATTGCAACTCTTAAAAGTGCTTTATGAATGAACACATACCTTGGAGGCTCTATAGATGCAGTATACATGGATTTTATGAAAGCGTTTGACAAGGTACCCCACCGGAGACTAGTGGAATGGGTCGAGGAATTTCATAAAAATAGAAACGAAAGAGTTATTGTGAACGGGCAAAAATCAAACATCAATCCGGTGACAATCGGTATACCACAGGGCAGTGTTCTGGGACACATACAATTTGTGGTGTATATAACTGACATGCCATAATGCATATTTGTTCGTGGACGACACAAAGGCATATAGAGTAATACAATCCGAAGATGATATTAAAACACTACTAAGTGACCTCGACAAATTATATAACTGGTCAAACAAATGGCTCCTGAAATGTCATCCCAACAAGTGTAAGGTAGTTAAGATCACCAACAAAAAACAAAAAGCAAGAAAACGAACGGCAATGACATAAATATACCACCTGGAATATGCTGGAGCGATGAGGAAACCATATTTGAAAAAAATAACAGTACATGGAAGCTGAAGTTGATCAGTGTGCACGATAGTCGATAGAAAATATGCAAAGACTTGCAACAAAACAAGTACCTACCCTAGCAAGGTTGAAATACCATGATAGACTTAGGAAATTAAAAATTCCGAAACTTAAATACCGAATATTAAGAGGTGATATTACAGAGACATTCAAAATACTAACATGAATTTATGACAAGGATGTCACAACCGATATGTTCGAAATTGATGACAATTCAAGAGCTTGAACAAGAGGACATCAGTACAAATTGAAAAAGAATAGAAGGAGTCTGAATATTCGAAAGTGATATTTCACATACCGAGTGGTCGACACATGGAACTGCCTACCAGAAAAGGTAGTCGAATCGAAGGATGTAAGGCAATTCGAATCGCGACTGGACAAAGTGCGGGGGAACTAGGAAGTAAATTTGGACGACACACAACAGTTAAGTACCGAAACCGGGAGACAAGTGGTGATAATCGAAGATGAACACTTAGATGACATGATGATCGAAAATTGATGACATGACGGGGACAATTGCATTTGTAAACAGCACAGACCATGATCATGACCAAGCGTCGGATTCGTGCAGTAAACCAGAGGTATCCAGGTGTCGGTCCTCCCTATATATATATAGCACCGGTTTGTGGTTCAATCACTCAGCCAAAGCAGGGACAATTAACTTTGCAATCAGAGAACACCATCACCAGTCTCAGGGTCTTCAATATATGTATTTGTTTATTAAAAAAGTCTCATCAATGTACACACATAAGATAATACAATATAGATACAGTAAAATCCATTCTATAAGAATTACAAGAGACTACACTCACTATAAAACATGTGTTTTGCCACATAAAAAAATGAATATGGGTAATATGTACCTACAGTTATCTAACGTGTTCGTGACACCAGCATCTGATACATGCTATAACGCACATGCATAAACTACATGTAACCTATTGCGTGTATCATGACTATGACGTACCCGTACACTAAAACACATGATAAACATAGACACAATCATTCGTGAATATAGTACAATATCTACACTATAAGACATGGTTAAATGAATAAGACCTAACGTACGGTATATTGATCATCTATAAAGAAAACCACACCTTCTTTTTAAAATATTGAAACAAGTTTTGGCACATTCTTTCATGATATCACCATTAGAAAATAAGATGACAAACTTATCGATATCACACAAGTTCAAGAAATTCGGAACAATGTTGCAAGCTTTATCAAACAATACAGTTCTAAGATCACTGTACAAATCACATTTTAAAAGCACATGCTTTTCCGTTTCCACAGTATTAGCATTGCAAAATATACACAGCCAGGGCAATATTTTCGTATCGTCCGGTTTCCAGTCTTCAATGTTCGCCTTTGTGGAAGCTGTCATACTATGTTTTGACTATTTATCAAGTACACACTGATCATCTTCAGCTTCCGTGTACTTGACCATTCTCAGGGTCTTCAATGTTCGCCATTGTGTAAGCTTTCATACTATGTTTTGACTATTTATCAAGTGCACACTGATCAACTTCAGCTTCCATGTACTCTGATGTGTTGACCATTTATTAAATATACACAGCCCAACCAGGGCACCAGGGCAGTCTTCTCAGGGACATCACTGTTCTGCATTCTGCCAGTTCCTAGTATAATGTATATGCTCTATTACCGTAGTATACAGGATAATGGTTCTACGCACCCACTAGAGACCCCCAACACCCTCGCAACGTAATGGTCTCACGTGCCAGCCTGTGACCCATTTGATGTAATAATGGCAGACACAATTGTGTATTATGTTTGAGGACTTTTGTAATACTATAGAAAAGGGGTTTCAGCTAGATTGTAGCTGGAAAAAGAAACTCAACAAAAATACGAGGAAGAGAAAAAAAACATCTTTAATAAAGCGATAGAAAAACGATCACAGAAAAGAATAAACGTACACAGTAAATTACAATCATAGCAAGAACGGGGATCGTTAAACGAAGCTAATCCCATCGCTGGCAGACTTAATATAGGAAAAATCAAGTCCTCAGTGACCTTGACCTTCGGCGGTCGGACGTGGGTCGTATGAAAAACAAAGAAGCATCCATAGACACACATTGTGGCCAACTATGGGTCGTATGCGAAAGAAAGCACAATCCATAGACAGACATTGTGGGCAAATATTATTGAAATTGGTGAAGGAGTTACGGAGTAATTGAGGAAAAATAAAAACTTAAACGCAGTTGCCTTACAAACAAGGTGAACAGTGATCAAAGTCCCCAGTGATCTTGACCTTTGGTGTCCGCGCATGAGTCATGTGCGAAACAAAGCAGCATCCATAGACAGACATTGTGGGCAAATATTATTGAAATTGGTGAAGGAATTATTGAGAAAACTTAAACGCATTTGCCTTACAAACAAGGTGAACATAAGTCAACAATGACTTTGACCATGGGTGTTCGGGCGTGGGTCGTATGCGAACTAAATTAGCAACATCCATAGACAGACATTGTGGGCAGATAGTATTGAAATTGGTGAAGGAGTTAATGAGTTATTGAGAAAACATTAAAAACTTAAACGCATTTGCCTTACAAACAAGGTGAACATATGTCCCCAGTGACCGTGACCTTGGGTGTTCGGACGTGGGTCATATGCGAATCAAAGCACCATCCCTAGACAGACATTGTGGGCAAATATTATTGAAATTGTAGAAGGAGCTAAGGAGTTATTGAAAATTTAAACGCATTTGCCTTACAGACAGACGGAAGGGCGGAGACACTCACGCACGCACGAACGGACGCACGCACGGACGGACAGGTGTAAAACATAATTCCACCCCCCACCCCCCAATAATTTGCTACAGGAGGGTCCGCGTCATCTCATGGGATCGTGAAATATCCATCTATACTATGATGTATGAAAAGCACGTCGAACATGTACGTATGTGTGCACAGCGTGAAAGACTTCAATTTTATCTTCGTGGGAAAAGTCATCATTTCCCAACAGTAAGATGTCTAAGATACCATTTATCAATAATTGAATATTTACATTAAGGATTTATGTAATGGTTGTAAATAAATCTGCTCTTATATCATGATAGTATGGATAGTTAAGGAGGTGTAATGTTGTACATTTACTATACTACCACAAAGGCATTTTGGAGGATCTGAAATACATTTTTCCTGTCTGAGATCATAATTAAAGGTACACACCCACTCAGTAGGCACAACAATGTTATTTATAATCATGATAATAGAGACATCATCGGAGACATTTTCTGGCAAAATAAACATTAATTCGCAATTACGCCACATATTGATTGGCATTATTATACATTTATATCAGACATAAATTTCTACACTGATATCAGGGGCGATAACCGTGTTTCCTTAAAATGTTAACGGACATTACTATTTATTTTCTGAATTTATTTTTTGATGCGCAATGATCATACTCTATTATCTGTGGAAAATATTATTTTTGCAGGTGACGCATTTAATTAGTATAAATAATTAAAAAATATCGTGGCTCATTTGCATATGAAAATAGCTCGATACCAACGCGCGTCACTTTCAGTAAAATAAATATTACTAAGTGATTATATCTGTATAACGGCCACTCGCAATCTTTCGAAATACTGGAATAGTGACACAAATAGACACTTATTTAATTCCTATATAGAACATTTTGTGCCTATATACTGAGTGGGCATGTACCTTTAAGAGAGCAACAATTCGTGCGCAATATGGTGTGTCGAATTTGTGCTTTTCTTATCACATGGTAGTAGAGTTTTGGCACTTCCTTTGTAGAACTATAAAGAAATGCTTTAAATGTCGCAAGTGGCCTCTAATACGGGTAGCGGTATATGATTCCATTCACTAATGACTGCATGTAAGAAAGAATGATAGTACAGTGTAGTTCGTGAGTGAGGTGGGTTGAAGTTTCTATTGCACCGTAAATTATATATCGAGTGGTGCTTCAAAGAGCTTGAGGGGCTAGTGATGATCGACATATACTCAGATGTTATACCATATTGTAACATAAACATATGTTTTGTTTTCGTCTGCGTTATCCTGAGTTTTCCCACCCCACTTCGTAGTACAGATCATTCAATGATACCAATTGCGTGGCACCTGTAACGATGCTTGCTGCTTCATGTTGTATTTTATCAACTTCATGTTTTCACTTATTGAGCAATTGTACCAAAATAGCGTTGCCATATTAGAACAGGGCGCATGAATGCAACATAAATGGTCTGCAGTGAGTTTCTTGAGAGTTTGAACTTCAAGCTCCTCATAATATTAACTCTGGCCTAAGCTTTGTCTTTTATATGAGATCAGTAGCCCATTTCACCAACATTGCAAAGTATACTTTCCTAGCAAAGTATACTTTGAGGGAGAAATTTTCAATTTTAGGATAAATTTATTAATTTGTATTATACTGAATTTATTACATTGTCACAGCCATTTTGGCTGTGATAATGTAATACATTCAGTATAATAATTATGTATACTTTTAATCATCAAATATATGCAGTAATTAGTTCTATATGAAATAATGTATTTCGGGGAAAATAAATGATTGCTCCCTCAAAGTATACTTTGCTAGAAAAGTATACTTTGCAATGTTGGTGAAATCGGCTACTGGTTTTGCCAAGTACAAACGTTTGTTAAAACTATACCAAGGTGTTTATGACGAGCAACTTTACTTATGGGTCGATTAAACATATGCAGTTGGGGATGTTGCGACTTAAGGTAGTTGTACCCTTCATCTGGCCCCATGTAAAGTCAGTGGAAATCTAATAAAAAACCTACTAATAAAACAATAGCGACTGACATAAATAAACCATATGAATGTGATCAGCAAGTAATTATGCAGATACGGCTACCAATAAAAATGCACACACACCTGTAATATGCTAATAATATGCACGTACCAATTTTGATGTAGCACATGTATATTTACGTCTCTACACATGTGTGTAGAGGCCAAATTGTACATGTAAAAAAATGTGCTTATTATATTCTAACTACAGCATATGTTGTGATTTCCTTGCTGACAACATCTGCATAAATACTTATTGCACACATATATGATTTATTTGTGTAAGTAGCTAACGGTTTATGAGTGGTTTTTTGTTTGGTAATATTTCCATATACTTTACATGGGGCCACAAGAAGGATACAATAACCTTAATAACAATGTCTACAACAATGTAAAGGCTGGTATCGTCCGTAAACAATCGTATATTCGAGTTTTGATTCCTACAATATTATTAATATTATAGAAAGTTTATTTGCATTAAGCCAACTGGCCCATGAGTATGTACACCATATACAGAAACATTTACAATACAGTGTGACTAATGGCATAGCGAAAATATAATCTAAAGTTGGCAATGTACATGTACACATATACATAGTTACGTTTCCAATTGGCATATAAAGTTAAGATAATTAAGAGTGCATGCACTTTACAACTATGTAATATGTTACATTGTAATATGTTACATACACTTTGAGACAAACCAAGGCGTTAGGACGAAAGCTTGGTGAAATCGGATACGGGGCGAAGATACACTATATACATTATAACATATTAGACTTTATGTTGTTTGGTATAAAATACGATTCCTTATGCCAAATGCCTTGTAAATAAATATGGAAAGTTTGCTAATAACCATGGCATTTTCTGAACTGATAAGGTCTATGAATTTTACCATACTTGGCCTTTTCCAATAACGTTTCAAAATATAAGATTTACGGCGCAAATCTGTATACATGGTGCATTCCAAAACAAAGTGATACCCATCTTCTAAGATTGAACAAGAAGAGCAATTACCGTTTCCTATTGGGTTTATTCCATCGTTCAGATTCGATTTCTAGACGATGTGATGATGTTCGTAACTGTGCCATGACAATACGAAATTTTGATACCTTAATATCATTTAAGTAAGGTTTAAAAGAAAATGTTGCAACATTATTGTAAAATAATGCTCTGCTACTATTATGAAGTCCATCATTCCAGTTCTGTATGAATTGGTCTGTCAGTCTTCGTTTTACAAGTGATAAGAATATATCGATATCGCCAACACCCTGGTGTATCCAAGCATAACCAAGACCTAATGAGAAAATGAGACACTTGCTTGCCCAGCCAGTGTGTTTGTAGCTTCTGCAAAAGAACCACCTGTAGTAAAGACAATACCTAGATATATAAATGTGCTTACCATTTATATATCCATGTCACCATAGGTAAACACAATGTTTCTTCGCAACACACCACCTTTCCTAACTATCATTATTTTTGTTTTAGAGTGTTTACACTCAGACGCCGTATTTGACAATATACATGTCACATATTTAATCCATGTTGTAAACTATAGTAATACAAACAATTTTAGTGAGTCCATATTTATATCACTAGCGCCTTTTACGACATAGTCATGGTCTAAATCATTGAGATGCATTGCAAATAGGAACAGTGATAGGCACTCGCCTTGTGTGACAAATAAATTAATCACTGTACTGGTTGTTACATTTAACTCTAGATTTAGTCATTTTGTACATAGACATCATGATATTTAATGTTTTCCTCGAACACCGAGTTTTATAAGCTTATACCACAATATATATCTTACCACATAATCAAATGCTTTAGAAAAATCAACAAAAGCACAATACAATTTATGGTTAATGATTAGTATATGTGAAATCAGTCCATGTATAACAAAAATATTGTCTACAGTACCCATACCAGATCTAAAACCGGTCTGTGCCTCACATAGACATGATAAGATTCAGCACACGCTGACAGTCTATTGTTCAGTATTCTGGTAAGCCATTTACCTAACGTACTACGTAACGTAAGTCCACGATAATTATCAACATTTTATATGAAGTGGGACAATATCACCAGTAGACCAAGCTGCAGGGAAGTATGCATTTACGAAAACAGTGTTGAATACTCTAGCACCTTGTAAGTAGAATTAATTTAATAACTGATCTGGACCACTACTTTTATCTGCTTTTAGCTGTGTTATTGCAGATCTGACGTCGTCACTACTTATAGGCACATTCAGTTCTGAAAACATAACCTGCATTTCGCATTTAATGTATTTATCATTAAAGTGAATAACATCTTCATCGGGAACAAAACAAATGGATTATCAGGACTATTTACTGCCTTAAACTATTGCATAAAATCAGACACTGGAATATTATGGTGTGTCGAATTAGCACAACCTTTTAACAATTTCCAATATTCCGTAGAATATGTGAGTCTAGCATAGTTTAATTTGTCTCTCTCATTTCGATCATATGTGTACCTAGAATTGCACAAAACAGACGTATATATATATATATCTAGCCGTAACCATGGAATGCGCTCTCGGTTGCGATCCGATTTATTATCTCGATACATATGCAATATATATGTATCATAGAAAATACGCCGCTTCTCAATACATGCATACTTAAACCAAGGTAAAGTAGTTTTATTTATCACGTGCTTAATTATTGTGTGCGCGTGTATATATATGTTCTTTCTAAAAGAATCGGCAAATTATTCCAATATACTACACAAAGTAGACAAAGTGGCATCTATACAATCAACTTTAATACATGTGTTATCATTAGTACCACTAATATCATCTGCACGTACCAGTGAGCTGTCAAGATCAGCAACCATTTGTTCCTGTTTTATTTATTTTATTTATATGCTGTATATATATATATCAACGTGTTCCGGGTTCCAAGCGTAACGGTAATTACAATCGTTGTTCACAGAATTATCCGCTAAAATACTATCCATCAAATCAGGATCGTGTATCTCAAAAGACATAGACATGTAGATAAGATGTATATACATGTAGATAAGATGTCTATTATCCGCTAAAATCAATTGTTACCTGTCCACAGGAAATATGACACTAATTCCTTATCTGCAATGTGTATACAGTTATCTATCACACGGCAAACAATCCGCACCTCGCTTATCGGCGGAATACCTCAATTCTACATAGGACCGCCATATTCGAAACTCGCGGCCCGGCCGCTATTTAAACTCGTCCCGCATAATCACCGCGGTGAATGTGCGATGGTGAAACCGAAAGTAGCAGTTGGTCATTGGGTGTCGACTACTTTTGTCAAACTTTTCAGTTCTTACTGCAGATTAGATGAAGTCATAAGTACACACACATATATAAGATTCTGGTACTGACATCTCTAGACTTCACGTTCGCACAATGCATGTTGAGATATGTATTTAATAGCGAGTTGACAGAAGAGTAACCTCCCCTTTCATAAAATACCCAGTTTTGGTGCGCGTCTATAAATAGATCTGGAAACTCTAGCAATACACTTTCTTTTTCAAAACATCTATCAATTTGCGCGGCGACCAATAACGTTTGTTTTGTGGACCCTTTACACCCTATACTGTGGAATTCTCAGGTATTTATAGAGGTAAATAGTGGCGTCCATCATTAGTAGACACTATATGCACACTTTGGACATTCCAAGAGGGGCATGGGTGTGGGACACCGTCACTGACAGCACAGTGTGTGACTATGAGACGGAGTGGTGGGGTAGTAGAGGATGCAGTCAGTGGTTAAAATAGTTTTGTTCGACTGTATATACTTTATTTTCACATGCGCATACGCAGGTACAAACTTTACATACTTCACTTAACCCCCCCTGGCTACAGGCCTGATATATAACAAGAAAATGTGACGTGTCTGCACACAAATGCCCCGGTGGCAGATTGGAGAAACTATGGCAAAGTTAATTAACCATGCAAATGTGTTAAGTATATTCATAAGCACAATTGTGAAGGTCAAATGGTAAAGATCATATTAATAGCAGCATTGATATGTGCAGGGATTCATTTTCGTCCCAGATGTGTGACGTTTGTGCACAAGTATGATGTATTGAAATATTAACGTAATCCTTCAAGGGATATAGAAGATATGACACAATTTAGAAACTCCGGCAAACTTCTTCTAAATGTGTGAAAAAGTTAAAAGTTATGAACCTCGAAAGGTCAATGTCATATTAAGGGCAGCATGCAAAACTTATTATGATGTGTTAAAAAGTTAAAAGTTGTCATGGTCATATTAAGGGCAGCATGGAAGGTGGAATTTGTCCACAAGTATCATGTATTGATCTATTTAAGTAAATCTTCAAGGGATATACTGACAGAATTGAGAAACTTTGGCGGACTTCGTAATGTGTCAAAAAAATCAAATTTGTGAAGGTCAAAATGTCATGGTCATATTAAGGACAGCATGGGTGTTTGACATTTGTCCACAAGTATGCTGTGTTGAAATATTTAAGTAATCCTTCAAGGAATATTGAAGTTATGACAGAATTAATTGAGAAACTCCAGCGAACTTCTAAATGTGGAAACAAGTTAAAAGTTGTGAAGGTCAAAAGGTCAAGGTCATATTAAGGGCAACATTGATGTGTGGCATTTGTCCACAGGTATACTGTGTTGAAATATTTAGTAATACTTCAAGGGATTAGAAGTTGAAATGATTGAGATACTCCGGCGAACTTCTTAATGTGCGGGATGGACACACAGTCCAAACACTATATGCCTCCAGCTCTACCGAGATGAGGGGCATACAAACAAAGTACACATTTGTATCAAGTATATTACATAAAGCTGTAAGATATAGTACATACATTTCAGCCTGCAGATAGAAAAGCCATGACGTACAATGAATATCTACATTACATCATAATTATTATACTCTACTTCGAATTTTCCGTTCTTTGTCAAACACCAGAAGACGTGAAACTGGCTGATGGCTGGAGCACACAAAGATGGCCGAGTTGGCCACTCCATGTGCCGTATAGGATACAGTAACGAGGCAGTGTTCACATATATGTTATAATAAGTTATACATATATTCCATCACATTTACGAAACAATTATCTTTGAATCAAAGGATGATCAGGTATAGAAGGTCTTTAATTAATATATTTTATCAGGAGAAGAATCCACATAAGCATAAAGGCTTGTTTTCAAATCCACATAATTAGGAGATATGAAGTCCTAATTATGAGATATCAAGTCCTAATTAAGAAATATTGAGTCCTAATTAGGAGATACAAACTCCTATAATTAGGACTTAGTATCTCCTAATTAGGAGGTAGTATCTCCTAATTATGACCTAGTATCACCTTATTAAGAGTTAATATCGCCTAATTAGGAATTAATATCTCCCAATTAGGAGATACTAAGTCCTAATTAGGAGTTATTTTCTCCAAATTACAACTTCCTAATTTGGACTTAGTTATCTCATAATTAGAACTTAGTATCTCCTAATTAGGAGTTAATATCTCCTAATTAAGACTTAGTATCTCCTAATTAGGAGAAAATAACTCACAATCGGGAGATAGTAAATCCTAATTACGAGATATTAAGTCCTAATTAGGAGATACTGACTGATACAGAGAGAATAAATAGTGTTTTCCGTTAACACAGCTATAGCCCCTGATATCAAGAGTGGCAATTCATGATTATAATAACACCAATGAATTAACATGTCCGGTAATGGTGAATGAAAGTTTATTTTGCCAGAAAAATGTCATATCTAAAGTTTAGTTTTATAACATTTACACTGACAGCCGATGTTGGAAAATCTTCAGTGGATGAGTACTGTGTGCAAGTAGGTGCCTAATGGTAGCGTTAGTTAATCGTGGTAATGTGAGAGCGCATTAACCCTTTCACCCCTAAGTAATGGATTTTGATATGTTAATATTGCAACCAATCCAATCGTCACAAAATTATTTTCAGACTAGTCCATCTATGAAAAGGGGGTGTTTGTTTTAAATTTTAAAATTACTTGCAAAAAGTGGAGATCCTGATGAGACGGCTCAGCACGAGCCGGCTCATTTGGATCTACACTTTTTGCTAATACCACTATACAGACCTGTGGGTTAATACAAATAGGTGTACAAACATTTTTATCATAAGCAGTTTAGTGAAATGGGCCCCATGTTTAATAGTAAATGTCTTTTCTGATGTAATAAATGAAATATCAACTAATCTTGTTAATTGGGAGTAGATCGTAAAACAGTATGCCATATCCTCATGTAAATTTCGACAGATGAAAGATTCGGACCTAGGTCCCAGTCAGTAATGTTGCCCCCAGCCACCAGCACACCCGCTCACTTCTATAGACGATACAACAATGTATAGTCTATAGCAGAGCTCCACATAAATGTTGTATCTAAAGAGCTAGTATTATACGCCCAGATTTCAAATTCAATGCGTATTTTACTTTTACAAATGTATTATTGATTTTCTTCCGTATTAAATAGGAACAAATGATAAAAAAATTTGTTAACAAATTTAAAAATTCACTTACACCTATTTGAGCTGCAAAAAGCACTTTTTGCAGCTCAACGAAGTTAATTTTAAACTTTATAACAGTATTTTCACTACTCAGTATTTTCACTACTCAGTATTTTCACTCAGTATTTTCACTACTCAGTATTTTCACTACTCGGTATTTTCACATGGCTGTGAGTATTTTATACTCGCACTTTTGATAATCGATGCGTATTCTCCTAAAATAACTGCATAAAATACGCCAATACGCATCTTATCTGGAGCTCTGCAGCCGTGTCATTTTCTAATTGCTGTGTGCTGTATTGACTTCAGACTATATATAGCTATGGACGAGGGACAGAAAGCGGCCCCAACAGCACAGCTCATCGAATCCTGGTTCCGACGGCTGGAGACTGTGGTACGTATACACCCACGGCACAGGGGGCCGTTTCACTAAACTTTGTACGACTAAAATGTTTGTAACTGCAAAATTATGATAGTGTATAAATTGCTCATCAACACTGTTTTCTTGTAAACAATTATTGGATTTACATTTAATGAGCATATGCTGCATATACAGCCTATGCTCAATAAATGTAAATCCATCTATTGAAATTTATAGACGATCCTAAATTTGTGCTTACAAACATTTTAGTCTGGTGCCAAGGTGTATGATCATGTGGTACTAACAACAACAACAAGTACTGAAACTTACAGAATCCATCTGATTCAAAGTACGCATTCTTTTATATTGTCCTTATTACGTAACAGAATTTTATGACATATGGCCCATCAAACGTGTCTTGTTAAGCTGCATTTGGTGGTCTCTGTATTTTCACCCAAACTTCTGTCGTTTTTGCGAAGAATCGATGTCCGTATCTACCGACACGGAAATCGTTTCTTCGCAAAAACGACAAAAGACTGTGCCGAACTCCCTGGACCACCAAATGCAGCTCTTGAAGACGCGTTTGCTGCGCCATATTTCATCAAAATCCGTTGCATATTAAGGAAAATATCAAATAAAACATACTTACTTTGGAATGGGCGACGTTGTTGTTGTTGTAACCATGTGATCATGCCATTGGGTGCACAGGTGGAAGACTCGTACCTGTGACACAAAACAAATGCAATTAAAAAAATCACGTTACCCCACCTACCTGTTGTCGTTTGCAGTTGTTACCAAGTGCAACTTTATTGACACATTGATCACCATCCATATTTTTAGCTCACCTGAGCGAAGCTCATGTGAGCTATTGTTACCGCAATGTGTCCGTCGTCGTCCGTCGTCGTCGTCCGTGAACATTTTCAAACGTCTTCTCCTCGGTAACCATTGGGCCTATGGTCACCAAACTTCATGGTCATGGTCCTTAGGTAGGGGGATTACAAAATTGTTAAAATGACGTTATTACGTAATCCAAGATGGCCGCCGTCTAAAAATAGCACAAATTCTTCAAAAATCTTCTTCTCAAGAACCGCCAACCGGATTTCGACAAAACTTGGTAGGAATGATCAATGTACAATGCTCTTTCAAAGTTGTTAAAATGGTGACCCCAGGGTCAAAAATGGGCGTGGCCCGTGGGGTCAAATTGGGGTCAAATTTTATTTTTGGCTGAATATGGTGATATCATATATCAAATTGAAGGTATCAATGAGGCGATCACTCTGGTGCATTTTTTGTCGAAATCGGATTGTTATGTCATCCAAGATGGCCGCCGAAAGGTCAAAAGGTCGTTCTTTTATTAGAGATTTCAAAATTCTTCTTCACATGAACCGCTTGGCCCATGGTAGCCAAACTTAAATGTTATGGTCCATGGGTGAAGCCTTTTCAGATTTGTTAAAATGGAGGTCATCGCTAATCCAAGATGGCCGCCGTCTAAAAATAGCATAAATTCTTAAAAAAATCTTCTTCTCATGAACCTCTTGCCGGATTTCGACGAAACTTGGTAGGAATGATCGATGTACATTGCTCTTTCAAAGTTGTTAAAATGGTGACCCCGGGGTCAAAAATGGGCGTGGCCTGTGGGGTCAAATTGGGGTCAAATTTTATTTTTGACCGAATATGGTCATGTCATATATCAAATTGAAGGTATCAATGAGGCGATCACTCTGGTGCATTTTCTGTCGAAATCGAATTGTTATATCATCCAAGATGGCCACCGAAATGTCAAAAGGTCGTTCTTTTATTAGAGATTTCAAAATTCTTCTTCACATGAACCGCTTGGCCCATGGTAGCCAAACTTAAAAGTTATGGTCCATGTGTGAAGCCTTTTCAGATTTGTTAAATGGAGGTCATCGCTAATCCAAGATGGCCGCCGTCTAAAAATAGCATAAATTCTTAAAAAAATCTTCTTCTCATGAACCGCTAGCCGGATTTCGACGAAACTTGGTAGGAATGATCGATGTACAATGCTCTTTCAAAGTTGTTAAAATGGTGACCCCGGGGTCAAAAATGGGCGTGGCCCGTGGGGTCAAATTTTATTTTTGACCGAATATGGTAATGTTATATATCAAATCGAAGGTATCAATGAGGTGATCACTCTGGTACATTTTTTGTCCAAATCGGTTGTTATGTCATCCAAGATGGCCGCCGAAATGTCAAAAGGTTGTTCTTTTATTACAGATTTCAAAATTCTTCTTCACATGAACCGCTTGGCCCATGGTAGCCAAACTTAAAAGTTATGGTCCATGGGTGAAGCCTTTTCAGATTTGTTAAAATGGAGGTCATTGCTAATCCAAGATGGCCACCGTCTAAAAATAGCATAAATTCTTAAAAAATCTTCTTCTCATGAACTGCTAGCCGGATTTCGACGAAACTTGGTAGGAATGATCGATGTACATTGCTCTTTGAAAGTTGTTAAAATGGTGACCCCGGGGTCAAAAATGGGCGTGGCCCGTGGGGTCAAATTGGGGTCAAATTTTATTTTTGACTGAATATGGTCATGTCATATATCAAATTGAAGGTATCAATGAGGCGATCACTCTGGTGCAATATTTGTCGGAATCGGATGATTATGTCATCCATGATGGCCACCAAAAGGTCCATTTATTCAAGATTTTTAACGTCTTTTTCTCAGGAACCACATGGCCGATGCTGGGTGAAGCATTTTCAGATTTTGTAAAATGAGAGTCATCGCTTAATCCAAGATGACAGCCATCTAAAAATAGCACAATTTTTTTAAAACACATGAACTCAATGTCACATTCTCCTCTGGTGTTCATGGAGTCAGGTGAGCGAATTAGGGCCATCATGGCCCTCTTGTTATTGTATACCCTAGCCATGCTGCCCAGGAACCCAAGGTTAAGGTCAAATGACTAAACTTTTTGTTAAGGTGTTTCAAATTGCTATATCTCTGTGCCCGCTTGCGATATCAACTTGAAAATTCATATACACATTGATCACCATCCATATGTTCATTGTATACCCTACCCATGCTGCCCAGGAACCAAGGTCAAGGTCAAATGACTTGGAATATTTTGTTTGTTAAAGCTTACATTAAAGTTTTTTCAAATTGCTATATCTCTGTGACCGCTTGCGATATCAACTTGAAACTTTATATACACATTGATCACCATCCATATTTTCATTGTATACCATACCCATGCTGCTCAGGAGCCTAAGGTCAAATGACTCAGAATTTTTTTTAAAGCTTATGTTAAAGTTTTTCAAATTGCTATATATCTTTGTGACTGCTTGCGATATCAACTTGAAACATCATATACACATTGATCACCATTTATTGTGATTAATAAGCATACTACGCCAATACCCAGGGTCAAGGACTTTGAATTTCAATCCAGGCATTATCGGGGAGCATTTGTCGAATTTACAGACCATCTAGTTTAAATAGGGGGCCTCGCGGCCCCAATGCCAGCTGCCTTCAGACGCGCCTGTCATGTGCAACTAATTGCTGCTTTGTTGGCCATGTTTGATGTTTCCTTCAATATGGAATGTAGATAAAAATAGTAATTGAAATTGAGTTTTATATCTTCACAGCTAGTAGTGGTATTAACGATACTAAACTTTAACATGTTTATTCACTTACAAAGTTAGGAGGAAAAGGCTCTGAAATTGGATCGTTTTGAAAATTTGAACACTATTTTTAAGATTTTGAAACAATACTTGTTTTGATAAATAGAATTGGCCTAAATTAAACATGGAGCAAACCATATTCCGTGATTAGATAAGGTGCGTATTACAGTGCTCCAGATAAGGTGCGTATTGGTGTATTTTATGCACTTATTTTATTTTTATTTCACTTATTTTAGCTGAATACGCATGGGACAGTGGGAGTACAAAATACGCCCATCAATGTGAAATTACGTATTGATTTTTAAATTGAGTAGTGGAAATACTGTAATAAAGTTGAAAATTTACTTAGTTGAGCTGCAAAAAGAAACACTTTAATTGATTTTTGCAGCTCAACTGAGTAAATTTTCAACTGTATTACAGTATACATGTACATACATGAATGAGTAATAATACACTCAAATAAGTGAATGATTAAATTTGTTTTATGTTTTGATCATTTGTTCCCTATTTAATGAATAAAATTAATTATTCGGTTTTAAAAATAAAATACGCATTTGATTTGAAATCAGGGGGTTAGACACAAAGCTTATCTGGAGCTCTGGACGTAGCCAGGTTCTTGTCAATGGGGGTGCGAATTGTGGATCGAGATTGGAAAGTGATGTGTTCGCATCCTTTGCACCCACACTGGCTACTCCCTGATATTATACATTTAGGTGCAAAAGGGTTACATGGCTGTGGGGAGTGTGTTAGTCAATTAGGAGATAGACTGGTCTGTTTTCCAATTAGGAGATAGCGGATTGGTTTGTTAGCCAATTAGGAGATATACTGGTTGGTTGCCAATTAGGAGATAGACTGGTCTGTTAGCCAATTAGGAGATAGACTGGTCTGTTAGCCAATTAGGAGATAGACTGGTCTGTTAGCCAATTAGGAGATATACTGGCTGTTAGCCAATGAGATATACGGTCTGTTAGCCAGATTATAGATATACTGGTCTGCTAGCCAATTAGGAGATAGACTTGTATGTTAGCCAATTAGGAGATAGAATGGTCTGTTAGCCGATTATGAGATATACTGGTCTGTTAGCCAATTAGGAGATAGACTGGTCTGTTAGCCAATTAGGAGATAGACTGGTCTGTTAGCCAATTAGGAGATATACTGGTCTGTTAGCCGATTATGAGATATACTGGTCTGTTAGCCAATTAGGAGATAGACTTGTCTGTTAGCCAATTAGGAGATATAATGGTCTGTTAGCCAATTAGGAGATAGACTGGTATGTTAGCCAATTAGGAGATATACTGGTCTGTTAGCCAATTAGGAGATATACTGGTCTGTTAGCCAATTAGGAGATAGACTGGTCTGTTAGCCAATTAGGAGATAGACTTGTCTGTGAGATAGACTGACTGGTCTGTTATTTTTCAGATTTTGAAACAATACTTGTTTTGATAAATAGAATTGGCCTAAATTAAACATGGAGCAAACCATATTCCGTGACGTACAGTGCTCCAGATAAGGTGCGTATTGGTGTATTTTATGCACTTATTTTATTTTTATTATTATTTCACTTATTTTAGCTGAATACGCATTGATTATCAACAGTGGGAGTACAAAATACGCCCATCAATGTGAAATTACGTATTGATTTTTAAATTGAGTTGTGGAAATACTGTAATAAAGTTGAAAATTTACTTAGTTGAACTGCAAAAAGCAAACACTTTAATTGATTTTTGCAGCTCAACTAAGTAAATTTTCAACTGTATTACAGTATACATGTACATACATGAATGAGTAATAATACACTCAAATAAGTGAATGGTTAAATTTGTTTTATGTTTTGATCATTTGTTCCCTATTTAATGAAGAAAATCAATTATTCAGTTTTAAAAATAAAATACGCATTTGATTTGAAATCAGGGGGTACACTACTCTTTAGACACAAAGCTTATCTGGAGCTCTGGACGTAGCCAGGTTCTTGTCAATGGGGGTGCGAATTGTGGATCGAGTTTGGAAAGTGATGCGTTCGCATCCTTTGCACCCACACTGGCTACTCCCTGATATTATACATTTAGGTGCAAAAGGGTCACATGGCTGTAGACTGGTCTGTTAGCCAATTAGGAGATATACTGGTCTGTTAGCCGATTATGAGATATACTGGTCTGTTAGCCAATTAGGAGATATACTTGTCTGTTAGCCAATTAGGAGATATAATGGTCTGTTCGCCGATTATGAGATATACTGGTCTGTTAGCCAATTAGGAGATATACTGGTCTGTTAGCCAATTAGGAGATATACTTGTCTGTTAGCCAATTAAGAGATAGACTGGTTTGTTAGCCAATTAGGAGATAGGCTGGTCTGTTAGCCAATTAGGAGATATACTGGTTTGTTAGCCAATTAGGAGATATACTGGTCTGTTAGCCAATTAGGAGATATACTGGTCTGTTAGCCAATTAAGAGATAGACTTGTCTTTTAGCCAATTAGGAGATGTACTGGTCTAGGAGATAGACTTGTCTGTGAGATAGACTGACTGGTCTGTTAGCCATTTAGGAGATTGACTGGTCTGTTAGTTGATTAGGAGATAGACTTGTATGTTAGCCAATTAGGAGATAGACTTGTCTGTGAGATAGACTGGTCTGTTAGCCATTTAGGAGATTGACTGGTCTGTTAGCCGATTAGGAGATATACTGGTCTGTTAGCCAATTAGGAGATAGACTTGTCTGTGAGATAGACTGGTATGTTAGCCATTTAGGAGATCAACTGGTCTGTTAGCTGATTAGGAGATATACTGGTCTGTTAGCCAATTAGGAGATAGACTGGTCACAAATATCATATTCCCCAGTCACAGTCACGTTACGTCTTGATTACAGGTGTGCAATGTAGATAAGAAACTCGACCGCCTGAGTGACAAAGTGGACTATTTGACGTCTGAGATAACCAATATGAAGACGAGTATTCACAATGTAGACACATCCAAGCAAATGAACCAATCACATGCCAATAAAAGTCATTATACAGATGAGGAAGCCACTAACATCGAGAGCAATGAACGTTTGCGTCAAGCATCTTCTGAGTCAAGTGGTTCTGGCTACATTATGGTGCGTAATAAAACAGATGAATTTATCGAAAATCATGCTCGTTCCCGTCAGTCATCTGCAGATTCATGTGATTCTGGCTACATTATTGTGCGCGATAGGAATACTACTGCTGAACCAGCTCCGCTACCACCTATAGATGGATCCGATATGCATGCCCCAAAAACATCACACTGTATATTGCATGAGAAAGTTGATATTCCCGCTATTAATGAGCAAAATGTTATTTGCTGTTCTGATTCCTCCGACTCTGGATATATGTATATGAGTGGTGGGAATACTAACACTACACACAAGCATCTAACAGACTTTAATGATACCGAGGATACCGAACAGTTGCAAGCAGACAACAAGTCAGAGGCTCCCACGAAGGACCATGATGACGAAGACACATCAACTAATGGAGAAGAGACACAGACAGACACGGAAGTATCAACTGGTGCGTTTGTTGATCCATCGATGGAGAATGTCAGTCAGATGGATATAGACATATGTGAAACAAATGATCCAGTAACTCCTACCACGTTGATAGGAGGTGACACAAATGCAGCTGCTACTTTAGTGCAGTCAGATGATCAGCATTCGGAGGACACAGTTGAAGTCCAACAAGATACATGTACTCCTTCCTCGGATTATGTCACAGTTGATTATGTAGAAACCAAAGTTTATCCCACAGAGGCGACCTTACATATGAAGTCACAAACGTCGGATCAGATCAACATAACCTGTGGTGTCAAGAGACCAACCAAATGTGAAAGCGACAGTACAAAACCACAGCATAAGAGTGGATACCAGATCGTTGAGGAAGGGGTTAGTAGTGTTGAAATCACAAGTCTTGCTGAGACTGACCATGTGGGTAACGGTAATGATCCAATCAGTTCAGATTCAAGTGTATCGCTTTCTCTTGTAAACACAAACCGGGCACATATTGGTAATGAATGGAATGATAAAGATGTGCTTGATAGAGCTACTGAAGAACCTATTGGGGATGAAACATCTGGCGAAGATTCTGAGGGTGTCAGTTATAATGTGGATGACGACAATCTAGAAGTGAATGCTGATGAACAAAAAGATGAAGTGTCCACATCAAATGCCCCAAGATTTGATGATGCAGGTGATTCCGGTGGTTCTGATAATGGTGGTTATAATGGTACATTGGATGCCCGAATGGTGGATGTCCCATCTGCCGCTAACCCATCTGCCGCTATGATGACTACTCAAAATTTTGTAACAGAGTCTCCCAATGCTGATGCAAAAGTTTACAAACTATCAGGTACATATGATGGAGAACGATATAAAACTGAATTTCCTCCAGAACGTTTAAAGAGACAAAAAACAGACCAGCTAGATGACAACCGATCGATTTACCTTTCCATGGAAATGGATGATGGTAACGGAATAGGTGGTAAGTGAAGCTTTTGACTGTGTGCTTAGAATGTAATGTGTTTAATATGTATTAAATGACGAAGTGAAACTCAAACGATCCCTGATAAACGGCTACAAAACAAAAATGTTTTATTGATCAGACTGAAATCGGTTCATTTTTTCAAATAATGTCATTGTAATGATGCAACATAAACAAGTTTATTGCATAAAATGGGCACTCACAGTGTAATATCACAGTGTAACAACACAGTGTAATACAAATCACAATGCACTAGTGTAATAAATATGGAAATCAACCCGCTACAGAAAACATGTCCGGTAATCAATTTAGCTTCAAATTATGATGATGTGCTTATGCAATAAATAGAATCAAACATTACATGATAATGTAATAAATTCAGTATAATAAAAATTATATAATTATCCTTAAATTGAAAATTTCTCCCACAAAGTATACTTTGCTACATAAGTATACTTTGCAATGTTGATGAAATAGGCTACTGGTATTATCTGCTTATTGTTAGAATGGGAGTTTGCAGTGTACATGACGTAACAACATAGCTAGTGTATTAAATAATACTTGTGTAATAAATATGTAAATGAGATGCTACACAAAACACGCTAGGTGATCAGTACAGTCTCAATGTCTGTTTCTGTACTTAGGCAATACATATCATTACATTACATTTGTGTTGATTTAATATGATACATGTATTTATAAAACTTATTGACTGATTTCATACAACTTGTCATCGCCTTGTATCTTATGCAAACAGTAAAATCATTTTAATATATATTAACTCTTCGAATGCGGAAACAAAATTTTCCGGAAACAAAATTTTCCGTCTGCTGTTATTTTAAATTTTGTCTCCATTGTCAATAAAACATTGTTTGACAGCACTTCAGATTCATTTCCATTGGAAATGATTTTAAAATGCTGTCAAACCATGTAATTATGAGAAAATTAGAACACAAACAGCAGACGACAAAATTTAATTCAGCATGATAAGGGTTAAATCATCACTCTGTATAACATCCTCTATATACAAGGTAAAACTACAGCCCACGTAGATGACAACCCACCACCACCGGTCGACAAAACGGAGGATGGTATGAAATTACGGGCAGAAACCCAGAGAATGGAAACACAAGGAATGGACACGGTTTATCTAAGGGATGATTTTAGCTTTATTCCACCAAGCAGCTTTGGCAGTGGAAACCATAGCATTGGTAGTGGAGGCAATGATAATAGCACAAACATGGCATCTTCAAACGTTGGTAAGTTGTTTCGATCAATTTTGTCTTAAATTGTAGATGTACATTTTCTTTTAACCTATATTAACAATTATTCTGAACATTTCTGCTAATATACATTTACCGGTTATGTGCCTTTAACTCTCTGCATGCTGGGAAACTTGTGCACTATAAATACTTAAAAAATAGCAGATCACAATTCATTACATTTTCTATCATTTCTTCCTGTAAAGGCCTATTCTCTAATAAGGCGCCAATACGGGTGCCATGTCCTACCAGCTTTATATTCAGCAAAATATACATCTTATACACATTTTTCTTTAGTACAATACTATTACCAATTATTCAACCATATTTCTTCTCGCCTATGAATGTTATACGCTTTTCGCAACACCGTAAACATCAGCAAATGATACATACGTTACTGACGCCACATTCACTTTGTTTGTTTAATTTGACGTTAACCAAAAGTATTATACAAATGTATACGTTTACATCTCTTTTTCAGGTTTGAAATGAAGTAACATTTCATTTCCAGCAGTAGGCCTTGTACCATTCATGTATCTCTATGTTGGTTCAGAGTGGCTGACTCCAGACTCTGGGTACATACGTGACTATATATGATGAACCTCCGTTTGTTTACTAGTTTTGACAGATTCACTTTCGCCAAAGGCGTAAAATAACTAAACTATTAATGTAGAATGACATTTGTGTAAAAAAAGTTCAACATTGTTTAGCTTTTTCTTAACCTGTCAGTGTGCATGCCATCAACTGGGTGGTTAGAAGGTCACTGATACATACGATACATACATTATATAAGTATATTGCCTTTATCCAGAGTGTTGGAAATACGTTTTCAGAGCAGATTAGGTCTAAACCCAAACGTTTATGATGTATGCTACAGGCGGAAATAGTCACCCTGTGTCTGAAATACGGTTTAAAATACATGTGTTACTGATACATACGTTACTGTTGAATACGAAACCACCACTAAACCTGTATAAGAGTAGCTTTACATGTCTTAGAATGTTCTTTAGTCGCCAATTTCTTAAACACATGCGACTGTGGTGCATTTGAATAGTTTCCTGAAGTCGATGTTCGATGTGAGTGTTTTGGCAAAACCGTACTTGGCTTAAGGTATGCCGCTTATGATGTAGTTTCAGTGTACGATAAAAATATATTAATTTAATTACGAACATAGACAACATAGACAATGTTCCATATTATGCACAATTGAAAATCTTTTTGTTTGCACATGTGCAGACCGGGAGTGGTCATTATATTGATACATACATTAACAGTGGTAACGTATGTATCTTCCACATCAATTGCATAATATGTCAAAACTGAGGGATTATAAACAGTTTCCGTCACTTATAGACTATGTACGAATACTGCACTTGAAAATAGTTAAATATTTGCATACGTAAAACAACACTGTAACACTTGTCAAATACTGCAGAATTTGATTCCATTTCCTTCTGTGATATGTCAGATTTTTTCTTTTACTCATCTCAAAGATCAGTTTTATATAATAATTGATCATATTAAAACATCTACTTTGTATATACTATCAACACTATGACAATACACAATTAGAAAATGTGGTCTGTCGACGCACGTAGGGCCCCTATTTGAGAAACGATTACATAAAATTTCAAGAAAAAACAGACAGACGGACGTACGTATACAATCAATAGCGAGGGTAATTGTATTAATGTGTAAGGATGTATCATTACTAAATAATGCACATGTGCAATATGAAGATATTAGCTGGAGGGAAACAGAAATTATATGTGATTTACGAAACTCTTACAAAAACTTTCAAAACAAAATAAACAGACAGACAGACGGTCGTACGATCAGTAACGAGGGTAATTGTATTAATGTGGAAGGATGTATCATTACTAAGTAATGCATGTGTGCCATATGAAGATATTAGCTGAAGGCCAACAGAAGTTATAGGTGATTTGAGAAACTCTTACAAACACTTTCAACAAAATAAACAGACAGACAGACAGACAGACAGACAGACAGACAGACAGACAGACAGACAGACAGACAGACAGACAGACAGACAGACAGACGACAGACCGACAGACAGACGACAGACAGACAGACAGACAGCAGACACAGACAGACAGACAGACAGACAGACAGACAGACAGACAGACAGACAGACAGACAGACAGACAGACAGACAGACAGACAGACAGACAGACAGACAGACAGACAGACGACAGACAGACAGTCAGACAGGACAGACAGACGACAGACAGACATGCAGACAGAGACAGACAGAGACAGACGACAGAGACAGACAGACAGACAGACTAACAGACAGACAGACAGACAGACAGACTGACAGACAGACAGACAGACAGACAGACAGACAGACAGACAGACAGACAGACAGACAGACAGACAGACAGACAGACAGACAGACAGACGGTCGTACGATTAGTAGCGAGGATAATTGTATTAATGTGGAAAGATGTATCGTTACTAAGGAATTCATGGGTGCAATGTGAAGATATTAGCTGAAGGCAAACAGAAATTATAGGTGATTTGAGAAACTCTATACAAAACCTTTCAAATAAATAAACAGACAGACGGACAGACGTACGATCAGTAGCGAGGGTAATTGTATTAATGTGGAAGGGAAGGATGTATCATTACTAAGTAATACATGTGTGCAATATGAAGATATTAGCTGAAGGCAAACAGAAATTATAGGTGATTTGAGAAACTCTATACAAAACCTTTCAAATAAATAAACAGACAGATGGACGGACATACGATCAGTAGTGAGCGTAATTGTATTAATGTGGAAGGGTGTATCGTTACTAAGTAATGCATGTGTGTAATATGAAGATATTAGCTGAAGGCAAACAGAAAGGTGATTGGAGAAACTCTTACAAATTAAAAGAAAATAAAAATGGACGGACAAACAGACGGACAGGACAGACAGGACAGACAGAAATACGGACAGATAATGCGAAACCTATAGGACACCGCCGATTCTGGGCGGGACCCTAATAACACGACACACAAGTATCGCTGGTATACTAGCCATATCGGTAACGTAGTATCTACTAACAATATATAAAAAGCGGATTGATACATACGTTACCTGTTCCGCAGTTATCATAGTTATTCTGGAGTTAAAACATGAAACGTGACATGCATTACTATTTACCTAAAGGATATATAGTAAACCAATATAGGTGTGATTAGCTTGAAATTTTTAGTATTGAATTATTGCGAAAAAATGATGATGTAGAAATGATACATACGTTACGTTACATTAACACATTCACATGTATGTTAGTGACTTGTTATGCTTCGCTGATTTCATTTGTGTTACTGCATGCGCTACGATTATAACATTCAATATCCATTTGTGTGTATATCAGTCACGAAGACCGACATTTGTTTTACCTCCCTTGACAATAACTTAAGTGCCATTTTCATATAATCAACAAAGAAGTGTAACATACACAAATTCATCAAAATAGTGCTTGACTGTGTATGAGGAACTCTCTCTGAAATTATTAATTATATTGTCTGAAGCAGTAAGGCATTTACAATTAAATATAATTGGTTGTGTTGTTTATCTGTCAAATTTCTAATGTTTGATACTTACGTTACCTATATTGGTGTTTGCCTTATTTGACAGCGCACTTACAACTCACTGTACACTTATATAAATACGTTTCATCTCATTAGAAAAATCACCAGTCACATATTTGATTTATTATGCCCCCGCCACCGAATGGTGAGGGGGGCATATAGTGTTACCGGCGTCCGTACGTACGTACGTCCCGAAACCTTAACGCTTGGGTAAATGGCTTATAATTTCTGTTTCCTTGCTCGGATCTGCTTCACATTTCACACACGCATTGCTCCAATGATCCTCTACTGCCCTGTGACAAATCCACATTCATCCCACCCCCGCCAACCCCAGGGTCAAGGTCACAGACATGGTGCGTTCAAAACCTTAATGCTCGGGTAAATGGCTTACAATTTCCGTTTCCTTGCTCGGATCTGCTTCACATTTCAAACACGCATTGCTCCAATGGTCCTCTACTGCCCTGTGACAAATCCACATTCATCCCGCCCCCGCCCCCGCCCCCGCCCCCGCCCCCGCCCCCTCCCCCGCCAAGCCCAGGGTGAAGGTCACAGACTTGGTGCGTTCGAAACCTTAACGCTCGGGTAAATGGCTTACAATTTCTGTTTCCTTGCTCTGATCTGCTTCACATTTCAAACACGCATTGCTCCAATGGTCCTCTACTGCCCTTGACAAATCCACATTCGTCCCGCCCCCGCCAAGCCCAGGGTGAAGGTCACACACTTGGTGCGTTCGAAACCTTAACACTTTGGTAAATGGCTTACAATTTCTGTTTCCTTGCTCGGATCTGCTTCATATTTCACACACGCATTGCTCCAATGGTGAGGGGGGCATATAGTGTTACTGGCGTCCATATTACGTACGTACATACGTACGTAACGTACGTACATTATGTACGTACGTCCCAAAACCTTAACGCTCGGGTAAATGGCTTATAATTCTCTACTGCCCTGTGACAAATCCACATTTGTCCCGCCCCGCCAAGCCCAGGGTGAAGGTCACAGACTTGGTGCATTCAAAACCTTAATGCTCCGGTAAATGGCTTACAATTTCTGTTTCCTTGCTCGGATCTGCTTCACATTTCACACACGCATTGCTCCAATGGTCCTCTACTGCCCTGTGACAAATCCACATTTGTCCTGCCCCCGCCAAGCCCAGGGTGAAGGTCGCACACTTGGTGTGTTCGAAACCTTAACGCTCGGGTAAATGGCTTACAATTTCTGTTTCCTTGCTCGGATCTGCTTCACATTTCACACACGCATTGCTCCAATGGTCCTCTACTGCCCTGTGGCAAATCCACATTCCTCCAGCCCCCATTATGCCCAGGGTCAAGGTCACAGACTTGGTCTCTTGAAACCTTAAAGGTACATGCCCACGCAGTAGGCACAAAATGTTCTTTATAGGAATTAAATAAGTGTATAATTATGTCACTATTCCACCAGTTCTAAAAATTACGAGTGTCCGCTATACAAATATAATCATTTATTAGCCAGGTTTTTTGGCGGGCGGCTGGCGGGCGGCGTCCACAATCAATGTTAAGTTTTCGTGTTTGAGTCCATTTCTTTGTTACTGTACCACCTAGGACCACCAAACTTTCACAGCATCATAATGAAGGGGTGCCCACCACATATCACTATCCAACATGTTACTTTTTTTTTAACTTGACCCATTTTTTCCGCGCAGTCGACTTAGCCATTTTCAATGTTAAGTTTTCGCGTTTACAATGTTAAGTTTTCGTGTTTAAGTCCATTTCTTTGGTACTGTACCACCTAGGACCACCAAACTTTCACAGCTTCATAACCAAGGGGTGCCTACCACATACAACTATCCAACATGTGACCATTTTTAGCCAGGTTTTTAAAAAAAAAATCCAGACTATTGGATTGGCGAAAGCCTGGCGGGCGGGCGGGCGGGCGCGTCCACAATCAATGTTAAGTTTTCGTGTTTGAGTCCATTTCTTTGTTACTGTACCACCTAGGACCACCAAACTTTCACAGCTTCATAATCAAGGGGTGCCCACCACATATCACTATCCAACATGTTACTTTTTTTTTAACTTCACCCATTTTTTTACCGCTGTAGTCGACTTAGCCATTTTTCAATGTTAAGTTTTCGCGTTTACCAATGTTAAGTTTTTCGTGTTTAATCCCATTTCTTTGTACTGTACACCAATAGGACCACCAAACTTTCACAGCATCATAATCAAGGGTACCCCCACCACATATCACTATCCAACATGTTACTTTTTTTTTTAATTTTTTTTAACTTGCCCATCCCATTTTTTCCGCGCAGTCGACTTAGCCATTTTCAATGTTAAGTTTTCGCGTTTACAATGTTAAGTTTTCGTGTTTTAAGTCCATTTCTTTGGTACTGTACCACCTAGGACCACCAAACTTTCACAGCTTCATAACCAAGGGGTGCCATACCACATACAACTATCCAACATGTGACCATTTTTAGAGCCAGGTTTTTAAAAAAAAAAATCCAGACTATTGGATTGGCGAAAGCCGGGCGGGCGGCGGGCGGGCGGGCGGAGGCGGGCGGGCGGGCGGCGGGCGCGTCCACAATCAATGTTAAGTTTTCGTGTTTGAGTCCATTTCTTTGTTACTGTACCACCTAGGACCACCAAACTTTCACAGCTTCATAATCAAGGGGTGCCCACCACATATCACTATCCAACATGTTACTTTTTTTTTAACTTCACCCATTTTTTCCGCGTAGTCGACTTAGCCATTTTCAATGTTAAGTTTTCGCGTTTACAATGTTAAGTTTTCGTGTGTTTAAGTCCATTTCTTTGGTACTGTACCACCTAGGACCACCAAACTTTCACAGCTTCATAATCAAGGGGTACCCACCACATATCACTATCCAACATGTTACTTTTTTTTTTAACTTCACCCATTTTTTCCGCGCAGTCGACTTAGCCATTTTCAATGTTAAGTTTTCGCGTTTACAATGTTAAGTTTTCGTGTTTAAGTCCATTTCTTTGGTACTGTACCACCTAGGACCACCAAACTTTCACAGCTTCATAACCAAGGGGTGCCTACCACATACAACTTCCAACATGTGACCATTTTTTTTACCTTCACCTATTATTTCTACGTAATTGACTTAGCCATTTTCAACGTTAACTTTTTAACGTACGTCTGGTTAAAGTTTTTTGGTTTTAAAACTTTTTCGTTATACTATATCTCTGCAACTGCTTCGCCCATTACCTTGAAACTTCACATGGGTGTTTATCATCGTCCATATTTTCATTCTAACCCCCAACCGTGTGGCCCCTGTGCCCAATGTCAAGGTCAAATTACTTTGAATTTATTTGTTAAAGTTTTTTTGTGTACTATATCTCTGCCTGCAACTGCTGCACCCATTACCTTCATACTTCACATGGGTGTTTATCATCATTGTCGCACCCGCTTGCGGAAAGCGCGATATCGTCGGCATTTTGGCATACGTCCGTCCGTCCGTACGTCCGTGTGTCCGGTTAAAGTTTTTTCGTTAAAGGTTTTCCATCTACTATATCTATTTTTTTAGTGTCCATGCCTCGCCCCAAGGCACGACATGCAGGCCACGGCCATCTAGTCTACAAAAAGTGGGTATAATTATGTTATCCAAGTGTCCATGCTTGAAAAAAACCTGGCCTTCGTGGCTTTGCCTCGTTTCTTGTCAATTATCAATTTACTGTTAGCCCTCTACCGCCCTGTGCCGTCCCCGCTAAGCCCAGGGTCAAGGTTATAGACTGGGAATGTTTGAAACCCTAAATGACCATACCTGTTGATGGGCCAATAATCAATTCATCAATCAAAACCTTAATGCTAGGGTAAATGGCTTATAATTTCTTACAATATACCTTTATTCTGTATTTACCAGATTCCTACCATACACAGTGTGAGTATGTACCCTTCTTACATAATTCTCACAAACTTCTCAATTTTTACACAGTTCTAGACAGTGCAAGGTCTTCATATTTACATTTATATATTTATACATATTTTACTCTCAAACACATAATTATATTACTATAAATCTATATATTAATATCAATCATAATTTCACATAATAACTCATTCTGTGTGCGACAACTTTACTATGTGTTTTTCAACAGAGTTTGTGACAATTTTGCTGCTTCAATACCATGCATATTGCAATATGTTTTTAATCGTCATGGCTCATTCCTAGCCTGTAAATTCATCACATCTGTATGCTGACCTTGAACTCGTGAAGTAGTTATGTCTGTTTTTGTATTACTACTACTACTACTACTACTACTACTACATAATATAACTAATAGTTAACTAATAGTTGTATGTCATTCACAACAGTTACATGTACATACTAACAATGTTTTAGCTTATATTTAATGGCGGCACTGGCTCTAGGACCTTGCATGCCGTCTCCCAAGAATGGGAGAAAGAACGGAGGTAGATATTTTTGAGAGAAGCCGGTAATTCGTATTTACAGAGCAACTACGAATTATCGGTACCCATTTACAGCTGGGTGAACTGGAGCATTGTGGATAAAGTGTCTTGCTCAAGGACACAACGCACGCCGCTAGTCAGGCTCGAACCCACGACCCTTGGATCAGTAGTCCGACACACTAACCATTATGCCACGGCGCTCCACACTAACAATGTTTTTCCCCAATGTTTATATACTCATTATATTGCTCATCTACAGTGTCACCTCTACAAACCTGTTCTATAGTAATTGCTTCATCCACATCGTTATCACCTCTTGCTTATTATTAATATTCATTTATACATCACACTCATGCAGTCAATGCAAATCCAGTGGTTGTAGGTCACACTGTAATAATTCACAATTGGTGCAGGATCACACATGTTTACCTATTTCACAGCTGTTTCAGGGTGGACTAATCATGTGTACATCACGTTCTTAATACCGCTGGCACCATACAAATAATGCACTGGTTTAAAGTAAGTACAAGCATGCATGTTTCTGTGTTTCTTAAAGGTAGATTCTTATGCAGTACATATGTCCAATGTTAAACATAAGCTAGCAATTATTGTCATGCCTGAAATGAATGTTGTATGGCTATGACAATTATTGTCATGCCTGAAATGAATGTTGTATGGCTATGACAATTATTGTCATGCCTGAAATGAATGTTGTATGGCTATGACAATTATTGTCATGCCTGAAATGAATGTTGTATGGCTATGACAATTATTGTCATGCCTGAAATGAATGTTGTACGTATGGCTATGACAATTATTGTCATGCCTGAAATGAATGTTGTATGGCTATGACAATTATTGTCATGCCTGAAATGAATGTTGTATGGCTATGACAATTATTGTCATGCATGAAATGAATGAAATGTGTATGGCTATGACAATTATTGTCATGCCTAAATGAATGTTGTATGGCTATGACAATTATTGTCATGCCTGAAATGAATGTTGTATGGCTATGACAATTATTGTCATGCCTGAAATGAATGTTGTATGGCTATGACAATTATTGTCATGCCTAAATGAATGTTGTATGGCTATGACAATTATTGTCATGCCTAAATGAATGTTGTATGGCTATGACAATTATTGTCATGCCTGAAATGAATGTTGTATGGCTATGACAATTATTGTCATGCCTAAATGAATGTTGTATGGCTATGACAATTATTGTCATGCCTGAAATGAATGTTGTATGGCTATGACAATTATTGTCATGCCTGAAATGAATGTTGTATGGCTATGACAATTATTGTCATGCCTGAAATGAATGTTGTATGGCTATGACAATTATTGCAACAAAAACAACTATATTGTTCCATAGTATCTGTTTTATTACAAATAAATGACTATTAATTATAGACAATTTGCCGCAATTATTTACATTTCATATTATCTCACACTTTTTACTTTTATCTGTTTTATAATTTCAACTCTGATCTGAAGCAAAGTGTCTTTAATATTGCAATTACCTTAATCTCTTCCTTTCATACTTTCTTCCTTTCACACAAATTTTTTTTTTTCAGACAGTTGTAAGATGATGCATGGGTCGTATCTACTGGGAAACAAAGGCGCACATTATTGCAATGGGAATCCAGTATGCGACAAGTGCAAGAAACTATTCACCTCTGCACAAAGATTGGCCAATCACAAATGTCCTCACTGCAGTACCTGTGGACATACATACAGTTCATATCAACGATTAAAAACACACAATTGCTTACTGATAAAACATAAAGCTACAACTGTTTTTCATTTAGATGGACTCAAACATGCTTGTGACTTTTGCCACAGGACATATTCAACGAAATATACATTACAAAAACACAAGTGTACTTATTGCCAGAATTGCCGGGAATCATTCACTACATACAACCATTTAAAAATACATAATTGCTTGGTCACACAACCCACCAATTCCAATGTGCTACGACCTACTGATTTGTCAAAACCTGCAGTCGCCACGTCCTGCAAAGTCCAATGTGTTAAAGCCTGCAGAGTCCAACATGTTAAAGGCTGCAAAGTCCAACGTGTTAAAGCCTGCAAAGTCCAAAGTGACACAATCTACAAAGTCAAATGTGTTAAAGCTTACAAAGTCCAACATGTTAACACCTACAAACTCCAAAGTGACACAGCCTACAAACTCCAACGTGTCAAAATCTACAAACTCCAACATGGCACAGTCTACAAACTCCGACGTGACACAGCCTACAAACTCGGACGTGACACAGCCTACAAACTCGGACGTTGCACATCCTACAAACTCGGACGTTGCACAGCCTACAAACTCGGACGTGGCACAGCCCAACGTGTTAAAGCCTGCAAAGTCCAATGTGTCAAAGCCTAAAAAGTCCAACATCTCAAACCTTACAAACTCCCACGTGGCACAGCCTACAAAATCAAACGTGTTAACACCTACAATTTTGACAACGTGTTAACCCCTATAAACTCCAATGTGTCAAAGTCTACAAACTACACTGTGTCAAAACCTACACACTCCAATGTAACAAAGCCTACAAAATCAAATGTGTTAACACCTACAAACTCCAACATGTCAAAACCTACAAACTATGATGTGTCAAAATCTATAAACTATGACGTCTCAAAACATTCACACTCAAACGTGTCAAAACCTACAAACTCCAACTAGTTCAAACCTACAAACTCCAACTTGTTCAAACATACAAACTCCAACGTGTTAAAGCCTACAAAGTCCAATGTGTTATCAACTACGAACTCGAACGTGTCAAAACCTACAAATTCAAACATGTCAAAACCTACAATCTGTGACGTGTCAAAACCAACAAACGCTCATGTGTCAAAGCCTACAAACTGCGCTGTGTCAAAACCGACACACTCCAACGTGTCAAAACCTACAAATGTCAATGTGTCAAACCCGACAAACTCCAACATGCTACAAACTCCAACGTGTTAACTCCTACAAACTCCAATGTTGCACAGCCTACAAAATCCAATGTGTCAAAACCTACAAACACCAACATGTCACAGCCTACAAAGTCCAATGTGCCACAACCAACACATTCCAAAGTCACACAACTTATGAACACGCTAGTGCCAGAACGTCATTCCAAGACATCCATTACTGGGCTTCATGCTACCAACAAACAACCCTCTAGTACAAGCAGTAACACAAATTATTCACATGAAGTTAAATATCTAAGATCCGAGCACACAAGCTACCATTTCACTCCTATAGACTTTTCATGGCAATTGACGTTAGTACAAAAAATTGGACTTCCTATACACTCGGCTCTTTCTTCTCCACCACCATCAACTAGTCTCGGACCGCCGATGTCTATTCATAACATTCAAGGAGATGGCAATTGCTTTTTCCGTGCTATTTCTTATATAGTGACTGGAACTGAAAACTATCATGAAAATATTAGGCAACAAGTTATGAAATATATATCTGACAAAGAAAATATCATATTCCCTATGTTGGATCCTTCAAATGCATCAAGCTATTTAATGCGAACCAATATGGGAAGCCTCGGTACATGGGCGACAGAACTAGAAATTGATGTCGTGGTACATCTTCTCAATACAGACATATATATTTATTCCCAATATGCTGGAGGACACCTTACATGGATGAGACACACAGGAAAATTTATGTTTCAAAAAGCAATGTATATTACACACAAAAACTTGAACCATTATGAAGTTGTTATGTCTGTTAATGAGAATATTAACAAACCATCTTCATTTTCAGAATCTCGTGAACAGTTATTGAAAAACAAGCAGGATGAAAGTGTAAGAATACAGAAATTTCGAAATGACAAGTCCAAAAATATATCTCGTGATCAGTTATTGAAAAACAAACGGGATGAAAGTGTAAGAATACAGAAATTTCAAAATGACAACTCCAAAAATGTATCTCGTGAACAGTTATTGAAAAACAAGCAGGATGAAAGTGTAAGAATACAGAAATTTCGAAATGACAAGTCCAAAAATGTATTTCGTGAACAGTTATTGAAAAACAAGCAGGATGAAAGTGTAAGAATACAGAAATTTCGAAATGACAAGTCCAAAAATGTATCTCGTGAACAGTTATTGAAAAACAAGCAGGATGAAAGTGTAAGAATACAGAAATTTCGAAATGACAAGTTCAAAAATGTATCTCGTGAACAGTTATTGAAAAACAAGCAGGATGAAAGTGTAAGAATACAGAAATTTCGAAATGACAAGTCCAAAAATGTATCTCGTGAACAGTTATTGAAAAACAAGCAGGATGAAAGTGTAAGAACACAGAAATTTCGAAATGACAAGTCCAAAAATATACCCCCTGACCAGCAGTTACAAAACCAAACAATTGAAACACTGAGGATACAACACTGCAGGAAGAGAAAACATAAAGAAGACATTGACAGCTGTAGACAACTGGATTCAAAACGTAAACAAAGAGAAAGACATCCTGTGGATATAGTTGAAGCTACTAACCACTTTCAGACAGACATCAAACAGTTTCCTCACTATGTATGTACATGTTGCAGAAGATTGTTATATAAGCGAAGTGTGTCACGTGTCAGTAACCAACATTTGCAGCTGTACCACGTAATATTGTTGAAAAATGTGTTACAGGGAGAAAATCTGTATTAGACTCTGAATGGATGTGTCATACCTGTGCTTCACACGTTAACAAAAAAAAAATACCACCACAGGCTATCTATAATAATGTGCATGTTCCAGCCCAACCACCGGAGCTTCAATGTCTTAGTGCTCTTGAACGTCGCCTCATTTCAAGACGTTATCCTTTTATGAAATTAATTGCATTACCAAAGGGTAGACAGACAGAAATCAAAGGTACAGTTGTCAATGTCCCTGTAAATGAGCAAACTGTGTGTTCCCAATTGCCAAGGTTACCAACTGAAGCAGGACTTGTAGGCCTGAAACTGAAGCATAAAATAATGTACAAGTCCCATCAGAATTTTGAATATGAGACCAGCAGCCGTATTGTCTGGCCTGAATTGGTTAACCAAGAATAACCCATTCTATAAAGATGTCCAAGTACACGATAAGTGGGAGTCTATGTGCAATGGTGATGATGAGGATTTGTGGACTGAACTGACTATTCCTGAAGCAAAACGTGATCATGATAAAGACAGTACGAAAAAGAATGATGATTCAGACATTGTTGATACAAACATGTGTTCCGATACAAATAATGGGAGTGAAGGGTGCCGAAGCATCATAAATCATTCAGAATATGTAGACAATTACTCTGATGACCCTGTTGCTAATTTGAGAGGATTGCGATATGACACCTGTGTGCAGCCTTCTGATCCAACAACAGATGCACATAAAATTATAAGTATAGCTCCAGGAGAAGGTAAACAACCCATAAGCATTCTCATGGATGAAAACTTCGTCTACAGGAAAGTTTGGTTGAAAATATGAACGTCCAATCAAACTCACTGCAAAGAAGTATTTCCAGTCGAGGCTGTTGAATGATCATCAGACATTTGCATCAGATATCGAGTATGTGTTTGTTGCTCAAACTATTGTGGAAACAAAACAAATTTTTGACAGCATTAACATTGCTGTTCGAAAATCATTCTCTTCAACAACATCTGCTGACCCTCTCACAGCCAGTTTTGTTACAATTTTTATCGCTTTGAATTTGAAGGAAGGGGTTCCCCACATGCCCATGGAGTTCTGTGGATAAAGAATGCTCCACACCCAGAAAAGAGTCCTCCTGCAGAAATTACATCTTTTGTGAAATCACATCTGTAAGTGCTATCATTCCAAATAAGGATGAGGATCCGCAACTTCACAACCTGGTTAAAGAGCTACAATGTCATACACACTCAGCTGCATGCACAAAAACTGGTAAACAATGCCGGTTCAATTTCCCCAAGCCAATATGTAAAGAAACTTTGTTGGCAAGACCGTCTGAAAATCTTACTTTAGAGGATGCTGCAATAACATTACAAAAATCAAAGGAAGTATTAAGCACAGTGAAAACATTTTTACATGAATCTGCAGAACTGGAGAAACTATCTACAGCAGATGTTTTAGCACAGTGTAATGTGACAGAAGAATTATACAATGCATCATTATGTAATTCAGTTAAAAACACAACAATATTTATGGAAAGGTGTCCTTCTGATGTTTTTGTAAACAACTACAGTCCATCTATACTTAAAGCTTGGCAGGCGAATATGGACTTCCAATTTGTTTCCAATGCATATGCCTGCATCCAGTACATTGTATCATACATCACAAAAGATGAAAGAGAGATGGGAACTCTGTTGCAGGCTGTCAGCAAGGAAACAGCTGACGAGGGTATTTGTCAGCAAATGAAACAATGTGCTCGAGCTTTTACCAATGCTAGATCCGTCAGCGCACAGGAAGCCATATACAGAGTGCTGGGACTACCACTACACAAGTCTGACTTCATTACAGTGTGGATACCCACTGGCTTACCTCAGCAGCGTGTCCACCTGCTTAAAAACCCCGTACAGTTCTAGAAACATTAGAGGATGATGATGACAACATTTTCCTTTTCAGCATTGAAGACAAATATTCCCATAGACCACAAGTATTGGAGTCCTGGTGCCTTGCCTACTTTGTCTCTTGGTACCCTACAGCAATACGTAGATCATCTGATGATAATGACATTCAGCCAGACATTATTCAAGATATCAACTTACCTCAAGACAATGATACAGATTATTTACATCATGCTGATGCGCCTAAAGAGTTCATTATTTCTACACCATCAGGAAATTTCAATACCAAGAAAAGAAACAAACAAGCACTCATAAGATATCACAAGTTTAGTGTTGCGCGTGAGCCAGAATCATATTACTCAGAATTATTCCTGTTTACGCCATGGCACAATGAGAATGAGTTGCTTGATGGTCATGATTCTTATTTGGACAGTTACCACGCTCACATAGAGCCGATTAACACAATGAAAAGTATTTTACAGCACCATTCTGATCTGGTAGATGCTGCATTTGAAGACTTCAGTGAAAATTGTCCTCAGGAAGGTAGCTGGGACTTGTTGAATGCTGAAACGCAACAAGCTGAAGCTGATCAAGGGATTGAAGACATTGAGGCAGATCCTGATTATTCACATCTTTATCCACCAGATTTGCCACAAAATCCTAGTATTCCCATGCCAGTATCTATACAAGACAACCAGTGTCCCTCTGCAGTGCCACAAGTGTCTTATCGAATATTTATACTGATGATGAATACAGAACTTGCGTTCAAGGTTTAAATACACAACAGCGAGAGTTTTTTGACATAATATTGAACTGGTGTACAGAGCTTATGCAAAGTAAAAAAAACAGGAAATGTTCCTAAGCCAATTCATGTATTGGTATCCGGAGGTGCTGGAACGGGAAAATCTTACTTGATAAAAGCAATCTACCAGATGATTCACAGAGTGCTACGTAAAGAAGGTGATGATCCATCTGCAGCAAAATCATTATTGCTAGTACCAACTGGCACAGCGGCATACAATATACTTGGACAGACATTGCATTCAGCCCTGCATTTGCAGTTACGACAAAGCACTCGCAGTTTCACCAAATTATCCGATGACAAAAGAAATACATTACGATGTGCATTGTCAGATGTTCATATTCTGATCATTGACGAAATATCCATGGTTGGCAGTGACCTGCTGCAGGTACACAAGAGGTTACACGAACTGTTCCAGAGTGAAGAAGATTTTGGTGGCATGTCTATACTGGCATTTGGAGATCTATATCAGCTGCCTCCTGTTGGTCAACGCTTTGTCTTTCAACGCCCATCATACCCATATGCTAGTTTGACCACATATCTATGGGAACAATTTAACCTGTTTACGTTAAATGAAGTCATGAGGCAAAGAGATGATGCTGAATTTGCAAATTTGTTGAACCGTGTTCGTGATTCATCCTTCTCAGAAAATGACATTACTGTTCTACAGTCCAGATGTATTGACAAAGACAGCTCTTCCTATCCATCTGAAGCTCTTCATGTATATGCCTGGAATAAAAGAGTTGATGCTCGAAATTTTGTTATGCTGAACAAACTTGCCAGTAGCATTGTGGAACTTCATGCTATTGACAGAGTACCAGAGCCTTTGAAAGGAAGGTCCATTCCTGATGATACAAGATTTACTGGCGGTTTGCCATTGTTGCTGAAACTCGCTATAGGTGCCAGGGTTATGTTGATACGAAATGTGTGTGTTTCTGATGGATTTGCTAATGGTGCACAAGGAACTGTTGTTGACTTCTTATATTCATCCGATTCCACACCACTTGCCGTTCTTGTGAAATTTGACAGTGCTACTGTTGGTAAAGAAACAATGATGCACACTAAATTTGACTTGTCAAACTCTGCCAGAGGTGTAACACCGATAGAACGTGTTGAAGCTCAATTCTCCTTGTCCAAAAGCAAGAAGCGAAATTTGAATGTGACAAGAGTCCAGTTTCCACTTCGTTTAAGCTGGGCTTGTACAGTACACAAGGTTCAGGGACAAATGGTGGATAACATTGTTGTTTCATTTGAGGATACATTAAGGGATGGACAAGCCTATGTTGCTCTCAGTCGAGCGAGAACATTAGAAGGGCTGTATATATCAAACTTCCACCTGTCAAAGATACGAAGCAGCATCATCGTTCATAAACAAATGGTACACATGCAGGAAACTATGATAATTCAAAATATATATGCTCCTATTCAGAAACCTGTTAAAGATTATCTAAAGATAGCCTTGCTGAATGCCAGATCTGCAGTACTTCATTTTAAGGATATTTTGCTTGATCCAGTCCTCATGAGAGCAGACATTGTATGTCTTACAAAGACACATTTTGGTGCTACAGTCCCAGAGAACATGCGGATACCAGGTTTTACAGTGACATACTTACCTGCAGCACGTATTCGTACCAACCATGGATTGGCAGTCTACTGTAAAAAGGGAATTAAGTTTGTAGTCTCACAAACTTTTGCAACAATTTCAATGGAATGTCTCAATCTGGTACTCATCGATGACAAACTGACACATCTCCTACTGATATACAGATCTCCATCAAGTAGGGTATCAAACTTTTTACAAGAATTGAATAACGTACTTCCTGAAGGTCCTGATTCTGTGATACTTGGTGACTTCAATATTGATATGCTCAGCGATTCATCATCACATATTCAGCTTTACAATACCTTGAATGCAAAAGGATATCTGCAGCTAGTTGATAAACCGACAACAATATATGGAAGCATGTTAGACGCTGTGTCGACAAACATCGATCCAGTTGACAGTAACATACAGACCCATGTCTTCCCGACATACTACTCAGATCATGCTATTGTCTTTGTCACAGAAAAATAAAAAGGTAATGTACTTCAAATTTATATTATTTTATTATTCGGACAAAAGCAATCTTATTTTCTATTATTTGTTGATAGAATAAATCCACATCACTGAACCTGATCACGATCTCGTTTATTCACAGTACATTCAACACCATTTTCAAAGTGAAGGTACATACATACAAGGCTTTCTCATCAGATTATGTGTAGAATACCCATTCCCTGATGGTAAAAATATTGAAATGCCCATTTCTGTTTCCTTGCTCAGATCTGCTTCACATTTCACACACGCATTGCTCCAATGGTCCTCTACCGCTCTGACAAATCCACAATCGTCCCGCCCCCGCTAAGCCCAGGGTAAAGGTCACAGACTTGGTGCGTTTGAAATCTTAACGCTCGGGTAAATGGCTTATAATCAAATATGCCTCGTTTTCTTTGGCTGCCAGCGGGGGCATTCGTGTGCCGACAGGCCACATTTCTAGTTTAAACATGTGTTTCAGATGCTTATATTTGTGATGCTAGACAAGCAATGATTGTTTAATTGAAAATAAATGAACGTGTTCATGTGGTGTTTGTCCTTGTCGTAGCTGTAGTGCATACACACCGAAGACAATAGCTTAATATGTCGCATGATTTATCAAATTAAGTCTGTACCTTATGCAACCAAATGGATAAAATATGTATATTCAGGCCAAAAATTAAATTAATTCATGCAAAAAGCCGTCGTGTATGTATCGAGTAACACACAAAATGTAATTGGGTGATATACTTCAGTCGCATATAACTTTTGTGTTAGACATTGTTAGCTCGCCTGCACGAAGTGCAGAAGAGCTTATGTCATACCCCCGGCGTCGTCGGCGTCAGCGTCGTCCACAAACTTAACATTGGGTAAATGTCTTATAACTTCTGTTTCCTTTCACGGAACACCTTGTTATTTCATACATGCATTCCTCAGATGACCCTCTATCATGCTGTAGCAAATCCATGACCCACCACCTAGCCCTTACCCCAAGGTCAAGGTCACAAACTTGGCACATTCATAAACTTAACGTTGGGTAAATGTCTTATAACTTCTGTTTCCTTTCATGGAACACCTTGTTATTTCATACATGCATTCCTCAGATGACCCTCTATCATGCTGTAGCAAATCCATGACCCACCACCCAGCCCTTACCCCAAGGTCAAGGTCACAAACTTGTCACATTCATAAACTTAACGTTAGGTAAATGTCTTATAACTTCTGTTTCCTTTCATGGAACACCTTGTTATTTCATACATGCATTCCTCAGATGACCCTCTATCATGCTATAGCAAATCCATGACCCACCAGCCAGCCCTTACCCCAAGGTCAAGGTTACAAACTTGGCACATTCGATCATAAACTTAACGTTGGGGTAAATGTCTTATAACTTCTGTTTCCTTTCATGGAACACCTTGTTATTTCATACATGCATTCCTCAGATGACCCTGTATCATGCTGTAGCAAATCCATGACCCACCACCCAGCCCTTACCGCAAGGTCAAGGTCACATGCATTCATCTGATGACACTCTATCGTGCTATAGCAAATCCATGACCCACCGCCCACCCAATCGTTACCCCAAGGTCAAGGTCACAACTTTTCTTCTGTTTATTTACAAGGAACGCCTTCATATTTCATACATGCATTCATCTGCTGATACTCTATCGTGCTATAGCAAATTAATGACTCACCGCCCACCCCTTTCCCCAAGGTCAAGGTCACAATCTTAGCACATTCATAAACTTAATGTTGGGGTAAATGTATTATAACATCTGTTTCCTTTCATGGAACGCCTTGATATTTCAAATATGCATTCATCTGATGATACTCTATCATGCTATAGCAAATCCATGACCCACCGCCCATCCCTTACCCCAAGGTCAAGGTCACAAACTTAGTACATTCATAAACTTAATGTTGGGGTAAATGTCTGTTTCCTTTCATGGAACGCCTTGCTATTTCATACATTCCTCAGATGACCCTCTATCATGCTGTAGCAAATCCACAACCCACCACCCAACCCTTACCCAAAAGTCAAGGTCACAAACATAGCATGTTCATAAACTTAACGTTTGTTGGGTAAATGTTGTGTAACTTCTGTTTCTTTACACTTTGAACACCTTGATATTTCATACATGCATTCATCTGATGATACTCTATCATGCTATAGCAAATCCATGACCAACCCCCACCCCTTTCCCCAAGGTCACGGTCACAAACTTAGCACATTCATAAACTTAACGTTGGGGTAAATGTCTTATAACATCTCTTTCCTTTCATGGAACGCCTTGATATTTCATACACGCATTCATATGATGATACTCTATCATGCTATAGCAATTCCATGACCCACCGCCCACTCCTTACCCCAAGGTCAAGGTCACAAACTTGACACATTCATAAATCATTGCTGTAGAAAATCATCAACTTAGTGTGTTCATAAACTTAACGCTGGGTTAAATTTTGTTTTCCTTCTCATTTCAGGGAGCGCATTGATATTTCGTACATGCATTCATCTTAATATGCTATATCATGCTATATCAAATCCACAATTTACCTCAATGTCAAGGTCCACCGCACACCCCTTATCCCAAGGTCAAGTTATATAATATTCATGTTTTTTATACAACTGTGACAAGTTTGAATGAAGACTGCCAACAGGCGAGCTTCGTTGTCTTCTGACAACTCTTGTTAACAGATGAAATTTTCAATTTTGATAAAGTATATACCAACTAGTTGTCTGGTTAACAGCAATTCGTATATATACAGTAAGTTCAATTTTTAGCTTTTCTTATACAACATTGGTGCCTTATTAGTCAGAATGGGCCTAAATATCATAATTAACCCTTAAACCGCTACTCACAACAATTGTTGTCTGCTGTTGCTTTTATATCTTGCCTTATTTCTCAATAAAAACATGTTTTGGCAGCACTTTAGAATTATTTCCAATGGAAATGATTCTGAAGTGCTGTCAAAACATGTTGTAAATTATTCTAAAATACTGTCAAAGCATGTTTTTGATGATAAAAATGGAAAATAGAAAATAAACAACAGACAACAACAAAAAATAAGATAGCGGTCTAAGGGTTAACATGTCTTGGACTTTCAATAGAATTGAGTCCTGCAAACTGAGTTCTAATGAAATTCCAAAACATATTTACAGAAAGAAATTAAAAAAATATTCCTAATTTGTATGCTACATGTATTAGGTATTTTCACTGCTGGCAAGGAGTTGGAAACAAAATTGCTACCCCGCTACACTATCTCTCCACAAGGAGATTACTCTCTGCCAGGAGATTACTATCATAGACACTCTTGTAGCTAGCAAGGAGTTAAAGGTACATGCCCACTCAGTAGGCACAAAATGTTCATTATATCAGAGACATCATCGGAGACATTTTCTGGCAAAATAAACATTCATACACCATTACCCCACATATTGATTGGCATTATTATACATTTTATATCAGACATAAATTTCCAGACTGATATCAGGGACGATAACCGTGTTTCCTTAAAATGTTAATGGACAGTACTTTTTATTCTCTGTATTTATTTTTTTATTGGCAATGATCATACTTTATAATCTGTCGAAAATATTATTTTTCAGGTGACGCATTTAATTAGTACAAATAATTAAAGAATAGCATGCCTCATTTGCATATGAAAATAGCCTGATACTACCGCAAGTCACTATCAGTAAAATAAATATTACTAAATGATTATATCAGTATCGGGCACTCGTAATGTTTAGAACACAATTATACACTTATTTAATTCCTATAAAGAACATTTTGTGCTCAGCGGGCCACAGGTGGAATACTCGGACCTGTGACACAAAGAAAATGAACATTGCAAAACAAATCCATTACCCCACCCACTTGGTCTCATACAGTACCATCTTCTATTAACGTCATGTACAGTACGATACCAGGTGGGTGGAGTAATGGGATTGTTTTAATAGGCATTTTTGTTGGTGTCATAGGTCTGAGTATTCCACCTGTGGAGTGGGCATGTATGTACCCTTCACCTGGGTGCACTAGCAGCTACACAGTGTACATACAGTGATGCTGCATTTCTCCTAATTCTTCCAGAACATGATTTGCCTTCTACTGAATATATTCCTCTTAACCCTTAGACCGCTACACACAACAATTGTCGTCTGCTGTTGCTTTTATATCTTGCCTTATTTCTCAATAGAAACATGGTTTGACAGCACTTCAGAATCATTTCCAATGGAAATGATTCTGAAGTGCTGTCAAAGCATGTTGTAAATTATTCTAAAGTGCTGTCAAAGCATGTTTTTGATGATAAAAATGGAATATAGACGACAAAATATTAAGATAGTGGTCTAAGGGTTAAAGTGGCAGTGTCTCAGCAGGGACCTTACATACAGAATGATTTCCATTGGAAATAATTGAAAATGCTGTCAAAGCATGTTTTTGCTGAGAAAAATGGTAAATATATTGTTTTCCATTTTGTTATCATTTTGTTATCAGTAGCCTATTTCACCAACATTGCAAAGTATACTTATCTAGCAAAGTATACTTTGAGGGAGAATTTTTCAATTTAAGGATGAATTTATTAATTTTGATTTACTGAATTTATTACATTATCACATTTTGGCTGTGATAATGTAATAAATTCAGTAAAATAATTCTGTATACTTTTAATCATCAAATATATGCAGTCGTTACTTCTATATGAAATAATGCATTTCAGAAAAATTTGGGATTACTCCCTCAAAGTATACTTTGCTAGATAAGTATGTAAACTTTGCAATTTTGATGAAATCGGCTACTGGTCACCATGGTCACCCATAGAGTAATGTATGTATAGATAACGGATACAAACCTACAGTTAAACGCTGTTTTACCAACTGTATTGCTCACATATCATCCACATCCGAGACCCTGTGGTTTGTTTCTCTAAACTTTGTACGATAAAAAAGTATGTACGAGGATTTTTATAAATTCACTTCACACATCAACGTGGTTCCTGGAAGTATGGCACGCCAAATCTACATAAACTCAAATAATTATTGCTAGCTCTAAATGATTTAGAGAGCTCTTCAAATGATTTGGTGCTAGCTCTAAGTATATAACGCTAGCATTAATTACAGTCAACGCTCGTTTACTCGAAGTCCGTCGGACTGTGATAAATATTCGAGAAAAACTGAAGTTCGACGTAACGAAATCTGAACAGGACCTCGAAATATTGCCATACACGTTACGGGATGCACATCCCATATTACGTCCTGTGACACACGGAGTCACACGTTTGCAACTCTAATATGTTTACTTGCGTTTTCCTGTACACGCATGTGTGTAGACGAACTAAGTATACAGTACCGGTATATTCAAAGTTTGTTTACACAGGTTTACACAGGTAAACCAATCCAGTCTTTGATCCGGTAAATTGGCGCCGCGAATTCGCACTTCGAGCGCAAACTGACACTTTGACTTAACAAGAGTGAAACACATTTCTGTTTTCTGGACTTAACAATTACAATGTAGTTCGAATTGGCGAAAATTTGACGTAAAGAAATTTGATGTAACGTTAGCGAGTTACATTGAAAATAATAGGATCTGAAATGGGACTAGGACACAAATTCGACTTAACCGACTTTGAGTAAACGAATGTAGACTGTATATGAGTTTATGTAGATTTGGCGTTCCATATGTAAAGGCCATTAAATTTGAACAAATCCACCAAAGAATCCCAAAATCAACTGATATTGCCAACTTTGCTGTACATTTTGTTTTGCAGTTACAAATTTCTTAGTTGTACAAGTTTAATCAAGTGGCCCCGGTTCCTTTAGTACGGAGCCCCGCAGGGAACATGGATTTTTTTTGTTAATTCTTTCCGTTCCCACGAATTAACAATTCGTTCCCGTGGGAACGAATTGTTATTTCGTGGGAACAAATTGTTAAATTGAGGGAACAAATTGTTAATTCGTGGGAACGAATTGTTAAATTGAGGGAACAAATTGTTATTTCGTGGAAACAAATTTAAAAAAAAAAAGAATTCTACGTCCCCTGCAGGGTTCCGTACTTTTGTGACTAAGGCGCCACCACTATAATGGCTTGTGTAGCATATTTGCTTTGTTACCACAGGGGAGTCCTTGGAAAGCATGATATCAAACGCTTTTCACGACGCACAGAGTATGAGAGGTAAGTTACTTGGTTTTATTTTATACAGTAGAAAATATCTAAACCGGACACACAGGCAGTCTGTGTATCCTTAATGTTATGGGTTTCATTGGTGTATATTTATGATGATAGTGCCTGTTCAAGTTTGCAGAGCACAGCCGCATGCCTTGACATAGTCATATGTCTGATCTACTGTGGAACATCTCTAAACCAACCAGGGTGTCTGGTTTAGAGAGGTTTCACTGCATGTTTATGAATGGGTCAGTGGAATCAGGGGTCTAAGTCACTATGGACTTAGTCCCCTTCTTCCACTGACCCCTTCATATGGCATGTCACTTGATTCTTTTGTCTCACCCACAATAGTTGAATGTGATATATATTAAAAAATTAAGATAGCGGTCTAAGGGTTAAAGCAACTATGTCTCTAGACATACCGGTACCTCAAATATTAACCCTTAGACCGCTACACACAACAATTGTCGTCTGCTGTTGCTTTTATATCTTGCCTTATTTCTCAATAAAAAACATGATTTGACAGCACTTCAGAATAAAAAAGTTAATATAGCGGTGTAAGGGTTAAAGATGTTTTGGATATTTTTGCTTTATTGGCTGTGAATGAAATATATCAGAGCTCCAGATAAGCTTTGTGTCTAAAGAATATTGTACCCCTGATTTCAAATTAAATGCGTATTTCATTTATACAAATGGATTTAATTGATTAATTCTCTTCATTAACAAATAGAGAACAAATGCTCAAAACAGATTTAAACATTCACTTATTTGAGTGTATTATTACTTTTTTACCTATTTATACTGTAATAGAGTTGAAAATTTACTTAGTTGAGCTGCCAAAAGCAAACACTTTTTGCAGCTCAACTAAGTACATTTTCAGCTTTATTACAATATTTCCACTACTCCATTTAAAAATCTATGCGTATTTTCACATTGCTGTGAATATTTTGTACTCCCACTTTAGATAATCAATGTGTATTCAGGTAAAATAAGTAAAATACGCCAATACGCACCTTATCTGGAGCTCTGAATTGTGTGGCGCTTTTTTGTCATGCCCGCTTTCGAACAGCGCGATATAGTCGGTACATTGGCATACACACGTGCATCTGGGTAAAGTTTTTGGTTAGTTTCTCGGAAAACTATGAAAGCCTCGGCGGCGCGACATGCGGGCCTCGACCATCTAGTTACAAGATACATTGTGATGAACAGTGATTATGCATTTCCAGGATTACTGTTCCAGGAAGCACAATTTGTGAAACATAATGCTTTTTAGTCGTAAAATAATATTTTAGCACCTATTTTAGCTGCAGCACTAGTTCAGTATTATAACATTGTTTTTTTTACCAGGCCCAAATATTTTCAGATACTATTTGGTTCAGAAATGTAATACATATCTACAATTAAATTATCATTTACTATACATGTATTACTAAATTATATTTTACTAATCACTTGTTGCCTATAGCTGAGACACTGCCTTTAATCCATTACATACTGAGGCCACACACCATTAAACATACTTATCTTAATCCTTTCTCCCCTAGGTAACTGACATGGACTATTTCATGTTAAAGTTTGAGACTGTTCCATTCATTAAGTAGAAATAGGAGTCATTTTGTAGTAAACATTAAAAAATATCCACAAATATTGCAGGTCTTGATGAGACGGCTCATTACTATGAGCCAGCTCATGGTCTACCCGGTGTAACAGGCCACTTTCCCTCCCAGTCAGAAATCCCCCTCGCCAACCCGATATATTTTTCAGGAATGTAGTAAGAAAAAAAACACACTAAGACATAGGGTAATAGTGATGAATTCAGATGTAGGTGGTGGGGGATATGGGCCGGTTGGGTTAATACTTATTGTGCAGCTGATTAGAGGTGGGGGGGGAGTTTGGGCCGGCCCAAAGTCCCCCCCCCCCCCACCACTTAATAATTATTGTGCAGCTGATTTGTGTGCATGGTAATGAGTTGAGAGGGGAGAATATGGGCCGGCCCAAAGTCCCCCACCACACCTAATACTTATCGTGCATCTGATTTGTGTGCGGGTAACCAGTTGATAGGGGGGGGGGGTGGGGGGGGGATATGGGCCGGCCCAAAGTCCCCCCCCAATTACAATCTTGCAGCTGATATGTATTCAATGTGACAAGTTCAGATGGGGGGGGGGAGTTTGGGCTGGCCCAAAGCCCCCCCCCTCCCCCCCCCCCCACCCCCCTAATACTTATTGTGCAGCTGATTTGTGTGCGTGGTAACCAGTTGAAAGGGGGGGGGGGGAATATGGGCCGGCCCAAAGTCCCCCCCCCCCATTACTTATTATCTTGCAGCTGATTTGTATCAATTTTGACAGTTCAGATGGGGGGGCGAGTTTTGGCCCAAAGTCCCCCCCCCCCCACCCCACCTAATACTTATCGTGCATCTGATTTGTGTGCGTGGTAACCATTTGAAAAGGAGGGAGAGTATAGGCAGGACAAAGTCCCCCCCCCCCCCGCCACCTAATACTTATCGTACAGCTGATTTGTGTGCGTGGTAACCATTTGAAAAGGAGGGAGAGTATAGGCAGGACAAAGTCCCCCCCCCCCCCACCTAATACTTATCGTGCAGCTGATTTGTGTGCGTGGTAACCAATTGAGAGGGGGGATATGGGCCGGCCCAAAGTCACCCCCCCCAATTACTATCTTGCAGCTGATATGTATTCAATGTGACAAGTTTCAGATGGGGGGGGGGGAGTTTTTGGGCCAGCCCAAAGTCCCCCCCCCCCCCCCTAATACTTATTGTGCAGCTGATTTGTGTGCGTGGTAACCAGTTGAGAGGGGGGAATATGGGCCGGCCCAAAGTCCCCTCCCCCCCCAATTCTTATTATCTTGCAGCTGATTTGTATTCAATTTTGACAAGTTCAGATGGGGGGGAGTTTTGCCGGCCCAAAGTCCCCCCCTCCCCCACCTAATACTTATCGTGCATCTGATTTGTGTGCGGGTAACCAGTTGATAGGGGGGGGGGGGCAAATATGGGCCGGCCCAAAGTCCCCCCCCCCCCCCCCCCCCCCCCACCTAATACTTATGTGCGTGGTAACGAGTCGAGAGGGAGGAAAATGAGCTGGCCGAATGGTCCCCCGCCCCTAATACTTATTGTGCAGTTGTGTACATCGTAAAATGTTGTGAGGGGGGGGGGGAATATGGGCCGGCCCAAAGTCCCCCCCCCCCACAATTGCTTATCTTACAGCTAATTTGTATTCAATGTGACAAGTTCAGATGGGGGGGGGGGAGTTTGGGCTGGCCCAAAGTTCCCCCCCCCCCCCCACCCCACCTAATACTTATCGTGCATCTGATTTGTGTGCGTGGTAACCATTTGAAAAGGAGGGAGAGTATAGGCAGGACCAAAGTCCCCCGCCCCCACCTAATACTTATCGTGCAGCTGATTTGTGTGCGTGGTAACCAATTGAGATGGGGGGGGATATGGGCCGGCCAAAGTCCCCCCCCACAATTACTATCTTGCAGCTGATATGAATTCAATGTGACAAGTTCAGATGGGGGGGGGAGTTTGGGCGAGCCCAAAGGCCCCCCCCCCCCCCCCCCCCGCCCCCCCCCCCCCCCCCCCCTAATACTTATTGTGCAGCTGATTTGTGTGGCGTGGTAACCAGTTGAGAGGAGGGGGAATATAGGGCCGGCCCAAAGTCCCCCCCCCCCCCCACCCCCCCCCCCCCCCCCCCCCCCCCCCCCCCCCCCCCAATTACTTATCTTGCAGCTGATTTGTATTCAATTTTGACAAGTTTCAGATGGGGGGGGAGTGTTTGGGCCGGCCCAAAGTCCCCTCCCCCCCCCACCACCACTTAATAATTATTGTGCAGCTGACATTGTGTGCATGTTAATGAGTCGAGAGGGAGGAATCTGAGCTGGCCGAATGTCCCCCGCCCCTAATACTTATTGTGCAGGTGAGTTGTGTGCGTGTTAACCAGTTGAGAGGGGGGAATATGGGCCGGCCCAAAATCCCCCACCCCAATTACTTATCTTGCAGCTGATTTGTATTCAATGTGACAAGTTCAGATGGGGAGGAGGGGAGTTTGGGCCGGCCCAAAGTCCCCCCCCCACCCCCCCACAACCACTTAATAATTATTGTGCAGCTGAATGTGTTCAATGGTAATGAGTCGAGAGGGAGGAATATGCCGCCCAAAGTCCCCCCCCCCGCCAATTTACCAATTACTTATCTTGCAGTCGATTGTATTCAAGTGACAAGTTCAGTTGGAGTGGCCTGTTACAGTTTGGGCCTGCCCAAGTCACCCCCCCAACCACCACTTAATAATTATTGTGCAGCTGACTTGTGTTCATGGTAATGAGTCGAGAGGGAGGAATATGGCCGCCCAAAGTCCCCCCCCCCGCCAATTACCAATTACTTATCTTGCAGTCGAGTTGTATTCAATGTGACAAGTACAGGTGAGTGGCCTGTTACAGTTTGGGCTTGCCCAGAGTTCCACCCCACCACCACTTAATAAGTATAGTTGGCAGTGTGAAGCTGACAACAACTTATAGGGTTGTTCCAGCAGCTGACTTGTGTTCATGGTAATGAGTCGAGAGGGAGGAATATGGGCCGTCTACAAAGTCCCCCCCCCCCCCCCCCCACCCCCCCCCCCCCCCAATTACTTATCTTGCAGTCGAGTTGTATTCAATGTGACAAGTTCAGTTGGGGGGGGAGTTTGGGCCGGCCCCCCGCCCCTCCACCACTTAATAATTATTGTGCAGCTGACTTGTGTGCGTGTTAACCAGTTGAGAGGGGTGAATATGGGCCCAAAGTCCCCCCCCCCAATTACTTATCTTGCAGTTGATTTGTATTCAATGTGACAAATTCAGATGCGGGGAGTTTGGGCTGGCCCATTAAATGTACTTCAAAGTGATCAGAAAAGATATATCAAAATTCCCTCATAATTATATCAAATACTTACTGAACAGCAATCAATTAATTAAAATAGTGTGATTAAAGAATGCAAACTGAAAATCAATCAAGTAATCAGTAATCAACTCTACTTAAAATCAATCAAGTGATTCAATTACTGGATGAGCCAGAAATGGAATCAAATATGACACCGCTAAGTGAAATAATAGCGACTAAGCGTCACGGACTAAGACTCCCTGATATACAATAAAACATAAACATATTTAATAAAATAAAATATTTTGGGTAGAAACAGAACTAAAACCAACCAGACCCTGACAGTCCTTCAATGGAACTGCCGGGGATTTGTCAAAACAAAAAGTGATCGAGCTGGTGAATGCAATAGAAAACGACATCATGTCACCCAATGTATTATGTCTACAGGAAATGCCAAAACCTACAACATTACCAGGGTATAATCTGAAATCTCACTCAACGAACTCAACCAAAGGAAGCGGTGTAGGCATATTCGTGAAAAATGGTATATCAAGCATAGAATTTAAAACAAGTCATCTTAAAGAAAATAATAATATCCTATACTCGGGAGTTAAGATATTAAGCAGTAAAGGCAACATTGACATTCTGAATATCTACATAAGTCCGAGTATTAATAAAACGGAAAACCTTCTACAAAACTTATACAAGGTAATAAAACAAGTTAGTAACAAAACACTGATATTGGGTGACTTTAACGGACATAATCCACTTTGGGACATGCATTAATTTAATAAAGTTAACAAAATAGGCGATGAAATTATAACATTCCTAGATAATACTAATTACGTTATACTAAATAATGGCTCAGAAACATACGACTCATCCCATCTACCAAGGGCTAAAAGTATAGGATCTGCACCAGACATCACATTAGCTACACCAGCTCTAGCTTCCTTGACCTCGTGGACCATCCACAACTCAACACTAGGCAGCGATCATTATCCGATTATTACTAAAATTTGTACCCATTATCACAAGAGAACTACCGCAACAATTCCCAAATGGAAGTTAGGTCATGCAAACTGGGAACTCTTCCATCAACTATGCACCACTAGGTTACATATCGATGCGAATTTAGATACAAAAGACTATCACGATGAATTTGTGAGCACTCTCTACAGAATAAGTAAAGAAAGCATACCAAAGACAAGTGGTAAAGCACATAATCGCCCTACCAATCCCTGGTGGACACCCGCTTACACAGAAGCCATTAAAAACAGGGAAAACTGTCTGCGAAGATGGAAACAAGCCTATAAAATCCCTGGTGGACACCCGCTTACACAGAAGCCATTAAAAACAGGGAAAACTGTCTGCGAAGATGGAAACAAGCCTATAAATATCATGTACAACTAAAACAAAGAAGGCGAGAGGAATACTTGGAAGCCAAGAGCCTGGCGTCTGAAACCATTAAAACAGCAAAAGAGAAAGGTTGGGCGAATTTTATATCAGCAATTACGAAAGATAAAACAAGTAAAGAAGTCTGGAATTTATTTAATCGAGTAAGAGGTAAACCAACACAACAAATGCCCCCATTATCACATGATAATACATTAATATGCGATGAAAAACAAAAAGCAGAGGTGCTCACAGATCATTACAATAATACCGGTATGTCTAGCAACAGTAATTTAACATCAGAATTCAGAATAGAAAAAGATAAAAGAGACCCGAAAATACAAGCTAAGATAGACAACCATACTGTGTCACCAGACCTGAATACTGACTGCCTCAATAGGTCATTTATAATGTCGGAACTTAAAGCTGCCCTTAAAACTAAAAAAAGTACTGCACCAGGAGCAGATAAAATACATTATACTACATGTATACTTAAACAATTACCACATGCATCAATGGAACAACTGCTCCTGCTAATAAATAAATCCTGGGCCGAAGGCTCCCTGCCTGACGCTTGGAAAGAGGCTACCATTATCCCAATAATCAAACCAAACAAGAATGCAACTCTACCAGCCTCATACAGACCCATTTCACTAACATCTGTAATATGTAAATTAATGGAAACTATGGTGGCCATCAGACTAAAACATCATTTTGAATCTAATCAGAAAATTGGTCCAACCCAGTCAGGATTTATAAATCATAGATCCACGATGGATCAACTAGCTCGATTAGAAACAGTTATTAAAACAGCACAAATGGAAAAAAAAATAGTCGTAGCTGTATTTCTAGACTTAGAAAAAGCCTTTGACCTAATGTGGACAAAGGGAGCAATAGAACAACTAATCGGGAAGGGCGTAAACAACAGAATGTTGCTATGGTTAGATAACTTTCTGAGGCAGAAAAAATTAGAGTAAGAATAGGCACAGAGCATTCAGAATTTCAAAGTATTAATAATGGCAGCCCCCAGGGTAGTGTCATAAGCCCAACACTATTTAATGTCATGATAGATACATTATATACAGAATTAAACAGTATGAGTACAAACACAAAACCAGGCCTATCACAATTTGCCGACGATGGCGCGATCTGGAAAGAGCATACAGATCTCAGAGTAGCCCTGGGGGTAATACAGACAGCACTAGATAAAATAACAATTTGGCAAAACAAATGGGGCTTTAAAATTTTCCCCGCTTAAAACTGAGGCAGTCATATTTCATGGCAGTGGATTACTCTGCTATAAAAATGAGGAGCAGCGGTATGCATACATAAGAGAACAAACTTATAAAATTAAAGATTTAATGGTAAACAATCGAGCAATACCATACACAAAATGTGTAAAATTCCTGGGTATGTATTTGGACGATCGACTTACCTGGGGAACACATATAAATAACATAGTCCAACGCTGTAGAAAAGATCTCAACTTAATGAAACTAGTATCGGTACGTCATATGGAGCGGATAAACTATCCCTTCTATTGTTGTACAAAGCTCTATTATTATCAAAAATGGACTATGGCAGCATGCTGTATAAAGACGCTGTAGCGGAACACTTAGATAAACTAGAACTAATTCAAAGAGCGGCCCTCAAAGTGGCAACAGGTGCATATAAATCAACTAGAGCCGCTGCAGTCGAGGTAGAAACCGTAGTAGAACCATTAGATCTGAGGCGTGAAGGAAATCTAATCAAATATTGGGCGCGCACAGCCACATGGTGTAAACCTGCCAGTTAACGAACAAATACGACCTAGCGGGTATACAAATATAACAGAATAAGACTTAAAAAAGAAGCAACCATAAAAGAAAAATAATCAAAAGTATAAAAACAAACATAACAATAAAGAAGCAAACAAAATTAAAAAAGCAAAATCCACAGGTAGGAAATTACAACATGTTACGCTATGAATGCCCAAATACTAACTCAAGAATATGACTGAATGATTGTGAAATGCAGCCGTATCAGATCCATATACCTTACTATCCTTTCGAAATAACTGCTCAATCAGATCTAACAGAAATAATAAAAAATAAGACAATGGATCCAATTCTTAACCTAAAACTGAGCAACAGACCACATAACCAAAAAAAAAAAATGGAAAGATAGCCTGCAAATTTACACGGACGTAGCAAAAATATCGAACAAGGCATCACATCCGCAGCTTTCGTGATACCACATTTAAATTATGTAGAACAATACAAGCTGACTTCCACACTAACAGTATTCACATCAGAATTAATAGCAATCGAGAAGGCCCTCATTTATAACCTAACATTAGATAATTATAAGGATACAGTCATCTTAACTGATTCACTAAGCTCCGTCCAAGCAATCAACTCAGGTACTTCTAAAACAAGACCTGACAAAATACATCACATCAAAACATTAATAAGCAATACAATATCTAAAGGCAAGCTGATAAACATGGATTGGGTCCCTTCCCATATTGGAATACCCGGTAACGAAGACGCTGATAGGGCTGCAGGCATAGCGCATTTAATAGGAAACAATGAAGCAACATTACCAACACATCATGAAATATATTCTCTCATCAAACAAAAATGTAGGTCAAAGTGGCAAACAAGGTGGAATAATGAACACTTAGGCAAAAATGGTGGACATATTTTGCAAGCAATGTGCCCCACCATCCCTACCAAATGTAAATTGTATAGTAAAGATAGGAGAGCAGACATAATTATATCCAGACTAAGGCTAGGCAGAAATGGCATAAAATCTAATATATACCATCATGATAATAGTAGAAGAGTAAAATGAATTGTTCAAATTGTGACGAGGACGAAATTGAAGATCCTTGGCATTATTTCTTCAATTGCCCCGCCCATAAAACATCGCGAGAAGATCTAAAAGCGTCTTGCCTTAAACACAACATTACACCTTCACATTATCATATAGTATTCCCCCCTAAGGAATGTGAAGCCGAAATGCATCAAGCTTTATTAGAGTACATAAAGGAAACAGGATACTGGGGTAAAATGTAAATACCGCTGCTCCAAAAACAACAGTATAGTTTTAAATTCATACTGATAACCTAAATACCAAGATATATAGGTAGTAACTGAGGATGGTAGAGGGTACAGTCAACGAAGTGGTCCAACTAAGTGAAAGAGGTTACATTGGACCATGTAGGCTTCGTCCAGATATAATTAAGTAGTAACTGAGGATGGTAGAGGGGTACAGTCACAAAAGTGGTCCAACTAAGTGAAAGAGGTTACATTGGACCATGTAGGCATCGTCCATATAATTAATTAATATCACGATAGGTTGTACATATTGTATCGTAAATATATGTTTGCGTGAGCATCGACTTACGGTGATTACATGGTGAACGGCGTATGCCCTGATCAGACTGCGACTGTGCAGGCTGGTCTGTGGATACACTGGTCGCTAGGTTGTAAGTCCATGCTCTGGGATCACCCAATGAGGTAGATGTACTTATTTGACGTGTTTGGGGAGCAGTACCCCACACTGACTGACCATTACTAACAACATAATAAGATAAATATCAAATCATATCAAACATAATACAATCATAAAGTATATGCGGGATGTGGCGAAATGCTGGCAATATATAACTTCAACGGGGAATGTCCGAATTACCCGAGTTCCAATATATTTGGCGGGTTCTTCTCCCGAGGCAGGCCCAGAGTGCACCCTAACGAACATATTGCCAGCCCGTAGTTATATCCAAGCATATACAAAATTGTATATCCACAATTAAGCCAATAATCAGCTAACAACTATTAACGTCCGGCCTCCAATGATGAGCACTCATGAAGTTAACAGCATTGCGCATTACAGTCTACTCGTGATCAGGTCTAAAGTAGAGCAGTTACGAAATATATAGCGTTATGAAATGTCCGGGCGGGTGGGCTGAGCTGGTACTAACCAAGGGATCTCAGGTAGGGAATGCCCAATCGGGGGACCCCCGCTGGGAAACGAACGATACGGTCTGCTCACCACCGGACACATAGTGCTCTATCTATTAAATTATAAAGTAGTGACTGCTTACATGCGGGAGCCGGTATTTTAGCGGGTGGGGATAACCATACATGCAAATCTGCACAAATCATTTACCATATTTTTATTTGCATCTTCCTAAATCTACTTTTTATAATAAAGACCAATAACAGTGGCCAACCACTGACACTATTGACAGGGCAACACGACTCGTAGACGTAAACGACATGACCAGTGACAACTGACAAATGACCCCTGAAACTGACTGGGGGGACCCATTTTGTCACTAACCATGCATGTCCATTTCCCGTCACTTTACAGAACAATGGAACGCCGTGATGCCGAGGGGTCTTTGAGGTGGTACGTATATATGTGTATGTGTGTATGTATGTGTATGTATGTGTATGTATGTGTATGTATGTGTGTATGTATATGTGTATATATATGTATGTATCTGTATGAGTGTGTGTGTGTGTGTGTGTGTGGGTGTGTGTATGTATATATGTATGTATGTGTGTGTGGGTGTGTGTATGCATATATATATATATGTATGTGTGTATATGTGTGTATGGGTATATGTGTGTGTGTACATATGTATATGTGTATGTACGTCTGTGTGTGCCTGCCTGCGTGAGTGTGTGTGCGTGCGTGCGTGCGTGCGTGCGTGCGTGCGTGTGTGTGATTGATTGAATGGGGGCTGGGCTAAGTGATGTGATGTGTGGTTGGCGGGTGTATGGATGGGTTGATTTGGTCCACTAATTCAATGAAATTGGGCTAAGTGATTGAGTGAGCCAGTGGGGTGAGGTAGTCAGCTGGTTGAGAGTAGTTGTGCAAAATCGCCTCCTTTTAAGTTTTTTTTTTTTCCTTTTTCTACAGGGACTCCGGAACTACCGGGGGAACTGGAGGTTTCCTCCACCAGGAGTAATTGCTTTTTATGTCGAAATTGACAATCTGCATTACTCCAATATAGACAAAAATCAAACGATTTAATGTGTATTAGTCTATTTCGGTCAAAATCTGACGGTGTGGTAGGCGACTCAAAACTAAACTAAAATTAAATAAATGCTAGTAAATAACAAAAACAAATATATATATAAAACCCAATTAACAACACAAAATTAGCAACCACGGTTATCATGATAAGTTAATATAGCATTCTGATACAGCACACTAACATAGGGTGAGGGTGGCACGTCAAATACCATACTGTCAGAAATCACTTTCTTCTTCTCTTCTCTTCTCGATGGTGATTAGGTAGGATTGGGACTAAATGTGACTATAAGTTAATTACGTAGAGCACACTTGCTAGACATTAGTGACTCAGATAGTACACTCGCCACTTAATGTCATTTGACCAGTCCGTATGCCACTCAAAACGCACAAATCACTTAAACTAGTATGGGTTCCCCTCAATCATCTATAATCGATACCCAGCCATACTATAGCACACACATATAAGCTGATGGGTGCTATAGGAGGCCTAAAATTATAGGTTACCATACTTGCATAGATTGTCCTATATTTTTGGAGCCTGAATTATAAATGCAACATTTATCAAAATTCGGAAATATAAACCAGACCGACGACCATCGGCCTGCTTCTTTACTGGGCTATATATCCCGGGTATGGAAGGTGTCCGAGCCAATTCCCATCCTTAAATATGAGCCGAATGAATGAATGAATGAATTCAATTACCCTGATTAAAGAGGATTAGAGGATGAAATTTGAAAACCAAACCAAGTAATCAATGATCCATTCAAAACATATCACAGTGATTTGAAAACAGAATAAATTGTCTATTAATAAAAAAAAAATAATTACCTCCAAGTATCCTTTTTCTACCTAATTTGATGATGATGAAATGTGGTTTACCATCCTTTCAATAGCAAATGTCTTGTATACAGACAGATTGCCTATGTATGCTTTTACACGGGGGTTGGGGATTTTTGTCCTAGGCTGCACTTTCACTGGGGGGGGGGGGGGGGGGGGGGGGGGGGGGGGGGGGGGGGGGGGGGGGGGGGGGGGGGGGAGTGGGGGATATTGTCCTACCTTGAATGCAAGATAAGTAGTAGAAGGGGGGGGCCTTTGGACCGCCGGCCACCCCCACCCCTCTGAACTCGTCACCATGAATACAAAACATGCACACACATCAGCGGCAAGATAATTATTAGGTGGGGTGGGGGAGGACTTTGAACAATCTGAACTCGTTACCATAAATACAATGATAAGTAGTACAGCGGGGGGGGGGGGGGGGGGGGGGGGGGGGGGGGGGGGGGGGGGGTGGGGGGGGTGGGGGGGGGGGGGGGGGGGGGGAGGGGGGGATTTTGTGGGGGGTGGGCCGGCCCATAATCCCCTACCCTCTGAACTTTAAAATAATATAAATATATATATATTTATGACATATTGACCATAAATACTACACTGTTAACTTATGTCTTAATTTTTTCTTCCTTATTTCGTTCGGTGGGAAAGTTGATTAGTTGAAAATCTCAAGTATTAGGTGAGGGTGGGGAGGACTTTGGGATGGACCATATCCACCCCCCTAAAAACTTGTAACCATAAATACAAATCAGATGCAAGATAAGTAATACGGGGGGGGGGGAGTTTGGGCCGGCCCATAATCCCCCCACCCGCCTGTCGACGCACACACATCAGCAGCAAGATAATTATTAGGTGGGGTGGCGGGAGGACTTTGAATAATAATACAATAATCCACCCCACCCCTCTGAACTGATCACCATAACTACAAATCAGATGCAAGATAAGTAGTGGGGGTGGGGAGTTTGGGCCGGCCCATAATCCCCCCCCCCTCAACTCGTCAACATGCACACAAATCAGCTGCAAGTATTAGGTGAGGGTGGGAGGGGGGGACTTTGGGATGGTCCAACACCTTGACACGGTAAAATAACCAATTTCTGCATGTGCATGTTCTTCATTAATAATTTATTGATACAGCTATGGCAGTTTTATATTGCTAACATATCAAACACGCCGGATAACCGATTGCAAAAATCACTCTTTCATGCGTTACATTAAAAATATGGGGTTAAATTGCTACCCTCGCGATAGGTATGGAGCGGGTTAGTAAATTTGTTTCTATTGCTATACTAACACATGTTTAAGTTTTTCAAAAGAAAGGCATGCACACAATGTATCAGTTAAGTCTGAGCATACATCCTCTGTATAAAACCCCCCACTAAAAGCCGATTATCATCTAGGACCTTCTTAACTGTTTCTTGGACCTTTCACTTTTTTCAATGTTTTAGGTTCCGGACCTACTGGTAAAAGCTGCTATTTTCAGACCCTGGTTAAGGTATTATATGGACTTTTTCTTCAGAAAGTACCCTCAACACGGATATGGTGTCTTTTCCATTTGGAGCTCGTGTCGCCCTCAGTGAATCACCATCCGGGGACGAAGGTCGGAGACACATGTTGGGAACAGTGATTAGCGATGGCCGGAAAGGTAAACATAGTGTTTTGGCTTACTGTACGGCATTTTGTGACCAATGTTACTCAAATCAGGGTCTGCACTGTTCACCAGTGAAACACCCGTAATGGTTCTAATTAACGGTGTTTGGTACTTCAAACCGACCGACCGTCCTTCTGTCCCTCCCTCCAACCAAAGTGTCTATTTTTCATTTTTATCATCAAAAACATGCTTTGACAGCACTTTAGAATAGTTTACAACATGCTTTGACAGCACTTCAGAATCGTTTCCATTGGAAATTTGGAAATGATCCTGAAGTGCTGTCAAAACATGTTTTATTGAGAAATAAGGCAAGACATAAAAGCAACAGCAGGTTAATTACGGTACTTTTCCAGTTATGACAATGTTACCAGTGTCACTCATGAATGTTACCAGTGTCACTCATGAATATTACCAGTGTCACTCATGAATGTTACCAGTGTCACTCATGAATGTTACCATGCAGTGTCGCTCATGAATGTTACCATGCAGTGTCACTCATGAATGTTACCATGCAGTTTCACTCATGAATGTTATCATGCAGTGTCACTCATGAATGTTACCATGCAGTGTCACTCATGAATGTTACCTGCAGTGTCACTCATGAATGTTACCAGTGTCACTCATGAATGTTACCATGCAGTGTCACCCATGAATGTTACCAGTGTCACTCATGAATGTTACCATGCAGTGTCACTCATGAATGTTACCATGCAGTGTCACTCATGAATGTTACCATGCTGTGTCACTCATGAATGTTACCAGTGTCGCTCATGAATGTTACCAATGTCACTCGTGAATGTTACCAGTGTCACTCATGAATGTTACCAGTGTCATTTGTGAATGTTACCAGTGTCACTCATGAATGTTACCAGTGTCACTCATGAATGTTACCATGCAGTGTCACTCATGAATGTTACCAGTGTCACTCATGAATGTTACCAGTGCCACTCATGAATGTTACCAGTGTCACTCATGAATGTTACCAGTGTCAGTCATTAATGTTACCATGCATGACACTCATGAATGTTACCATGCATGTCTCTCATGAATGTTACCATGTCATCATGAATGTTACCAGTGTCACTCATGAATGTTACCAGTGTGCCATGCTCATGTAGTACATGTTACAGTGTCATCATGAAGATGTACAGTGTCACTCATGAATGATTACCAGTGTCACTCATAATGTTACCAGTGTTCACTCATGTTGTGTCACTCATGAATGTTACCATGCAGTGTCACTCATGAATGTTACCAGTGTCACTCATGAATGTTACCAGTGTCACTCATGAATGTTACCAGTGTCACTCATGAATGTTACCATGCAGTGTCACTCATGAATGTTACCAGTGTCACTCATGAATGTTACCATGCAGTGTCACTCTGAATGTTACCATGCAGTGTCATGAATGTTGAGTGACCATCTGGAATGTTACAGTGTCATCATGAATGGTTACGTGCTCACCACTCATAACACGAATGTTACAGCGTCACTCATGAATGTTACCAGTGTCACTCATGAATGTTACCAGTGTCACTCATGAATGGCCAGCACACTCAAAACACAAGAAAGGTTGAATTGCATTTCTCGTCTGCTGCTTATTTTCTTCATTTTTTAAATATTTAGCATACCTTCCAAAGGCTGGCAGACCATCGGCTAGACTGGCCATGGAGGCTCTACACCCCATTTATTCAGTCACAGATACAATTAAGTTTACCGTATTAAATAATCCTAAATATTCGGATACAGTTTATTCTGGAAAACTCTCATTAAAGGTACATGTACATGCCCACTCGGTAGGCACAAAATGTTCTTTATAGAAATTAAATAAGTGTATAATTGTGTCGCTATTCCACCTGTTCTAAAAATTACGAGTGCCCGCTATACAGATATAATCATTTAGTAATATTTATTTTACTGATATTGACGCGCGGTGGTATCAGGCTATTTTCATATGCAAATGAGGCATAATATTTTTTAATTATATAGGAGTCAGCTTTTCGGTCGGTCGGTCGGTCGGTCGGTCTGTCTGTCTGTCTGTCTGTCTGTCTGTCTGTCTGTCTGTCTGTCTGTCTGTCTGTCTGTCTGTCTGTCTGTCTGTCTGTCTGTCTGTCTGTCTGTCTGTCTGTCTGTCTGTCTGTCTGTCTGTCTGTCTGTCTGTCTGTGTCTGTCTGTCTGTCTGTCTGTCTGTCGTCTGTCTGTCTGTGTCTGTCTGTCTGTCTGTCTGTCTGTCTGTCTGTCTGTCTGTCTGTCTGTGTCTGTCTGTCTGTCTGTCTGTCTGTCTGTCTGTCTGTCTGTCTGTCTGTCTGTCTGTCTGTCTGTCTGTCTGTCTGTCTGTCTGTCTGTCTGTCTGTCTGTCTGTTGAAATTCCCTTCCGCTCTATATCTTCTACCTATTGCAGGCGGCAGACAGATAAACTGCATAGTTTGTGTACACAACTCCTCTGAAACCGTTCAGTGAATTGATCTGAAACTATACACACTTTTTATGCCGAACAAATATTTTTGTTTACAAAAATATCATCCTTTTAACTTAGCCATTTTTTCTATTTTTTTTTAATTTATTCATTGCGTTCTTGACAAACTCGGCACAGAGTTTTTAATCAAAATCATATTAATCCATTACTCATGTAAGATCCTCTATAACTGATGAATGAATTTTCAAATGTTTTCAGATTATCTCATTTTCATTGACCACGTACGCAGGTAAAAGGTCAATGTCACACATCTCTAAGGCCAGCATTAAATAATGATCATGACATTTTTATTCAAACCTATAAAACTCTTCTAATGTTAAGCTATTTGTAAGTCCAACTCTGTGGGGGTATTATGATCACTCCTGTGATAGTTCTAGTTTATACTAGTTAAATGCGTCACCTAAAAAAAAAAATATTCTCGACAGATTTTAAAGTATGATCATTGCACGTCAAAAAACAAATACAGAGATTAAATAATAATGACTGGTAAAATGTTAAGGAAACACGATGGTTATCGCCCCTGATATCAGTGTGAAAATTTACTCCCGATATAAACTGTATAATAATACCAATCATTACCTGGGGTAATGGTGAATTAATGTTTATTTTGCCAGAAAATGTCTCAGATGATGTCTCTGATATAAACAACATTTTGTGTCTACTGAGTGGGCAATTGTACCTTTAAAGGTACATGCCCACTCAGTAGGCACAAAATGTTCTTTATATCAGAGACATCATCTGAGATATTTCCTGGCAAAATAAACATTCATTCACAATTACTCCACGTATTGATTGGGAATATTATACATTTTATATCAGCCGTTAATTTCCACACTGATATCTGGGGCGATAACCGTGTTTCCTGAAAGGTACATGCCCGCTCAGTAGGCACAAAATCTTCTTCATATGACTTAAATAAGTGTCTAATTGTGTCGCTAATCCACCAGTCCTAAAAATTTCGAGTGCTCACTATACAGATATAATCATAGTAACTCACGGTGGTATCGGGTTATTTTCCTATCCAAATGAGGCATGATATTTTTATGCCCCACCACGATAGTGGAGGGGGTATTTTGTTTTACCATTTTCCGTCCCGTCTGCCTCCGTCCGTCCGTCCGTCCGTCCGTCCGGGCAAACGAGAGGGCATTTGTTGGGTACTTTTGTACCCAACAAGTGCCCTCTCGTAATTTATACAGGTAAATGATTATATTACATTTCCGTAAACTGTGTTGAAAATATTGTGGCATTATGTGGACCTGTGCAGATATATGTAGATAAATATAGGACTATTAAAAAAAAATTCTGTGCTCCAGTAGCAAGCATTATTATTTTTAAACTTTTTTTTTCCATTTTTATTTTTCAATTTTTTTTTCAAATTATTTTTCAATTTTTGTCTAGTAGCATAAGGTGGTAAGTGCTATATACAGACTATTCACTTGTGCATGTACTAGCATGTGCAACTGACCACTGACAACTTACAACTTACAGGTAATGTATACAGGTAAATGATTATATTACATTTCCGTAAACTGTGTTGAAAATATTGTGGGAATATGTGGACCTGTGTATATATGATATGTAGATAAATATAGGACTATTAAAAAACATTCTGGGCTCCAGTAGGGAGCATTATTCTTTTTCTTTTTTTTTATTTAATTTTTTTTTCCATTTTTTTTTTACATTCTTTTTCCATTTTTTAACTGCCCACTAACTTATTACAGGTAATTTATACAGGTACATTATTACATTTCCGTAAACTGTGTTGACAATATTGTGGCAGTATGTGGACCTGTGCAGATATATGTAGATAAATATAGGACTATTAACAAAAATTCTGGGCTCCAGTAGCGAGCATTATTTTTAAAAAAAAAATTGTATATTACATTTCCGTAAACTGTGTTGAAAATATTGTGGCATTATGTGGACCTGTGCAGATATATGTAGATAAATATAGGACTATTAAAAAAAAATTCTGGGCTCCAGTAGCAAGCATTATTATTTTTTATTTTTCACTTTTTTTTTCAAATATTTTTTAATTTTTTTTTTTACATTCTTTTTCAATTTTTTAACTGACCACTAACTTATTACAGGTAATTTATACAGCTAAATTATTACATTTACCTAAACTGTGTTGACAATATTGTGGCAGTATGTGGACCTGTGCAGATATATGTAGATAAATATAGGACTATAATATTAAAAAAAATTCTCGGCTCCAGTAGCGAGCATTATTTTTTTTATTTACATTCTATATTACATTTCCGTCAATTGTGTTGAAAATATTGTGGCATTATGTGCACCTGTGCAGATATATGTACATAAATATAGGACTATTAACAAATAATTCTGCGCTCCAGTAGCTTCACACATGCATAGATCCTAAAGGTGTGTCGCGCAAGAATGACAACTCTTGCATCACTAATTGTTTAGTTATCTCCCTTTGTCCGTCACTGATTTTGTCTCCGGAGCATAACTCGATCACCCTTTTCAAACTACTTGTGTATCTGGGGAGGGGGATACACATGCGCTTGTCGACAAGCGTCCATTTCTAGTTATTTATACTATTTAAATGCGTTACCTGAACAAAATATTTTCGACAGATTATAAAGTATGATCATTGCACATAAAAAAATCAATAGTAATGTTTGTTAACATTTTAAGGAAACATGGTTATATCGCTCCTGATATCAGTGTGGAAATTTACGTCTGATATAAAAAATTTATAATAATGCCAATAAATACGTGGGGTAATGGTGAATAGATGTTTATTTTACCAGAAAATGTCTCGGATGATGTCTCTGATAAAAAAGAGTATTTTTTGATGTGCAATGATCATACTTTATAATCTGTCGAAAATATATTTTTTTCAGGGGACGCATTTAACTAGTATAAATAATTAAAAAATATCGTGCCTCATTTGCCGCGAGTCACTATCAGTAAAATAAATATTGCTAAATTATTATATCCGTATAGCGGCCACTTGTAATTTTTAGAACTGGTGGAATAGTGACACAATTATATACTTATTTAATTCATAAAAAGAACACGTTGTGCCTACTGTCAGAGTGGGCATGTACATGTACCTTTAATATATAGTTTCTCACAGCAAGGAATCTCAAAATATTTACATTAGTATGGCTGTACATGTACATGTACCTTTAATATATAGTTTCTCACAGCAAGGAATGTCAAAATATTTACATTAGTATGGCTGTACATGTTCATCACAATACAGGCCTTAACTCTTTGCATGCTGGGAAACTTGTGGGCTATAAATAGTTCAAAACTAGCGGACAAAAATTCATCATATTTTCTTTTATTTCTCCTTGTAAATATCATGAATATGTCTTGGAATTTCATTAGAATTGAGTCCTGAGGACTCAATTCTAATGAAATTCCAAGACATATTTACAGAGAGAAATAAAACATATAGTGCTAATTTTTTGGCGGATATTTTCGCCGCTAGCATGCAAAGAGCTAACAAATTCTTAATTTTCCACTCCTCGTCCAGATTGGATTTCAACTCGTACATCATGATGGCCGTAAACACCACCACAGCAGCCACTTCACGCCATGGCACTATTTTGGACCGTTTTTTGTAATAATTTCAGTATACGGTAATAATCTGCATACTTTTAATCATCAAATATATGCAGTCGTTAGTTCTATATGAAATAATGCATTTCGGGAAAAATAAATGATTGCTCCCTCAAAGTATACTTTGCTAGATAAGTATACTTTGCAATTTTGATGAAATCAGCTACTGGTTTTCCGAGAAAACACGAGGTTATATACATATTCAGTACCCTAAATCCCTGGATATAATAAACAAAAATTGCATTTCAGTTAATGCAATAAATAATTACTCCCCTGGGTTGCAGGTGGGAGCATGCGATGGGTAATTTAACGATCGGGATTCATAGTTACCGGAATCCCGACCAGAGACCTGGTTTGGCTCTCAGATACGTCTTTGGAATTCTTGTATGTGAGAGTTGAATTTGGTTATACCCTTTATATGAGTAATATGATTATTCCTAATCCTATTACTTTTAGGGGAAGGGGCCAAGTGACTTTGGTGTGGTATGGACGTGGCTCCTGGTCAGGCTATCCCCCCTCCCCCCAAATGCAACAGCAGAGCAGGTTGAATGCGGGATCAAACCCGTTGGCCCGGCCTTAAATGACCTTAGCTGTTGAAAGGCCGTTAAACACCGTTAAACAAACAAACAAATACTCCCTCAATGTGCAGTTACTGTCTGTTTCACGAAACCTGCCCAAATCTTACGGCTATATAAACAATTCAAAAACAATATTTTTTTCGATAATATTAAATGAAAGGAAAATTTAAGAATGAGCCTTCATTTTATTTCGTGAAATTTGGTCCAATATTGATTTTATTACGAAAATACAATTTCCCAATGTTAAATCTCTATGGGGATTTAACATGGGGAAATTTTTTCGAATTTCAGAAATAGTGGACCGATTTTCAAAATTTAACTTTTGTTTTCTTAGTTAGATCATTTCAGAGCTATCTAGCTACACTCCCGCCTGCGATTCGCTTACCAAGAATTGCAATCCAGCGGTCCTTGAATTGCAATTCTTCCCCTCCGGAATTGCAGTCTAATTGCGGTCCAAACGCGGTCCCGTTTTTGCGGTCATTCTTTCGCGATACCGTTTGTGCGGTCATTCTTTCGCGGTCCAGTTTGTGCGGTCATTCTTTCGCGATACCGTTTGTGCGGTCATTCTTTCGCTATTTGCGGTAAAAACTTACCGTATCATCGTATAGTACAGTCTGTTTACATTATCAGTGATTATACAAACGTACTATACAAATATTATACAAACATACGATACCGTTCCGTTATATACATGATATACGATATACCGTACGGATATGGTATGAATATAAATGTGGGTCATCCTGTGGTTTAAAATATACCGATGCACCGGTTGATTTCGAATGTAAACATCCGGTTTTCATGTCGATCATTTGCCACAATTTAAAGTTTTTCAAAATGAATACATTTTCAGTTTTACGATACAGAAACAATATTTAAAAGTGAGGATTGTGAAGTACTGTATCACAGTACATATACATGTGTGTCCAATATACAGTAATTCATCACTGTACTCCGCACCACCGCCGGGGACACAAAACAATGATCCCCCACGCACACCAGCCATCTACATTTGGCGTCCTAAAAGTTCCGGTCTATATCCCACAGTGGGAACAATGTGTATCACCACCACCACCAGTTTTTGTCTATGACTACACTACACCCCCCCCCCCCAGACCACCACTTCTGTCTGTAACGCAGGATGACGTGGCCGACTGATCAAGTGCTAAACTAGTCCTGGTGTGATGGCCGACTGATCAAGTGCTATACTAGTCTTGGTGCGATGGCCGAATGATAAAGTTCTAAACTAGTCTTGGTGCGATGGCCGACTGATCAAGTTCTAAACTAGTCGTGGTGCGATGGCCGACTGATCAAGTTCTAAACTAGTCATGGTGCGATGGCCGACTGATCGAGTGCTATACTAGTCCTGGTGCGATGGCTGACTGATCAAGGGCTAAACTAGTCTCGGTGCGATGGCTGACTGATCAAGTGCTATACTCGGCATGGCCGACTGATCACGTGCTATACTGGGCATGGTGAGATGGCCAACTGATCAAGTGCTATACTGGGCATGGTGCAATGGGCGACTAATCAAGCGCTATACTACTTATGGTGCGATGGCAGACTGATCAAGTGCTCTACTAGTCCTGGTGCGATGACCGACTGATCAAGAGCTAAACTAGTCCTGGTGCGATGGCCGACTGATCAAGTTCTATACTAGTCCTGGTGCGATGGCCGACTGATCAAGGGCTACACTAGTCCTGGTGCGATGGCCGACTGATCAAGGGCTAAACTAGTCCTGGTGTGATGGCCGACTGACCAAGGGCTAAACTAGTCCTGGAGCGATGGCCGACTGATCTAGTTCTATACTAGTCATGGTGAGATTGCCGACTGATCAAGTGCTAAACTAGTCCTGGTGGCTGGTGTGATGGCCGACTGATCAAGTTCTAAACTAGTCCTGGAGCAATGGCCGACTGATCTAGTTCTAAACTAGTCCTGGAGCGATGGCCGACTGATCAAGTTCTAAACTAGTCCTGGTGCGATGGCCGACTGATCGAGTGCTATACTTGTCCTGGTGCGATGGCCGACTGATCAAGGCTAAACTAGTCCGGTGCGATAGCCGACTGATCAAGTGCTATACTAGTCCTGGTGTGATGGCCGACTGAACAAGTTCTAAATTAGTCCTGGTGCGATGGCCGACTGATCAAGTGCTTTACTAGTCCTGGTGAGATGGGAAACTGATCAAGTTTTAAACTAGTCCTGGTGCGATGGCCGACTGATCAAGTTCTAAACTAGTCCTGGAGCGATGGCCGACTGATCAAGTGCTTTACTAGTCCTGGTGAGATGGGAAACTGATCAAGTTTTAAACTAGTCCTGGTACGATGGCCGACTGATCAAGTTCTAAACTAGTCCTGGAGCGATGTCTGACTGATCAAGTGCTAAACTAGTCCTGGTGTGATGGCCGACTGATCAAGATCTAAACTAGTCCCTGGTGTGATGGCCTACTGATCAAGTGCTAAACTAGTCCTGGTGCGATGGCCGACTGATCAAGTGCTAAACTAGTCATTGGTGCGATGGCCGACTGATCAAATCGCATGCCATAATAACTAGATGGCCATGGCCTGCATGTCGTGCCCGCCGAGGCATTTGATAGTACAAACAATTTTTTTTATTGCAACAAAGCTTTAGCCCGTCGACGTAAAAATTGGGCGGGCGCACCCGCCGAGGCTTTGATAGTATACCCAAAAACTTTAAACTAAAAAAACACTTTATAACCAAAAACTTTATCCTGAATGCACACCAATGTGCCAACTATATCGCTCTGTCTGCAAGCGGGCCCAACAAAAACTTTAAGGGAAATTTCAAAGTAATTTGACCGTGACATTGGTCACATATAAATAATAATGAAAATGTGGGTGACAAATACACCGTATGTGAAGTTTCGAGTGAATTGGTGAAGCGGTTTCAGAGATATAGTGTTCTTAAAGGTACATGCCCACTCAGTAGGCACAAAATGTTCTTTATATCAGAGACATCATCTGAGACATTTTCGGGCAAAATAAACATTAATTCACCATTAATACACATATTTATTGGCATTATTATACATTTTATATCGGACGTAAATTTCCACACTGCTATCAGGGGCGATAACCGTGTTTCCTTAAAATGTTACCAAGACATTACTACGGTATTTATTTTTTGATGTGCAATGATCTACATGTACTTTATTTTTTCAGGGAAACACATTTAATTAGTATAAGTAATTAAAAAATATCATGCCCCATTTACCTATGAAAATAGCCTGATATCACCGCGTGTCACTATCAGTGAAATAAACATTACTAAATGATTATATCCATATAACGGGCACTCGTAATGTTTAGAACTGGTGGAATAGTGACAAAATTATACACTTATTTAATTCCTACAAATAACTGAGAATACACATAACTTTAATTGTTGTGCCTACTGAGTGGGTATGTACCTTTAATTAGCATAAATTTATAAAAACAAGAAATGCGTCTGTCGAACGCGGATGCCACCTGCAGCATATTTGAGAAACTGTGACAAAGTGGTTAACCGAAAAGTGTGACAGACGGACAGACGGACGGAAGGACGGTCCAAACACTATATGCCACCCGTTTCTTCGAAACCCGGTGGCATAAAAATATCATGCCTCATTTGAATATGAAAATAGCTTGATACCACTGCTAGTCATTATCAGTAAAATAAATATTACTAAATGATTATATATGGATAGCGGGCACACATAATTTTTAGAACTGGTGGAATAGTGACACAATTATACACTTATTTAATTGCTATAAAGAACAGTTTGTGCTACTGATGTGGGCATGTACCTTTAAAAACTTTAACCTTAAATCAAACAAATTTAACCGGACGCACGAAGTGACGTACATATGGATGTACGTACGTATGTAGGCCAATGTGACAACTATATCGCACTGTCCACATGCAGGCATGTCAAAAACTTTGAGGTAAATTTCAAAGTAATTTTACCTTGATATTGGGCACAGGGGTTGCAGGGGTTGAGCATAGAATGAAAATATGGATGATGATAAACACACATGTGAAGCTTCGAGTGAATTGGCGAAGCTGTTTCTGAGATATAGTGTTCTTAAAAACTTTAACCTACAGTAAATAAAAACCAGATGGCCATGGCCCGCATGTTGAGCCCACCGAGGCATTTGATGGTGTCCGAGTATATTTATTTGAAGTTTGAATTAACGTATGTAAAAGCTTTTAACGCAAATTTGAAAGTCATTTGACCTTGATCTTGGGCATGTGGGTCGCATGTGTGGGCTATAATATGAAAATATGGATGATAATAAAGAATTATCTGAAGTTTGAAGCAAATCTGGGTAAGTGTTGTGGAGATATAAGGTATGCAAAAATTTTAACAAAAATTTCAAAGTCATTTGACCTTGACCTTGGGGCACAGGGGCCGCATGAGTGGGACACAGAATGAATATATGGATGATGACTAATAAGCATTTGATGTTTCAAGTCAATGTGACTTTAAAAGGATATGGTATTTAAAAACATACACCGATTTCGAACGGACTGACGCTCGGACGTCGTCATTGTGATCACTAAGTCTCGCTTTCCGCAAGCAGGCTCGGCCAAAAAATACAGATGGACGTCAATGTGCAGACTATATCGCACTGTCCAGCAGGCGGTCGCGACAACAATTGTCCAACCCCTTTTTAAAGGTGCAAGCCCACTCAGTAGGCTAAAAATGCTCTTTATGGGAATTAAATAAGTGTATAATTGTCACTATTCCACTAGTTATAAACATTACGAGTGCCCGCTATACAGATATAATCATTTGGTAATTTTTAATTTATTTTACTGATAGTGACGCGCGGTGGTATCGGTATTTTCATATGCAAATGGGGCATGATATTTTATAATTATTTATACTATTAAATTAAATGCATCAACTGAAAACAAAATTGACAGATTATAAAGTATGATCATTGCACATCAAAAAATAAATACAGAGAATAAATAGTAATGTCCGTTAACATTTTAAGGAAACACGGTTATCGTCCCTGATATCAATGTGGAAATTTTCTTCTGATATAAAATGCATAATAATGCCAAACAATACGTGGGTAATGGTAAATGATTGTTTATCTGGCCAGAAAATGTCTCCGATGATGTCTCTGACATAAAGAACATTTTGTGCCTACTGAGTGGGCATGCACCTTTAACGCTAGCTCCGCCCTGTCCAGTGAGACCTATGCATGTGTTAAGTTTCATAAAAAATATTGCAAAGGGTGTTCGCGTTATGCTCCGGACAAATCAGTGCGCGAAAAAACAAAGGAAGATAACTAAACTAGAAAATGTGTTCATAGAACACGGATACCCCACATATCGCTTTGATAGTAAACAAGGCAAAATTACAGTGTCCAAAAGGGAGAGATAATCCATGACACGGGGTTCGAATCAAAAATCGAAATAAACTTTCCGCATCTACTCATCATAAGGAAGCTACATATCAAATTTCAGTGCTGTAGCTATTACAAAAGTTTTACGAGTTACAAGGCAAAATTTTCAAATTCTAATTCAAAAAGAGGGAGTATCCATCCTGACTCGGGGGTCGAATGAAAATAAACTTTGCAAATCTACTCATCATAAGACATACCAAGTTTCAGGTGTGTAGCTATTAGGGTTTAAAAGTTTTACGAGCTACAAGACAAAATTGGAAAACTCTAACTTGAAAAGGGGGAGATAATCCATGACCATGGGGTCGAATCAAACATACATGTACCAAGTTTCAGGTATGTAGCTATTACGGTTTAAAAGTTTTTCGAGTTACTAGGTTGGTGACGGACGGAAGAACGGACAAGGTCAAGGGTAACACTAAATGCCCCCTCCACTATCGTGGTGAGGCAAAAGTTGTCATATACAAGTAACTTACCTTAATTCATCAGTTATACATCAGACGATGAAAGAACTTTAATTCTGGTGTAGAATATTAAAGTTATTCATTATATTCAATAGTGCTGCTTTGACATGACGTGAAATTAAAACATGCATGACATGATCTGGAAGAAAAACCACAGACCAAGCACGCATATTCAGAATCACGTCTGTCGGTTCTTATCCAGCTCCGATTTCTGTCACCTGTCCACAAAATCCAGAATCCAACATTGTCGCAAATTTAATCCTCTATGTTGGTGTACGTTAGAACAAAATGTCACTTAGTATATTATCCAATCAATTGTAATCTCTTGTTTCTCTAAATAAATGCGTCCAACAATCCCTGTAGCTGCTATCGTGATAAAAAATGTTAAAGATTCCGTCAGCGCCTCACTTATTGATCTTAATATCAACCATTTTGATTCCAAGTACCAGAATAATGATCGATGTTTCCATGCGCGTCGTAGTGTTATCTGTCGGATTCCGTTGTTTATTTGATCAAATTGATGGACAAATTTGTGTCCGCTAATGTCGCCAAGAGCATAATCTGTGACGTTGACTGTAATAATTTGGCATAACTTCTAGCTTGTGAATTTTTGGTTGAATGAAGTGATCACTATGGTGAATAAGTGTGTATTTGTGCCCGGTTTGCTCAGCAGGTAGAGCGATGGTGTGGTAAACCAGAGATCCCCGGTTCGATTCCGGGCTGGTGCACATCTTTCTCAACCCTGTGACATTTAGCGCCCAACGTAGTTGCGGGAAGTAAGTAACTCTGCAGAATACTCCCGCATCGTCCGTACCGAGAGTTTTTTTATAATGGTGCTCTCCGTAGGTTTCCCCATGCAAAGTACCAAATCACATCTGATTTGCACTTCCAACTGTTAATTGCGACATATTTTCTGCATTTTTCAATTGAAAGAAATGTCAGTATTATACTTATTCATTTCTGTGTAATAAGTACAGAAAAATATGTCACAATTAACAGCTAAAGCGCGAATGAGATCCGATTCGGTACTCTGCAGGAAAAACCTATGGAGCACCGGAACTCTGGGTACGGACAATAATTGAGTATTCTGTTGCCCAACAAAGGACCGCGACTGATAAATACTCCCAAATTGTACCCAAACATATGGAATTTGGAGACAAAAATTAAACATAGAATTCGAGGACGAATTTCAATTTGGCGGAGAAGAATGTCACAGTACAACTGACCATGGGGATGAAGTGTGTATGATCTGTGCCTTGTTAGCTTGCTCGGTAGAGTCATGGGCATGGTACGGTAAACATGAGATCCCTGGTTCGATTCCGGGCCGTTATTTATCTTTCTCACTCTGTGACACAAGTAAACCGTTTTATTTTAAAGAAATGGCTATCACCGGAATAAATATTATTTTCACAAAATTTGATTCGGGCCAATAGAAATCAACAGCCAGAACAGAACGTTTGCAGTAATATAAATCTAATTCCAAAATAAATTTTTAATATTTTTTTTATGATCAGGTTTCGAAAATTAAAATATGCTTTTCTTTTAAAATTATTATCAATATGTTCACCATGTTATTATGGTTACTATGCAATTCACAGTCTCCTTGCAGCTTGAAATTGAAAGACATTATGAAAAGTTGACTTGTGTTGATCTCAGAAATTGTCATGTCGACTATAGGATCGCGTCGAAATAATGTCAACATAATAGGAAAACGTAATTTGATACCGACAAAAAAGTAAACAAAACGCAAAATTGATGCTTTGTTTTGCTATGTTATACCGTAGACCACACATTATCATTTGATTTTATATGAAAATAAATATATTGTCAGCATGGTGGTGTCTATTAATTGTTCTTGATATTCGGAATGGCAGTGAGTGAGTGACGACATTTTGTTTTGTCCAAGAAATTGTCAAGGTCAATGTTTCACTGTTTGTCTAGAAATAACCCGCCGATTTATATTTGCGCACCAACAAAACAGATCACAAATACCGCTGACTTTCTAGGCTAGTCACTTTGAATTAGATAGATGGGATTAAAGTTTTGATTGGATCACGGATACGTTTGTCAACTATTTCGATTGTATTGCCGCATTGGTTAAGCAGAGCGGTCCGCTGGTTTTACCGCAGAGCGCAGCGTAAAGCGGTCATTCTTTCGCAGTTTACAGAAACAAAGGAGCGTAAATTGCAATTAAAAGCGGAGCGCAGCGCTAACTGCGCTATAAGTATTGCAATTCCGCAACCAACTCTTTGGACCGCAGTGACATGATTGCAGTCCGATTGCGGTCCAATTGCAATTAATGGGAACGCGAATTGCAAGTCCTGCGCTCCAGGAATTGCAATTCGCCTGGTAAGAGAACCGCAGGCCACTCTGTAGATTTCAGAATCAATTTCCAAATTGTTTTGTTTTTCGACTCCTCCTCCAGGTTCTCCACCTCTTTTTTCCCATGTTAAATTCCCAGAGAACTAATTTTTAGCTGCGAGCCTCTCGCAACATATGAAGCCGGTTCTCAAAATACAGTCAGATATCATGGCGCTATTTTTTCTTGTGGCGCGTATGTATACATCTTGTGTCTAGGTCATTGTGAACGACTCGTTTTATGCTATTTTACATTTCACATTTATTAGAATGTATATCTTTGGTACATAATTAATTGAAGAAAAACCAATGGAACCTCAGATTTAGCCGTTCATTTTCCACAAATAAAACAGGCTATTTTGGTCGCGCATTAATGGGGTGTAAACCCGAATCACACCTGTCTGGCAACTGTCTGGATTTTCATTCACAACTATGGCGTGTACAAATTTGCATAAAACAACACTATAACCACAGGTGTTTGAAGAGTGAATCCGGATATGGAATTACCACCCTTATCGCATCGCCGTATTTCGCCGATATTGATTTCGAAAATCAGTCATATTTTTCTTGAATGATGTCGAAAATTTATAAAAAATATACTGTTACCACTCATTTGAACCGTGTCGTATAGATGGTTCACTCATTTGAATTGTTGCATCGGCATGTTTCGAATGAGTGGTAATAGTGTACACTTTCACTTACAATAATTGAGCCCGGATATGGAATTACCACCCTTATCACATCGCCGTATTTCACCGATATTGATTTCGAAAATCAGTCATATTTTCCTTAAAATGATGTCGAAAAGTGATAAAAATTTCGGAGCTCATGCGGAATACACTGTTTACCACCAATTTCAGTTGGGCTCGCAGCTCAGTACTTTCAGTACTTTGATTTGTAATAAAATCAATATTGGACCAAATTTCACGAAATAAAAAGTAGGCTCATTCTTAAAGTTTCCTATAATTTAATATCCAAAAAAGTATTGTTTTTGCATTGTTTATATGGCCGTAAAATTTGGGCAGGTTTCGTGAAACAGACAGTAGGTAACTTTGTAATTTTGGTGAACTCCGCTACAGGTACTGTGAAGGTGCTATGGGACGACGGTGTAGAAGATCGCTATGAGAACGGAGCACCCGGTACCACGGTGGTCACACAGGTAGACGCACCACAGCCGCTAATTGACAGAAATTCCATCTGCTTTGGGAGCAAAGTGGTTCGAGGTAACGGATTGTTTCGTTATTCTGTGTTCAGTGTTTAACCCATAGAATGTGGGAAGCGTAAAATGTTGTCTGCTGTTGTTTTATATTTTGTCTTCTTTCTCAATAAAAACATGGTTTGACAGAACTTCAGAATCATTTCCAGTATGATTCTAATGTATTGTCAAAGCATGTTTTTGATGAGAAAAATGGGAAAACAAAAAATAAACAGCAGACGACAACATTTAATTTCCACTTTCATCGAGCCCACTTGGACAGTAATTAAGGCATACAGCGATCACAATGCGTGCGTGCGTGCGTGCGTGCGTGCGTGCGTGCGTGCGTGCGTGCGTGCGTGCGTGCGTGCGTGCGTGCGTGCGTGCGTGCGTGCGTGCGTGCGTGCGTGCGTGCGTGCGTGCGTGCGTGCGTGCGTGCGTGCCTAGCTACAGGCCTGTATGCAGGAATTAATTTAGGGGGGTGCGTTATCGACGGCACGAAGGGCTAAACATTGTTTTTTTGCACATTCACAGACAGACGGATATTGCAACCCATTCCAATCATCACACAATGACTTTCAGACCAGTCCATTTATGAACATGAGGTGTTTTTGTTCTCAAAATTATGAAAATGACTTGCAAAAAGTGCAGATCCTGATGAGACGGCTTGTCACTAGCCGGCTCATCTGGATCTACACTTTTTGCTGCCAATACCACTGTACAGGCTTGTGGTGTTGAACGGGTTAAGGGGGTGCGTACGCACCCCCTCTGTGTACGGGCCTGAGCTAGTTGACTAGCCATTCATACATCTGTCTGAAATCTATGTTAAAATGTTTATATCTAGCAGCTCCTTTAACATTTTTTACAACATTTGCATTTATGTGTCAAACGCTACAAGAGGTGAAACTGGCTGATAGCTTGTCCATGCTAAGGTGGCTCAGATGGCAACTCAATGCACAGTATAGTGTACGCTAAGAAGTACAAGGTCAGATACACTGAATTTATACAAAATTTTCAATCACATTTACAAAGCTATAATGTCTTCGAAACAAAGGTTTGTGTTCTATAAAGTCAGTCCTTAAAGAATACGGGTATTTTTTAAAACTGTTTATACAAATCTAATTGTACAATGTATATAAGTATATACCTGGCATGGACTATTCTATTTCATGTTAAGTTTGAGACTGTTCCATTATGCCGAAAAGGGGTTGATTTAATGAAAATTAAAAAATATCCACAAATGGTGTAGATCCTGATGTTACGAGCCGGCTCATCAGGAACTACACCGTATGAACATTTTAGAAAAGAGATCTCTAGTGTTGAAAGTAATTTTATGGGTAATTTATGGGTAATTTATGGGTAATTTATTTGTAATTTTCAGGTCCACATTGGAAATGGGGCGAACAGGATGGTGGCTCTGGTAATGTTGGAATCATCTGCAAACTCGAGGAAAAACCAAAAGGCACAATTGCTCACGTATGTATTCATGAACACACTGCATCCACAGGTGCAATACTCGCACCTGTGACACAAAGAAAATGACCATTACAAAAAAATCCACTGTGGCTGCATCTGCCTTGTATTTTATTTGTCTCCGCTCTGGAATATTCTACTGGCACCAATAATTAGCAAATGTTGTTGTAGTGCTGTTTTTTTTTTAAAGCTAAATATTTTTATTCTGTTTTTTTTTGTTTGTTTAGTTAACTTCAAACAGGTGCTTTTTATTATCCCCTCATCGATAGGCAAGAGGTGATATAGCGTTAGTCATGTACATACGTGTTAGTTAGTCCATGTACATGTACATGCATGTGAGTCCATGTACTGTAGTTATCATGTAGAGTTCCATGTACAGTCATGTACATGTTATATACATGTTAGTTAGTTCCATGTACAGTCTGTTAGTAGTCATGTAACATGTAGTAGTCCATGTACTGTATGTTAGTACATGTTGTTAGTCCAGTAGTACCGCATACATGTAGTTAGTCCATGTACAGTTACCTGTGAGTATTCCAGTTGTACATGACTGATATGTTAGTTATCCGTACAGTAGATATACATGTTACATGTATATACATGAGGTCATATGCATGTACTGTTAGTTAGTCCATGTTCTGTATACTGTTTTTCCATGTCATGTATACTGTTAGCCTAGTCATGTATTATCCATGTATATGCATAACTGTTGTTAGTCCATGTACATGTACTGTAGTCCATGTACTGTACAGTGTTAGTTAGTCCAGTACTATGTTGTTGAGTCATGTAATGTTACCATGTATATCATGTTAGTTATCCTGTATGTCGTATACATGTTAGTAGTCCATGTCATGTAGTGTTAGTTAGTCCATGTACATGTGACCATGTATATGCATGTTAGTTGCATGTTAGTTAGACTATACATGTTAGTTAGTCCATGTATATCTGTTAGTGTCATACAGTCCAGTATATACATGTTAGTTAGTCCATGTACGTACATGTATATCCACATGTAGTAGTTATTGTCCATGTACATGTATATACATGTTAGTTAGTCTCATGTACATGTATGCCATATCATGTTAGTTAGTCCATGTACATGTACATGTATGCATAGTCTAGTTATCCTGTACATGTTACGTTATGTAGTTATCCATGTACATGTACATGTCCATATACATGTTATGTTAGTCCATGTACATGTATATATCCTGTACATGTAGTCATGTCCATGTACATGTACATGTATGTTATACATGTTAGTTGTCCATGTACTGTACATGTATATACATGTTAGTTGTCCATATGTACATAGTTAGTTGTCCATGAGTCATGTAGTTAGTCATGTACATGATATATACATGTTAGTTAGTCCATGTACATGTACATGAATATGTTAGTTAGTCATGTACTGTATTACATGTTATTGTCCATGTACATGTATATACATGTTAGTTAGTCCATGTACATGTACATGCATATACATGTTAGTTAGTCCATGTACATGTACATGCATACGTTAGGTCCACAGTTCTTTTTTCAATGACTCATGGACTACTTTACCAATTTTTGATAATATTTAGCCACAGTGTGTGTCTAGGGATGGTGCTTTGTTTTGCATACGCCCCACGTCTGACTGCCCAAGGTCAAGGTCACTGAGGACTTACCTTGCCTGTACGGCCAAAAGTTTACTTTTTGTTTAAGGTTGCCAGCGAGGGGATTAGCTTAGTGATAATGAAAATAAGTACAAGTAAAAACAGAAAGCGACAACTTCAATCAGTATGTGCAATCATAATATTTAAAATAAGTACATGTTCTAGTAAAAACAGAAGGCGACAATTTATTGTCGAGCCCATTTGCGGAAAGCGAGACATAGTGATCACAATGATGTCCGGGTGTCCGTCCGTCCGTTAATATTTAACATGTGATAAGCCACATAAGTATAGTACCGTAAGAACGTCCGTCCGTCCGTCCGTCCGTCCGTAATCTGCGTTAAAGTTTTTAAATACCTTATATCTCTGCAGTCCTAAGTCACATTGACTTGAAACTTGATATGCTTATCATCGATATATTCATGCTGTATCCCACTCAAGTGGCCCCTGTGCCCAAGGTCAAGGTCAAATGACTTAGAAGTTTGCATTAAATTTTTGTCAAAATTTGCGTTAAAGTTTTCAAATACCTACTATCTCTGTAACCGTCAGTCGGATTTGCTTGAAACTTTGTATTCTTATTTGTCATCATCCATATATTCATTCTGTGTCCCACTCATGCGGCCTCTGTGCCCCTATGTCAAGGTCAAATGACCTAGAAGTTTGCGTTAAAGTTTCTGTCAAAATTTGCGTTAAAGTTTTAACATACCTACTATCTCTGTAACCGTAAGTCAGATTTGCTTGAAACTTCGTATGCTTATTGGGCATCATCCATATAATCATTCTGTGTCCCACTCATGCGGCCCCTGTGCCCCAAGGTCAAGGCCAAATACTTAGAAGTTTGCATTATTATAAAATCTGCGTTAAAGTTTTTACATATCTTATATCTCCACAATTGTGACTCCAATTTACTTCCAACTTCCAATACTTTTCATCATCCATATTTTTATTCCGTAACCTGCCCATGTGGTCCACATGCCGAAGGTCAACGTCAAATGACTTTGAAATTTGTGTTAAAGTTTTTACATACCTTATATCTCCACAACACTTACTCCGATTTACTTCCAACATCCAATACTTCTTATTCATCATCCACATCCATTCTATAGCCCACCCATGTGGCCCGTGCTCAAGGTCAAGATCAAATGACTTAGAAAGTTGTGTTAACGTTTTGCGTTAAAGTTTTCGGCTACCTACAAAGCTGTTACTGCAAGTTGGATCGGCTTGAAACTTTATATGCTTATTTGTCATCATCCATATTTTCATTCTATAGCCCACCCATTCCGGGTACATCCATCAGTGTTGCTGATTTCTTGTTTTTCTATATTATAGGAATGAATGGCCCTTTTGTGGAATTTATCGGGGTATAAACTTGGAAAAGTCGTGGGAATACTGGACGAAGGCCGGAAGGCCTCGTCCAGTATTCCCGCGATTTTTCCAAGTTTATATCCCCGATAAATTCCACAAAAAGGCCATTCATTCCTTATAATTCCAGCATTTGAAATAAATTCATCAAGAAAATCTGTGTATTTTGACAGACGGCAGCCATTTGTTTACATTGACAGCACTGACAGCGCACCTGTAGAAAGTAGTTCGGCGTGGGAGTTTACTGGGATATAAATTTTGGACTGAGACTTGCTACGGGCCAATCAAATGTTAGGGAATTGTGTAAATATTTTTGTGCTGGAATTATATGTCAGTACATATATGAAAATTACAATAAATTGGTGAATGGATTCTAATTCTAAATGTATATTTTATATGTGGATGAAACTTAATCTGTAATTTCTATAAATAGAGGCATACATGTTTTTGAAATCTGGAAATCATAGGTCAGTGGAAACTAGTGTTGTCACACAGAAACAAAGTCTTGCATGAATGAAATTCAATAAATGGGTGTTTGTTTGTTGGGGTTTAATGGCCTATCAACAGCTACGGTCATTTAAGGCTAGGTCAATGGGTTTAGTACTAAATCCCATATATTACCTGTACAAATGGGGGGAAAATCTCAAAATCAGAACTGAATATTTATGATAAAAACATCTATATATTCAGCCCTGAAATTAGTTGCAAACGTTAACTCTTGCAATCTACTCCCATACCATCCGTAGCCAGAGTAATGATTCCACTCATAGGATTCCTCAACAGAATAGTGAATCAGATCCGATTCGCACTTAATTGTGACATATTTGAGATATTTTCGATCAGAATAAAATATTAGTATTATAAAAGTAATACAAACTAATAATTCTGAAACAATTTTTACCATTGTAAAAGGTCTAGAAAATTATTGTTTGCCTTTACAGGAAATGGACGCCATCTGATATTTTACATGTTGAATTTGGCTGCCACTTACTGGGTCACCTGTTTATTCTAGCTTAAATTTACTTCCTCAGGTCATGTACATATGTAAATTTATGCCATAATTACTTAATGTTATTTTCATTTCTGTTAAAAAAAATATAAAAATATCTTTCACTATTAACTGCTAAAGTACGAATCAGATCTGATTCGCTATTCTGCAGAGGAATCCAATAAGTGGAATCGTAACTCTGGCTATTTACATGTAAATGTAATAAATTAAATCATGTTACATGACATTGCTTGGCAGGTAATATGGCCCCATTGTGGAATAGGCAACTACCGGTTTGATTTCCGTGCCAAATACGACATACAGATCTGGTAAATATACTGTTACCGTCTTATACAATAGATTAGTATTTATCATTCATAGGCAAAAAATATGTTTTTCCTGTTACTCGACCAACCGTATTTTTTCACCTCCAGCAATAATTTTTTTATTGGAAAATAAATCTTTGGTTCCGGAAAATGTTGTGGGCAATCAGGCCTGTATGCAGAAATTAATTTAGGGGGGTGCGTTATCGACGGCGCAAAGGGCTAAACACTTTTTTTGCACATCCACGGACAGACCTCGGCAGATTAACCATGTCATCCCTAAGTAACTGGAATGGATTTTGATATGTTAATTTTGCAACCCAATCCAATCATCACAAATGATTTTCGCATGGGGTGTTTTTGTTCTCAAAATTATGAAAAATACTTGCAAAAAGTGCAGATCCAGATGAGACGGCTCGTCACGAACCGGCTCATCTGGATCTACACTTTTTGCCAATACCACTATACAGACCGGTGGTGTTTAAATGGTTAAGGGGGGGGTCGCACCCCCTCTGCTTACAGGCATGGCAATAACATTATTTTTGTCCTTTCTTTATAACATGCCATTTCTCTAGCCGATTTCACCAACATTGCAAAGTATACTTTTCTAGCAAAGTATACTTTGAGGGAGTAATCATTTATTTTTCCTGAAATGCATTATTTCATATAGAACTAACGACTGCATATATTTGATGATTAAAAGTACGTGTATGCAGAATTATTATACTGAATTTATTACATTATCACAGCCACTTTGCTAGAAAAGTATACTTTGCAATGTTGGTGAAATAGGCTACTGGTGGTACAACAACAATATCAACATCATGAACACTTTATTGTATTTGTTTGTTTGTTTACTGGTGTTTAACGGCCTATCAACAGCTCCTGAAGGTCATGTAAGACCGGGCAAATGGGTTTGATCCCGTATTGAACCTGCTGCATTGGGGGAAACATCACAAAATCAGAACGGAATATTTACATCGAGAAAAAATATATTCAGCCCTAAAATCAGAATAACCTGACCTGGTGCCAGGGTCCATACCACACCAAAGCCACTTGGCCCCATCCCCTACAATAGAATTACAGATAATCGTAAATACTCACATAAGGGGTATAGCCAGATTCAACTGTCACATACAAAATGCCAAGCCAGGTCTCCAGTCGGCATTCCGGTAAGGATGAACCCCGATCGTTAAATTACCCATCGCATGCTACCACCTGCCACCCACACACTTTATTGTAACACTATATTGTGTACAGAAATATCACAGTATAAAATGAATAAAAAAGAAAAAAAAAAAAAAAGCTGATCATTAAGTAACAGGAAACTCACCTGTTTTAACCCCTAGGACGCGCGAAACAAATAGTGTTGTTTAATACTTTCTCTTTATTCTCAATAAAAACATGGCTTGACAGCACTTTAGAATCATTTCCTATGGAAATGATTCTAAAGTGCTGTCAAACCATGTCTTTGATAAGAAAAATGGAAAATAAAACACAACCAGCAGACAACAAATTTAATTCAGCAGTGTAAGGGTTAAGGCTTTGCTACCATACACATAATAAACCACTTGTCACATGTACACCGACTCACTATTGCTGTATATTGCAAGCATAGCGGAGTATTCCATTGTATATAAATAGCCAAACATGACAGCCAGGAACGTGCATATGTATTTATCCAGTCAACACGGTGCCGTGAAACATTTTTGATATCCTGTCAATACGACCTAATCACTGCGTATGAATATGTCCGATTTTGAGGCTGAGTCTGGGGTTATTTTTTGCATTTTAAAGCTATTTGTAGGTGTTGACGGGATAAATTGATTGGCCAGATATTTTTTCCCATTCACGGCACTAACCTACTATTCTCCATGTATATAAATAGCCAAACATGACAGCCAAGAATGTGCATAATTATGTATATTGCACGTATGAAAACTATCGGTACTACACGTACATTATTTGGATGTCTTTACAAAAACAAATACATGTATCATCTGTCTATGATCATGGTGCTGGGTAGACAGTTCTACTCCGGCCCTCATCGCTAGTTTACATTGTTTATGATCATGGTGCTGGGTAGACAGTTCTACTCCGGCCCTCATCGCTAGTTTACACTGTTTATGATCATGGTGCTGGGTAGACAGTTCTACTCTGGCCCTCATCGCTAGTTTACACTGTTTATGATCATGGTGCTGGGTAGACAGTTCTACTCCGGCCCTCATCGCTAGTTTACACTGTTTATGATCATGGTGCTGGGTATACAGTTCTACTCCGGCCCTCATCGCTAGTTTACACTATTTATGATCATGCTCAAATTACACAATATTTTCGACGGAAATGTAACAATAACGTTCGACCATGTCCAGCCGTGGGTAAACGTTTGCCGTGACACTCGGTAACTGTTTGAACCCGTGGCCTACGGCCTTGGGACTCAAACAGTTTCCTCGTGCCACGGCAAACGTTTATCCACAGCTGAACATAACAAATTGTTGTATCACGCATTGACTGGATACGCATGTCTAGGTCACAACGGATTCTAAACTATAGTCTGTTTCACGAAACCTGCCCAAATGATGAAACAATTTTTTTTGATGATATTAAATTTTATAAAAATTAACCCTTACACCACTATATTATTTTTTTTGTCATCTGTTGTTTATTTTCTATTTTCCATTTTTATCACCAAAAACATGCTTTGACAGCACTTTAGAATAATTTGCGACATGCTTTGACAGCACTTTAGAATCATTTCCATTGGAAATGATTCTAAAATGCTGTCAAACCATGTTTTTATTGACAAATAAGGCTAGATATAAAGCAACAGCAGACGACAATTGTTGTGTGTAGTGTCTATGGGATGTTAACATGAAGAAAAAGGAAGTGGAGGAGCTGGGGGAGGAGTTAGAACAATTGGAAATGTAGTACATGTATACAACAACTTGTAAGTTGTTATCATATCAGTCCGTATATATTTCGTCAATGCATCATGAGTTACTGGATAAACCCAGGGCTCCAGATAAGCTGCTGCGTATTTGCTTAAATACCCAATTAAAATTGCCAAAAACCCAATTGAAATCAGAAGTAGCGAGTATCAAAAAGCAATACAAATTTTGTGGTGCCTTTATCATCCATTTATTTTCCATGGAAACAAATCTTGGTATTTCATTAGAATTGTCTCCAAAGAGACAATTCTAATGAAATGCCAATATCTGTTTTCATTTCGAAGCAAACGGTTCAATAATTGTGGTCTGTTGATGTGTAAACAGTAGTGATTTTATTTTACCCAATTACAATTTTGAAATACCCTATTGCTTCAGAAATGATGGAGTAACAATACTCAATTACTAATTCCTTATCTGGAGCTCTGTAAAGCTATATATCACTACAGTGCACAGTGGGTATACGAGCGGACGCCATGTGACTGGGCACCGTACAGCGACGACTCGTCTCGTACAATCGAGGCGGCGTACCAAGGTACCAAAGATGCCCTACGAGTCACCACAAACAATGCTAAGTACATGTATGTATCATATGCTAGAATTGTGAGTTCGAGTTTGACATTAACCCTTTCAACCCTAAATAACTGGAATGGAGTCCATTGGATTGGTCGGAAAATTAGCATATCGCAGTCCATTCAATGGACTGCGATATGCTAATTTTCGGACCAATCCAATCATCACAAAATGATTTTTAAACTACCGGTAGTCAATTTATGAAACGGGGGTGTTTTTGTTGTAAAAAATATGAAAATTACTTGTAAAAAGTGTAGATCCTGATGAGACGGCGTCTCATCTGTATCTGCACTGTTTGTATAAACCACTATAGCAGGCTTTCGGGTCCAAAGGGTTAAATTGGCTCCCAGCTGGTAAAAGGTACCTTAAGACATTTGCGACCAGTGTAGCCCCAGATCAGCTGGCTAGCAATGTGAATTTGACATTAAGTGGGCTCGCAGTTGGATCTGGGCCTACGCTGTTCAATATTCAGTCATTGACAGAGTATAATAACTATTGCTGATAAAAATTAAACAATTGACCGTATTCCGATGAAGTGAATGTGCAGCACGGTAAGATCCCTTTGCTAATGCTCAGCCTGCGACCCATTTGCCTGCTGTGTAAGTATAGTGCACACTAATGCACACTATTTACTTTTCCATTGTGCTTTGCATGTTAAGTCTCTATCCCCGCCAATTTTGATACATACAAAATGCGACAAAATGACATAAAGCAAGACAAATCTTAATTTTATTTACATTTTTTAAACTATCAGAAAATGTATTGTCAGTACGAGATGTGTCTGTAAAATTTGTGGACACTTATAAACCAAAAACTAAACATGCATGATTTGTTATGAGTTCATTGGTATCAGCATGCCTGACTATAATTATAACGTCACGATGCCATCACTAATAATTCCCGGTCGTCCAGTTCGTTGGTCATCTTCCGTTGAATATCTGCCATTGGTAAATCTTCTGTGCCACTTATACACTAACGAACAGCACACTTTTGGTTTTCCAGTAGGATCTTGGTGAATATGAATGGTGTCGCCTGGTGATTTCCCAATAGGAACGCATAAGTTATTAATTGTGTGCTATTCCACTGAATCAATATACTACTATCGGACATTTTCTGCAAAAAAACAACGTTACTGCCGACGTCAACATTTTCAGGATATGACGTTGACGTCAAACAGATGCTCCCGGTAAAATTTTGAAATGCCCATATGATCTACGGATGTGCTGTCTGTTATCTGGCGTCATACGACGTGCCCTGCCCATGGCTATATTAGTACATAATTATACGGATATTTTGTTAACAGATTGAGTGATTTTAAATATAGTGCGGATATTAAATATAACATTTTATAGTATGGTAGTCGTGTTGAATTTGACAGAATTGCTGTACTTTTCTTAATACATAATTATGCAGGTTGTCCACGAACTTTACGGACACACCTCGTACATGTGTAAGTAATATAATAAAACCATGGGCTGTTGCGTTTATTGTGGTAAAAAAACGTTTGGTCTGTTTAAAGTTTGCGAGGAGTCCCCCCCCCCCCCCACACACTTTAAATAGAGTAAGTTCTACATATAGTAATATTGATCTACAAGTGTTGAAATGTCTTAGCTGAGGGAACCTTTCTGTTGTTGTTGGTGTTTACAACACCTAAGGTAACTTAAGACCAGGCCAACGGGTTCGATCCCGTAAAACAAATGCTGCATTGGACGGAAAATCCCAACATCCGAACGGAATATTTACATCAATTTTTTTTTATTCAGCCCTAAAATTAGAATAACCTGACCCAAAGCCACGTAATAATTAGATGTCTACTTGACGGATTGTAACCAAATTTGGTATACATGTTTATCACGGCAAGCCGAAGAAGCCTATTGATTTTCAAAAGTTTCCGATGACTTATCTCCCCTTGGCGGCCATTTTTATTTTTCACTCTGTATCCTTGTCCAAGCAATAACTCAAGTTCTACTTCACCGCTCGTAACCAAATTCGGTATACAAGTTTATCACGGCAAGACGAAGAAACCTATTGATTTTGAAATATTTCCGATTACTTGTCTCCTCTTGCTGGCCATTTTTAATTTTCGCACTCTGTATCCTTGTCCACGCAATAACTCAAGTTCTACTTCACCGATCAAAACCAAATTCGGTATACATGTTTATCATGGCAAAACAAAGAAGCCTTTTGATTTTGAAAAATTTCCGATACTTATCTCCCCTTGGCAGCCATTTTTAATTTTCGCACTCTGTATACTTGTCCACGCAATAACTCAATTTCTACTTGACCGATCATAACCAAATTCGGTATACATGTTTATCACGGCAAGACGAAGAAGCTTATTGATTTTGAAAAATTTCCAATACTTATCTCCCCTTGGCAGCCATTTTTAATTTTCGCACTCTGTATCCTTGTCCACGCAATAACTCAAGTTCTACTTGACCGATCCTAACCAAATTTGGTTTACATGTTTATCACGTCAAGATGAGTTACTGGTATCTCCCCTTGTTGACTGGCCTTGCCTCGACAGGCGTATATTGTGACCTTCGGCACTCTTGTTATTATACTGCATTGATTACACTATCACAGCCATTTTGGCTGTGATAATGTAATAAATTCAGTATAATAATTCTGCATACTTTTAATCATCAAATATATGCAGTCGTTAGTTCTATATGAAATAATGCATTTCGGGAAAAATAAATGATTACTCCCTCAAAGTATACTTTGCTAGAAAAGTATACTTTGCAATTTTGATGAAATCGGCTACAGGTCTCCGTTCAGGATACCGGTACGGATGAATCCCAATTGTTAAATTACCCATCGCATGCTCTCCCCTGCCACCTACCTCAGCCGAGGGAACCTTTCTGAGTGTGACTAGCAAGATGTGGGGACCGTTTCACTAAACTTCGTACGACTAAAATGTTTGTAAGTGCAAAATTATGATAGTCTGTAAATTTCACATTAACAATGAGTTCTTGTAAACAATTATTGGATTTACATTTATTGAGCATAGGCTGTGCCTATGTTCAATAAATGTAAATCCATCAATTGAAATTTCCAGACGATCCTAAATTTGCAATTACGAACATTTTAGTCATACGATGTTTAGTGAAACGGTTTCACTAAACGTCGCACGACTAAAATGTTCATAAGTGCAAATTTAGGATCATCTGGAATTTTCAATTGATGGATTTACATTTATTGAGCATAGGCTGCATATGTAAATAAATGTAAATCCAATAATTGTTTACAATAAAACATTGTTAATGTGAAATTTACAGACTATCATAATTTTGCACTTACAAACATTTTAGTCATACGAAGTTTAGTGAAACGGCCTCCAGATCTCCGACTATTCTAATCACTCTGAATTGCATTAACCCTGCCTATTATGACTATTATCTACACTACATACCTCGATCCTAATATTTACAAACAGTCTAGATCCAGATGAGCCAGCTCATAATGAGCTGTCTTTTCAGGACCTGCACGGTTTGTTATTATTTTCAGATTGTTACAAAATTACCCTTTTTAGCCAGGTCTTTTGAAAAAAATCCAGGCTATTGGATTGGCGAAAGCCGGGTGGGCGGGCGGGCGGCGTCCACAATCAATGTTAAGTTTTCGTGTTTGAGTCCATTTCTTTGTTACTGTACCACCTAGGACCACCAAACTTTCACAGCTTCATAATAAAGGGGTGCCACCACTTATCACTATCAACATGTTACTTTTTATTTAACTTGATCCCCCATTTTTTCCGCGAGTCGACTTAGCCATTTTCAATGTTAAGTTTTCGCGTTTACAATGTTAAGTTTTTGTGTTTAAGTCCATTTCTTTGGTACTGTACTACCTAGGACCACCAAACTTTCACAGCTTCATAATCAAGGGGTGCCCACCACATATCACTATCCAACATGTTACTTTTTTTTTAACTTGACCCATTTTTTCCGCGCAGTCGACTTAGCCATTTTCAATGTTAAGTTTTCGCGTTTAAAATGTTAAGTTTTCGTGTTTAAGTCTATTTCTTTGGTACTGTACCACCTAGGACCACCAAACTTTCACAGCTTCATAATCAAGGGGTGCCTACCACATATCACTATCCAACATGTTACTTTTTTTTTAATTTGACCCATTTTTTACGCGCAGTCGACTTAGCCATTTTCAATGTTAAGTTTTCGCGTTTACAATGTTAAGTTTTCGTGTTTAAGTCCATTTCTTTGGTACTGTACCACCTAGGACCACCAAACTTTCACAGCTTCATAACCAAGGGGTGCCTACCACATACAACTATCCAAAATGTGACCATTATTTTACCTTCACCTATTATTTCTACATAATTGACTTAGCCATTTTCAACGTTAACTTTTTAACGTACGTCTGGTTAAAGTTTTTTGCTTAAAACTTTTTTGTTATACTATATCTCTGCAACTACTTCGCCCATTACCTTGAAACTTCACATGGGTGTTTATCATCATCCATATTTTCATTCTACCCCCCAACCGTGCTGCCCCTGTGCCCAATGTCAAGGTCAAATTACTTTGAATTATTTTGTTAAAGTTTGTTCGTGTACTATATCTCTGCAACTGCTTCACCCAATACCTTGATACTTCACATGGGTGTTTATCATCATTGTCGCACCCGCTTGCGGAAAGCGCGATATCGTCGGCATTTTGGCATACGTCCGTCCGTACGTCCGTGTGTCCGGTTAAAGTTTTTTCGTTAAAGTTTTTCCATCTACTATATCTATTTTTTTAGTGTCCATGCCTTGCCCCAAGGCGCGACATGCAGGCCACGGCCATCTAGTTGTCGCGCCCGCTTGCGGAAAGCGCGATATAGTCAGCCGTTTGGCGTACGTACACGTACGTACGTACGTACGTGTGTCCGGTTAAAGTTTTTGGTTAAGTTGTTTGGTTAAGTTTTTTGGTTAAAGTTCTTTGGTTAAAGTTTTTGGTTAAGTTCTTTGGTTAAAGTTTTTGGTTAAGTTGTTTGGTTAAGTTTTTTGGTTAAAGTTTTTGGTTAAGTTTTTTGGTTAAAGTTTTTGGTTAAGTTCTTTGGTTAAACTTTTTGGTTAAGTTTTTTGGTTAAGTTTTTCGGTTAAAGTTTTTGGTTAAAGTTTTTCGTTACACAATGTCTCTGCAACTGCTTTGCCCATTACCTTGAAACTTCACATGGGTGTTTATCATCATCTATATTTTCATTCTACCCCCCTCCCGTGCGGCCCCTGTGCCCAATGTCAAGGTCAAATTACTTTGAAGTTTTTGGTTAAGTTCTTTGGTTAAAGTTTTTGCTTAAGTTTTTTGGTTAAGTTTTATGGTTAAAGTTTTTTGTTATACTACATCTCTGCAACTGCTTTGGTTAAGTTCTTTGGTTAAAGTTTTTGGTTGAGATTTTTAGTTAAGTTTTTTGGTTAAAGTTTTTGGTTAAGGTTTTTGGTTAAGGTTTTTGGTTAAGTTTTTTGGCTAAAGTTTTTCGTTATACTATATCTCTGCAACTGCTTTGCCCATTACCTTGAAACTTCACATGGGTGTTTATCATCATCTATATTTTCATTCTACCCTCCTCCCGTGCTGCCCCTGTGCCCAATGTCAAGGTCAAATTACTTTGATGTTTTTGGTTAAGTTTTTTGGTTAAAGTTTTTGGTTAAGTTTTTTGGTTAAGTTTTTTGGTTAAGTTTTTTGGTTAAAGTTTTTGGTTAAAGTTTTTTGTTATACTATATCTCTGCAACTGCTTTGCCCATTACCTTGAAACTTCATATGGGTGTTTATCATCATCTATATTTTCATTCTACCCCCCCCCCCTCCCGTGCGGCCTCTGTGCCCAATGTCAAGGTCAAATTACTTTGAAGTTTTTGGTTAAGTTCTTTGGTTAAAAGTTTTTGGTTAAGGTTTTTGGTTAAGTTTTTTGGTTAAAGTTTTTTGTTATATTATATCTCTGCAACTGCTTTGCCCATTACCTTGAAACTTCACATGGGTGTTTATCATCATCTATATTTTCATTCTACCCCCCCCCCCCCTCCCGTGCGGCCCCTGTGCCCAATGTCAAGGTCAAATTACTTTGAAGTTTTTGGTTAAGTTTTTTGGTTAAAGTTTTTGGTTAAGTTTTTTGGTTAAAGTTTTTGGTTAAGTTTTTTGGTTAAAGTTTTTCGTTATACTATATCTCTGCAACTGCTTTGTCCATTACCTTGAAACTTCATATGGGTGTTTATCATCATCTCTATTTTCATTCTACTAAACTACCCCCCCCCCCCCTCCCGTGCGGCCTCTGTGCCCAATGTCAAGGTCAAATTACTTTGAAGTTTTTGGTTAAGTTCTTTGGTTAAAGTTTTTGGTTAAGTTTTTTGTTTAAGTTTTATGGTTTAAAGTTTTTGGTTAAGGTTTTTGGTTAAGTTTTTTGGTTAAAGTTTTTTGTTATATTATATCTCTGCAACTGCTTTGCCCATTACCTTGAAACTTCACATGGGTGTTTATCATCATCTATATTTTCATTCTACCCCCCTCCCGTGCGGCCCCTGTGCCCAATGTCAAGGTCAAATTACTTTGAAGTTTTTGGTTAAGTTTTTTGGTTAAAGTTTTTGGTTAAGTTTTTTGGTTAAAGTTTTTCGTTATACTATATCTCTGCAACTGCTTTGCCCATTACCTTGAAACTTCACATGGGTGTTTATCATCATCTATATTTTCATTCTATCCCCCTTCCGTGCGGCCCCTGTGCCCAATGTCAAGGTCAAATTACTTTTAAGTTTTTGGTTAAGTTTTTTGGTTAAAGTTTTTGGTTAAGTTTTTGTCGCGCCCGCTTGCGGGAAAGCGCGATTATAGTCGGTCAGTACTTTGGCATACGTACGTTAACGTAACGTTTAACCTTAAATTGTGTGTCCGGTTAAAGTTTTTGGTTAAGTTGTTTGGTTAAGTTTTTGGTTGAGTTCTTTGGTTAAAGTTTTTGGTTAAGTTTTTTGGTTAAGTTTTTTGGTTAAAGTTTTTCATTATACTATATCTCTGCAACTGCTTTGCCCATTACCTTGAAACTTCACATGGGTGTTTATCATCATGTATATTTTCATTCTACCCCCCTGCCGTGCGGCCCCTGTGCCCAATGTCAAGGTCAAATTACTTTGAAGTTTTTTGGTTAAAGTTTTTCGTTATACTATATATTTTTTTTTAGTGTCCATGCCTCGTCACAAGGCGCGACATGCAGGCCGCGGCCATCTAGTCTACAAAAAGTGCGTATAATTATGTTATCCAAGTGTCTATGCTTGGAAAAAACCTGGCCTTCGTGGCTTTGCCTCGTTTCTTGTTCTGATTTATAATGGAATAATCCGAAAAAAATACATGTAAGACTCCATTCCATTTCTTAGGGGTGAAAGGGTAAATGTAAATTTTGCAGTATATTTGGAGGTTGCTAGATCTTCACAAGTGGTGCCGTGAATGGAAATAGGAGTGATGATAAACAAACATATGCGGCTGTGACTGGAGAAATGGGGCTTATGAGTTTTGGAACCAGTGCACTGTTCGCCATTATACTTCTAACAAGCAATATTTATTCCGTCAACACAGTGCGTATTTGCCGTGAAACACAGTGCCATGAAACGCTTTTGATATCCTGTCAATACGGCCTAATCACTGCGTATTAATATGTGCGGTTGTCATACTAGTCGATTCTCCGATTTTGAGGATGCGGCTGGGGTTATTTTTTTGCATTTTAAAGCTATTTTAGATGTTGACGGGATAAATAGAATAATAGAGCCTCACCCATCCCGTTTCCTAAGCCTTGCCACATATTTTTTTCCCATTCACGGCACTAACCTACTATTCTCTATATATTGCCACCAGGCTACATGGGTGTTATTTGATCAGCAGCTGCATTGGCCATAAATCCCGAAAGCCCCATTTCTCCAGTCACAGCCACATATAGGAACATGCGCAATGTCCATATAATACATATTTTGTTTCAGACACGAAGTCGATGTCAACACTATGCTGGCCAGGGATGTAAACAATATATCCCTTATTTACAGAATAAAGCGTATTGGTATGCCAATTGTTTAACCCTTACACCGCTATCTTAATTTTTTGTTGTCTGCTGTTTATTTTATATTTTCCATTTTTATTGTAAAAAACATGCTTTGACAGCACTTTAGAATAATTTACAACATGCTTTGACATCACTTTATAATCATATCCATTGGAAATGATTCTAAAGTGCTGTCAAACCATGTTTTTATTGAGAAATAAGGCAAGATATAAAAGCAACAGCAGACGACAATTGTTGTGTGTAGCGGTCTAAGGGTTAAAGGGATTTGATTGACCAAGGATTTTCAAATGTGTTTGATGGATCTCGTTGACTTTGTGATTGGTGAATATAAAATTTACTCAGGAATTTTGAAGGATTATACTAAATTTATCAGATTTGTTGCATTTCAATATTTGAGACAATTTTGTACCTTAGAAGATGTACAATATCTCATGAAATATATTTACAAAATTTACAATATTTTCTGTCGGTGATGACGAAAGTTGACAAAGTATTCAAAGTAAATAGAATAGAAGTCTACTCTCTGCTCTTTACTCTGATAATTTCGTCAACTTTCCATGACATTTACAGAAAATATCAGTTGTTGGAAATATTTTTCATGAAAAATCTCACATCTTCTTACAGAGCTCCAGATAAGCTTTGTGTCTAAAGCATACTATACCCCCTGATTTAAAAATCATTACTTATTTTACTTTTACAAATGAATTATTGATTTTCTTCATTAGTAAATAGGGAACAAATGATAAAAAATATAAGAAATAACATTCACTTATTTGAGCTACAAAAAAAGACAACACTGTTTGCTTTTTGCAGCTCAACTAAGTGAATTTTCAACTTTATGACAGTATTTTCACTACTCAATTTGAAAATCAATGCGTATTTTCACATTGCGGTGCGTATTTTGTACTCCCACTTTTGATAATCAATGCGTATTCAGCTAAAATAATTGTGTAAAATACGCCAATACGCACCTTATATGGAGCTTTGACTCTCCGCTCTTTGCTCTGATTATTTTGTCAACTTTTACAGAAAATATCAGTTGTTGTAAATATTTTTCATAAAAAATCTCACATCTACTTAGATAAAATATCGCATGGCTTGCCCCATTTGTGCCAAGGACTGTGTGAGTATTTTATCAGGTAACAAGCTTTGTATTGGCCGTATACATACTGACTGATAACTTATTGCTGTATCAGGCATTGACCGGATACGAATATCCGGGTTACAACAAATTGAAAATTGACGTTTCATTGGTCGAATGGCGTCACATGACGTTACGTATTACGTCTGTGCAATGACGTCACAGAAACAAGTCCACGTTCTTTTCAGCGAAAACAACGTCATAATTGCTAATTATGTAGCCAAAACGTTAACTGATAAATAGAATATCATGCTAGTGGTTTTTTAACTCGCCTGCACAAAGTGCAGAAGAGCTTATGGCATACCCCCGGCGTCGTCGGCGTTAGCGTCGGCGTCGTCCACAAACTTAACGTTGGGTAAATGTCTTATAACTTCTGTTTCTTTTCATGGAACACCTTGTTATTTCATACATGCATTCCTCAGATGACCCTCTATCATGCTGTAGCAAATCCATGACCCACCACCCAGCCCTTAGCCCAAGGTCAAGGTCACAAACTTGGCACATACATAAACTTAACGTTGGGTAATGTCTTATAACATCTGTTTCATTTCATGGAACACCTTGTTATTTCATACATGCATTTCTCAGATGACCCTCTATCATACTGTAGCAAATCCATGACCCACCCCCCAGCCCTTACCCCAAGGTCAAGGTCACAAACCTTGGCACTTCATAAACTTAACGTTGGGTAAATGTCCTTATAAATTCTGTTTCTTTCATGGAACACCTTGTTATTTCATACATGCATTCCTCAGATGACCCTCTATCATGCTGTAGCAAATCCATGACCCATCACTCAGCCCTTACCCCAAGGTCATGGTCACAAATTTGGCACATTCATAAACTTAACGTTGGGTAAATGTCTTATAACTTCTGTTTCCTTTCATGGAACACCTTGTTATTTCATACATGCATTCCTCAGATGACCCTCTATCATGCTGTAACAAATCCATGACCCATCACCCAGCCCTTACCCCAAGGTCAAGGTCACAAATTTGGCACATTCATAAACTTAACGTTGGGTAAATTTCTTATAACTTCTGATTCCTTCCATGGAACACCTTGTTATTTCATACATGCATTCCTCAGATGACCCTCTATCATGCTGTAGCAAATCCATGACCCATCACCCAGCCCTTACCCCAAGGTCAAGGTCACAAACTTGGCACATTCATAAACTTAACAATTGGGTAAATAAATGTCTTATAAATTCTGTTTCCTTTCATGGAACACCTTGTTATTTCATACATGCATTCCTCAGATGACCCTCTATCATGCTGTACCAAATCCATGACCCACCACCTAGCCCTTACCCCAAGGTCAAGGTCACAAACTTGGCACATTCATAAACTTAACGTTGGGTAAATGTCTTATAACTTCTGATTCCTTCCATAGAACACCTTGTTATTTCATAAATGCATTCCTCAGATGACCCTCTATCATGCTGTAGCAAATCCATGACCCACCACCTAGCCCTTACCCCAAGGTCAAGGTCACAAACTTGGCACATTCATAAACTTAACGTTGGGTAAATGTCTTATAACTTCTGTTTCCTTTCATGGAACACCTTGTTATTTCATACATGCATTCCTCAGATGACCCTCTATCATGCTGTAGCAAATCCATGACCCACCACCCAGCCCTTACCCCAAGGTCAAGGTCACAAACTTGGCACATTCATAAACTTAACCTTGGGTAAATGTATTATAACATCTGTTTCCTTTCATGGAACGCCTTGATATGGCCCCGCCACCGAATGGTGAGGGGGGCATATAGTGTTACCGGCGTCCGTACGTACGTAACGTACGTACATCCCGAAACCTTAACGCTCGGGTAAATGGCTTATAATTTCTGTTTCCTTGCTTCACATTTCACACACGCATTGCTCCAATGGTCCTCTGCCGCCCTGTGAAAAATCCACATTCGTCCTGCCCCCGCTAAGCCCAGGGTCAAGGTCACAGACTTGGTGCGTTTGAAACCTTAACGCTCGGGTAAATGGCTTGTAATTTCTGTTTCCTTGCTCGGATCTGCTTCATATTTCACACATGCATTGCTCCAATGGTCCTCTACCGCTGTGTGACAAATCCACAGTCTAAGCCCAGGGTCAATGTCACAGACTTGGTGCATTTCAAACCTTAACGCTCGGGTAAATGACTTATAATTTCTGTTTCCTTGGTCGGATCTGCTTCACATTTCACACACGCATTGCTCCAATGGTCCTCTGCCACCCTGTGACAAATCCGCATTCACCCCGCCCCCGCTAAACCCAGGGTCAAGGTCACAGACTTGGTGCATTTCAAACCTTAACGCTCGGGTAAATGGCTTATAATTTCTGTTTTCTTGCTCGGATCTGCTTCACATTTCACACACGCATTGCTTCAATGGTCCTCTGCCACCCTGTGACAAATCTACATTAAAATATGCCTCATTTTCTTTGGCTGCCAGCGGGGGCATTCGTGTGCTGACAGGCCACATTTCTAGTTCATACATGCATTCATCTGATGATACTCTATCGTGCTATAGCAAATCCATGACCCAGCGGCCATCCCTTACCTCAAGGTCAAGGTCACAAACTTAGCACATTCATAAACTTAACGTTGGGATAAATGTCTTATAACTTCTGTTTCCTTTCATAGAACGCCTTGTTATTTCATACATGCATTCCTCAGATGACCCTTTATCATGCTGTAGCAAATAAATGACCCACCACCTAGCCCTTACCCCAAGGTCAAGGTCACAAACTTGGCACATTCATAAACTTAACGTTGGGTAAATGTCTTATAACTTCTGTTTTCTTTGATGGAACACCTTGTTATTTCATACATGCATTTCTCAGATGACCCTCTATCGTGCTGTAGAAAATCCATGACCCACCACCCAGCCCTTACCCCAAGGTCAAGGTCACAAACTTGGCACATTCATAAACTTAACGTTGGGGTAAATGTCTTATAACATCTGTTTCCTTTCATGGAACGCCTTGATATTTCATACATGCATTCATCTGATGATACTCTATCATGCTATAGCAAATCCATGACCCAGCGGCCATCCCTTACCTCAAGGTCAAGGTCACAAATTTGGCACATTCATAAACTTAACGTTGGGTAAATGTCTTATAACTTCTGTTTCCTTTCATGTAACACCTTGTTATTTCATACATGCATTCCTCAGATGACCCTCTATCATGCTGTAGCAAATCCATGACCACCACCCAGCCCTTACCACAAGGTCAAGGTCACAAATTTGGCACATTCAGAAACTTAACGTTGGGTAAATGTCTTGTAACTTCTGTTTCCTTTCATGGAACACCTTGTTATTTCATACATGCATTTCTCAGATGACCCTCTATCGTGCTGTAGCAAATCCATGACCCAACACCCAGCCCTTACCCCAAGGTCAAGGTCACAAACTTGGCACATTCATAAACTTAACGTTGGGGTAAATGTCTTATAACATCTGTTTCCTTTCATGGAACGCCTTGATATTTCATACATGCATTCATCTGATGATACTCTATCGTGCTATAGCAAATCCATGACCAAGCGGCCATCCCTTACCTCAAGGTCAAGGTCACACATTTGGCACATTCATAAACTTAACGTTGGGTAAATGTCTTATAACTTCTGTTTCCTTTCATGGAACACCTTGTTATTTCATACATGCATTCCTCAGATGACCCTCTATCATGCTGTAGCAAATCCATGACCACCACCCAGCCCTTACCCCAAGGTCAAGGTCACAAATTTGGCATATTCATAAACTTAACGTTGGGTAAATGTCTTATAACTTCTGTTTCCTTTCATGGAACACCTTGTTATTTCATACATGCATTTCTCTGATGACCCTCTATCATGCTGTAGCAAATCCATGACCCACCACCTAGCCCTTACCCCAAGGTCAAGGTCACAAACTTGGCACATTCATAAACTTAACCTTGGGTAAATGTATTATAATATCTGTTTCCTTTCATGGAACGCCTTGATATTTATGCCCCCACCACCGAATGGTGAGGGGGGTATATAGTGTTACCGGCGTCCGTACGTACGTAACGTACGTAACGTACGTACGTACGTCCCGAAACCTTAACGCTCGGGTAAATGGCTTATAATTTCTGTTTCCTTGCTTCACATTTCACACACGCATTGGTCCAATGGTCCTCTACCGCCCTGTGGCAAATCCACATTCGTCCCGCCCCCGTTAAGCCCAGGGTCAAGGTCACAGACTTGGTGCGTTCGAAACCTTAACGCTGGGTAAATGGCTTATAATTTCTGTTTCCTTACTCGGATCTGCTTCACATTTCACACACGCATTGCTCCAATGGTCCTCTACCACCCTGTGACAAATCCACATTCGTCCCGCCCCCGTTAAGCCCAGGGTCAAGGTCACAGTCTTGGTGCGTTCGAAACCTTAACGCTGGGTAAATGGCTTATAATTTCTGTTTCTTTGCTCGGATCTGCTTCACATTTCACACACGCATTGCTCCAATGGTCCTCTACCGCCCTGTGACAAATCCACATTCGTCCCTCCCCCGTTAAGCCCAGTGTCAAGGTCACAGACTTGGTGTGTTTCAAACCTTAACGCTCGGGTAAATGGCTTGTAATTTCTGTGTCTTTGCTCGGATCTGCTTCACATTTCACACACGCATTGCTCCAATGGTCCTCTACCGCCCTGTGACAAATCCACATTCGTCCTGCCCCCGCTAAACACAGGGTCAAGGTCACAGAATTTGTGCGTTTGAAACCTTAACATTCAGTTAAATGGCTTATAATTTGTGTTTCCTTGCTCGGATCTGCTTCACATTTCACACGCGCATTGCTACAATGGTCCCCTACTGCCCTGTGACAAATCCACATTCGTCCCACCCCCACTAAGCCCAGCGTCAAGGTCACAGACTTGGGGTGTTCAAAACCTTAACGCTCGAGTAAATAGCTTATAATCAAATATGCCTCGTTTTCTTTGGCTGCCAGCGGGGGCATTCGTGTGCCGACAGGCCACATTTCTAGTTTTATCTTATCAAGCTACACTGTTTTGTCTTGTCTACCTTGTAACCTGTAAATTTGTATATACATGTACATGTATTTTTCTTTGTTGAGGGCCTCATGGGAGATTAGGCTTTGCCTAAATGAGTCGCCCTCATTAAATAAAGTCTATTATTATTATTACATGTATTATTATTATTATTATTTAAGGCCGGGCAAACAAAATCCCAAAATCAGAACAGAATATTTACATCACAATAAAGATATATTCAGCCCTGAAATAACCTGACCTGGTGCCAGGTCCATACCACACCAAAGTCACTTTGGTAAGTGATAAATTGGTAAGAATGATTCCCTATCATTAAATTACCCATCACATGCTCCCCAACCAACCACCACGTCAAATGATTCAAACATAATTGCTTCCTAAATGTGATGGGATATATGTATAACATATTATTATGTGAACATTGTCTAGTATACTATATGGCTCATAGAGTGGCCAACTCGGCCATCTTAGTGTATTCAAACCATCAGCCAGTTTCACATCCTGTGGCATTTGACAAAGAACTAAAATGCAAAGTGGTGCATATTTGATCCGGCAAAAGGCTCTATATACATGTACAATCCAGAGGCGTCGGAAGCAAATTAATATTGGGGAGGCGAATGTCGACCCGAGCAAAGCAAATTATTTACATCACAATAAAGATATATTTTTTTTAATTCTAGATGCCATTTCCTGCATTCTACTTCATTTAAGAGACCTTTTTATTTTTGGTCCAAATATTTAGCGGCGGTTGCCGCCCCTGCCGCCCCACTTCCGACGCTTCTGACATATAGTTGATAAAATTAGTATTTCAACTTTACTTCTTCACCATATCTAACCCACAGGTTATCTAACCATGACTTTCTTGTATTGTAGGTAACGAGCTGTAATGCCATGGAGCAGAGGGACCACATATTACCTGATAAAAGTCTGGTTACATGGACCCTATTCTGTCTGAGTTTCATAATACAGTTGGACCGGTCTAGACCCGACATACAGATGACATAAATGTTATTCTAATGGGTTGACACTAATTTAGCTCTAACTCTAGGGTAATCTCTGTTAATGATTGGAAAAACATACTGAAATGTCTTGGATTGTTGACATACTTGAGTGACATAATGAATGCAGTGGAATCTCTCGAAACTGGACACCCTGGGGACCTCCCCAGGGTGTCCGGTTTAGAGAGATTCCACTGTACTGTGTGGGACCTCCCCAGGGTTTCCGGTTTAGAGAGATTCCACTGTACTGTGTGGGACCTCCCCAGGGTGTCCGGTTTAGAGAGATTCCACTGTACTGTTTTAATATGTGTCTCATTGCATTGCTATCGCGAGCAAATAACACAGCTCACTATAGCTATAGTGAATTAAGATAGAAACCAAGAGCGTTGCCAGCTTGTCAGTAGGGGGGTTTGAAAATATGAAAATCATATTATAAAGCGCATTCATTATAAACCAGAAACAGTCATTCAGTTATTCGATGACCGAAATTGAACAAAAACGAGTCGCAAATTGAGAGATGAGCAAAAATAATTTACTATTTTGCCATTTAAAAAAAATCATGCTGGCGTATGATCCCCCTGACGACGCCCATGAAAGCCCATCCAAATAGGACACTGTGGGGAGGTTCCCATGTACAGTCGAACCAGTGCTAAAGATCACCTCCGAATAGCAATCACCAGGGCCCGGTTGCTCAAAACCTCTGTTAGCTTAACAGACTGTTAACTCCTTAACACTGCTAAGATTTAACCGTCTGTTAAGCTAACAGAAGCTTTGAGCAACCGGGCCCTGGCTGTAAAGGGCACACTTTTGTTGTCCCAATGGCACAATTACTATATAAATGACCCTGCGAATAAAGACCACCTGTGAACATAGGCCAGATTTTTGTACTTCCCATGGCTGGCCTTTATTCACAGATTTGACTGTAATTCCATTATTGTAATAATAATCATGTTTTCATATAGCCAGTGTTTACATGTACATGTATATTACAGTGGCGGGTCTAGCATTTCACCAACGGGGGTGGGGGCAGTCAAATTTGAATGACTAATTTTCAGTAAATAATGCTCATGTGATAAGGCACATTGTGGTAATATCTTCTGAATGGGCTCACTATATTATCTGGACCTTGATCTTATAAAATCACCCGTATTTGACGGTGCTTGCTATTTCTATTTGAAACAGCTGCTCAATTGCAAAAAAAAGATAATCTTGAATCCTGAAAGTGTGGGGGGGTGGGGGCACCCTAAATTTGACACTGTATTACTAGTACAGACTACACTCGTTTACTCAAAGTCCAAGGGACTGAAGAAAATACTTTTGAGTTGGCGAAAATTTGAGTAGACGAGAGTTATTATATAGGAAAATATTTATTTGGGACCAAGTATTTTACTTCGAGTTAAAGGTACATGCCCACGCAGTAGGCACAAAATGTTCTTTACAGGAACTAAATATTAAATAAGTGTATAATTGTGTCACTATTCCTCCAGTTCTAAATATTACGTGTGCCCGCTATACAGATAAAATCATTTAGTAATATTTATTTTACTGATAGTGACGCACGGTGGTATCAGGCTATTTTCATATGCAAATGAGGCATGGTATTTTTAGCTCACCTGAGCGAAGCTCATGTGAGCTATTGTTACCGCAATGTGTCCGTCGTCCGTCGTCCGTCGTCGTCGTCCGTCGTCGTCCGTCGTCGTCCGTGAACATTTTCAAACATCTTCTCCTCGGTAACCATTGGGTCTATAGTCACCAAACTTCATGGTCATGGTCCTTAGGTAGGGGGATTACAAAATTGTTAAAATGACGTCATTGCGTAATCCAAGATGGCCACCGTCAAGAACCGTCAACCGGATTTCGACAAAACTTGGTAGGAATGATCGATGTACATTGCTCTTTCAATGTTGTTAAAATGGTGACCCCGGGGTCAAAAATGGGCGTGGCCCGTGGGGTCAAATTAGGGTCAAATTTTATTTTTGACTGAATATGGTCATGTCATATATCAAATTGAAGGTATCAATGAGGCGATCACTCTGGTGCATTTTTTGTCGAAATCGGATTGTTATTTCATCCAAGATGGCCGCCGAAAGGTCAAAAGGTCGTTCTTTTATTAGAGATTTCAAAATTCTTCTTCACATGAACCGCTTGGCCCATGGTAGCCAAACTTAAAAGTTATGGTCCATGGGTGAAGCCTTTTCAGATTTGTTAAAATGGAGGTCATCGCTAATCCAAGATGGCCGCCGTCTAAAAATAGCATAAATTCTTAAAAAATCTTCTTCTCATGAACCGCTAGCCGGATTTCGACGAAACTTGGTAGAAATGATTGATGTACATTGCTCTTTCAAAGTTGTTAAAATGGTGACCCTGTGGTCAAAAATGGGCGTGGCCCGTGGGGTCAAATTGGGGTCAAATTTTATTTTTGACCGAATATGGTCATGTTATATATTAAATCAAAGGTATCAATGAGGCGATCACTTTGGTACATTTTTTGTCGAAATCGGATTGTTATGTCATCCAAGATGGCCGGCAAAATGTCAAAAGGTTCTTTTATTAGAGATTTCAAAATTCTTCTTCACATGAACCGCTTGGCCCATGGTAGCCAAACTTAAAAGTTATGATCCATGGGTGAAGCCTTTTCAGATTTGTTAAAATGGAGGTCATCGCTAATCCAAGATGGCCGCCGTCTAAAAATAGCATAAATTCTTAAAAAATCTTCTTCTCATGAACCGCTAGCCGGATTTCGAGGAAACTTGGTAGGAATGATCGATGTACAATGCTCTTTCAAAGTTGTTAAAATGGTGACCCCGGGGTCAAAAATGGGCGTGGCCCGTGGGGTCAAATTTTATTTTTGACCGAATATGGTCATGTTATATATCAAATCGAAGGTATCAATGTGGCGATCACTCTGGTACATTTTTTGTCGAAATCGGATTGTTATGTCATCCAAGATGGCCGCCGAAATGTCAAAAGGTCGTTCTTTTATTAGAGATTTCAAAATTCTTCTTCACATGAACCGCTTGGCCCATGGTAGCCAAACTTAAAAGTTATGGTCCATGGGTGAACCCTTTTCAGATTTGTTAAAATGGAGGTCATCGCTAATCCAAGATGACCGCCGTCTAAAAATAGCATAAATTCTTAAACAATGGGGTCAAATTGGGGTCAAATTTTATTTTTGACCGAATATGCTCATGCCATATATCAAATTGAAGGTATCGATGAAGCAATTGCTCTGGTGCAATATTTGTCGGAATTGGATGATTATGTCATCCATGATGGCCACCAAAAGGTCCATTTATTCAAGATTTTGAACGTCTTTTTCTCAGGAACCACATGGCCGATGCTGGCCAAACTTCATAGGAAGTTAAGATCCTTGGGTGAAGCATTTTCAGATTTTGTAAAATGAGAGTCGTCGCTTAATCCAAGATGACCGCCATCTAAAAATAGCACAATTTTTTTAAAACACATGAACTCAATGTCACATTCTCCTCTGGTGTTCATGGAGTCAGGTGAGCGAATTAGGGCCATCATGGCTCTCTTGTTTAATTATTTATACTAATTAAATGAAACAACTGAAAAAATAATATTTTCGACAGAGTAATAAGTATGATCATTGCACATCAAAAAGTAATTACAGAGAAGAAATAGTAATGTCAGTTAACATTTTAAGGAAACACTGTTATCGCCCCTGATATCAGTGTGAAAATTCATGTGTGTATTACGAAGTATAAAAATGCCAATCATTACGCAAACACGTCTTATTTGGAATTAATAAATCACTGAACTACTTTCGGCAAGGGAGATAATCAATATCACGCAAACTATTTTCATACGAGCCAAGCGGATTGTTCTGTTTATGATTAGTATATATAGTTTTAAGCTATCTCCTGTGATATATAATGATACATTACTTTGTTATGTTATGGGTACTAATACATGTTGTTTCAATAGCGTATCTCTGTAACGGTATCATTATAGATGGAGTTGCAAATAATTTAATAATTATTACGTTCAAATGGCTGCGTAATACTGATAGCACTTCTGTATAACTGTGATTGTCGTAAATGGCGCAATAGTCGTGAGGTTAAGGTCGCCGACTTCAATGATTTAATTACCGATTCCCGAAAGGGTCGGTGGTTCAAACCTCGATGTGGTATTTTCACAATGTTATGATTTTAATAAAAATACCTATAAATTGATAGAAACTTACCAACAATGAAAGTGTCTGTCTTTAAGTAATATATCACAGAGTTTGTTACTGTTTTTTTGAAGTTTGTTAGTTTAAGTAATATACAGACAGTTTGTTCAGTTTAAAGTTTATTTTTTTAATTTAATAACAGACAGTTTGTTACTGTGTTTTTAAGTTTGAGGTACTGTCTATACCATATAATGTTTTACTGTCCCAAAATCTATTTTTTTGGCTGTCACAATTAATTAATTTTCGGACAGCAAACATCTTTTTATGAATTTGAAATAATTATTGTCCTCCATCTGCTCACAACACTGTTCGAACTGCGCCTGTGGCTACCACGACCAGAATTCACTGGCCGCAAACACAGTAGCCATCGGCGTCTATTTATTAAATTATTATTTTTTATTTTATTTGAATTCCGCGTGAACGCTGCATTTTGTGTCAACACCATTTACAGAAAATATTGGTGATTTTCTAAACGAATATCGGAGAAATGCGGCTATATATTTTGTCAATTTTCAACACCATTTACGGAAAAAAATTACTGATTTTTTAAAACTATATCGGCACAACTAAATACGGTGATAGAATTTTTGTCAGCTTTTCAACACCATTTACGGAAAATATTACTGATTTTCTAAAAACAATATCGGCGAAGGTGTACTGAACTACTCTTTATTTTAAATAACCAGCCGTCTAATAGATCTGTGTATAATCGAGAGTATATCGTTAATTGTCATGTTGTCTCCGACAGTGAGGTGTTGCGGCACACATCAAAACGACACGTCAATTTCAAAACATTGCCTAAGGGTCACAGCTGTGTGGTGTCATCAGATCAACACCTCGTCACACACAACTACGCATTATCGATTTTTTCCCCCACACAAAGCGACGTGTATTTACAACTAGATCTGTGTAATGTGTCGGGTGTAGCCAAAGACCATACATAAATTCGTAATTAGTCACAGATGTAGCCTTAAAATATAATCGATTTCCTTAAATTACGTCCGCAAGTTGACAGATATTTAAGAGCAGACGTCATCGTAATTTGCCGTCATTTATTTCCAAAATTAGCCATATATTCTGTAAATGGCGTTGAAAATTGACAATAAATTAAGACCAGATCAGTACGTTAAATCGCTATGGACGACAACTGACGATCCGATGAGAGAGTAATACCGTTTACGCGTATCCAATGTTAAATATACATCGTTATTTTGTATGACTTTCGTAGTTTTTACCGAGAAATTCAAACCGTTTCCAATTATTGGGGAAAATAATATCATAATTAGCACACCGTTTCACTAAGCAGCGGCTACTCAGGGAATGGGATCACACGGTCTATTGTTTACACTGGATTAATGGCGGCCCCCAGGAGGTCTCGGGTAAATCTTATTTTTCAATAATACGTGGTTTCTTCCTTTTAGTGATGCCCATGTTCCAGCCGTTAACACTTATTTAGCAGCATTATTTATGTAGTTAGTCTGAACATTCTGCAGAGAAATTTGAATAGGACGGAATCGAGCGTTGTTTAAACTTAGTCCTGTTCATATGCACAGGTCAAAATATGAACTGAAAATGGCGCTTTGTGTGACAGAAATCCGTACGCGGACGAATAAAAAAAATATTTTGTTATAAATATCACATATAGCGAAACAGCATATTTGTAATTAATGTTTAATAGTGATATACTTATGAATAATATACGATACTATGGTTTATACTCCAGCACTATGTTTTAAGGCTGTGTGATTTGCCTCAATATAAGCTGGATTAATTAATACTTATATTCATGCGCTTCATGAGAACATCAATACATTTAAAATATACAAATATTACTTAAAGGGGTATCGATATGATACATTTTAATAATATAAATATTGAAAATACACATTACAATCGCTTACAACATAAGTTATTGATCTAAAATAGTCACTGCATCGTGACCTATTTGACCGCATTACCTATTGCGCGGGTACCTCATCATACCCCTGTTTACATAGGTAACTGGGGGTATAGTGAGGTATGCTCGCTAATACAATGTTTGCGTAATGTATATCGTCCGAAAATGGTTCATGACTGTTTATTTTGCCCGAACAATATTATATCTAATGTATGGACAAAAAAAATATGCCTCCCTATATTATAACCTGGCATGTGGGCATGTACCTTTAACAGTAGTTTGACTTTGAGAGAGTTTGAGGTAACAAGTGTAGACTGTATCAGGTTAACCCGTTTCATCCTGAGGATATGCACAATTTTTGAAAATAATAAATACTTTTCTTTTTTTCTGCCCAGAAGTATATGTTGTGACCACTCATTTGAACCGTCTCGCCGAGACGGTTCAAATGAGTGGTGACAATATATACTTTCATTGAGAAATGAAATAAATAGAAAAAAAATGTTTGGAAATTTTGCTGCCTCTGAGTCGATATCCCACATGAAATGGGCTAAAGGTGACATACCAAAATGTATTAAATCATTATGCATTATTGATTCTATTTATTACACCCCCACAACTCGTTGTGGGGGTATACTGGAGTCAGGTTGTCTGTGCGTGTGTGCGTGTGTGCGTGCGTCCATGCGTCCATGCGTCCATGTCGCCCCCACGAAGCCCAGAGTCAAGGACACGAGCCCACACACTTGGAAATTTTTCACATATTTAGGGGTACCTGGGCCCACGTGGGGGGGTATTCCGTAAGCCTCGCTTACTGACCAATCTAGTTTCATAAGCACAGAATCATACAATAACTAGAGGGTTGTTTTTCAGACAAAATCATATATACCCCCCCCCCCCCTCCCTCAGCAATAAGCTGTACTTATTTTCACAGCAACATGTTGTTCCGAGTGCATATTGGTCTCGGGCTGAAATAATTTGCGCACTTCCTGTTTTTATTTGTAAGCGCTAAAAGTTACCAGATATTGATTACCGGTATATGTAAATGAGACTGCTACAGAAAACAGATTAGATTAGATGATTAGTCTAGCTTCAAGTTATGATTATTTGCTTATACAATAAATATAATCACATATTTATTATTAATCTGTAGCCGATTTCATCAAGATTGCAAAGTATACTTATCTAGCAAAGTATACTTTGAGGGAGTAATCATTTATTTTTCCCGAAATGCATTATTTCATATAGAACTAACGACTGCATATATTTGATGATTAAAAGTATGCAGAATTATTATACTGATTTTATTACATTATCACAGCCATTTTAAATGGCTGTGATAATGTAATAAATTCAGTATAATAAAAATTAATTAATTTATCTTTAAATTGAAAAGTTCTCCCTCAAAGTATACTTTGCTAGATAAGTATACTAGCAAGTGTACTTTGCTAGATAAGTGTACTTTGCTATATAAGTGTACTTTGCTAGATAAGTGTACTTTGCTAGATAAGTGTACTTTGCTAGATAAGTATACTTTGCTATATAAGTGTACTTTGCTAGATAAGTGTACTTTGCTAGATAAGTGTACTTTGCTAGATAAGTGTACTTTGCTAGATATAAGTGTACTTTGCTAGATAAGTGTACTTTGCTAGATAAGTATACTTTGCAAAATGTTGGTGACATAGCCTTGTTTCTTATGAAATCAGTAAACTTGTTTAATAAATACAGTGCGACCCCGTTAGTACACGCTTCACTATAACACGAATTCGGTTAGTACACGGTTGTGCCTTGGCTCCCGAATTTTTTTCCTATTTGTATATCAAAATCGTGTTAAATTTGTAACACGACTATTGTCAGAAATCGTGTTAAATTTGCGATTCTTTCCCAAATTAGACCCAAAATGGACGATTTTTTTTGTTTATGGGCGCATAGCCTCCTATTATCTCACCGATGTGAATGTGCAGCTGATCACGTTTGCACATTTCGTAAATTAATCCGAGCAAACTGGGAATAAGATCAGTAAGACCAGTAACAAAGCAGTGCTAATTGTTATGTGCTCGATTTCATTTTTCCGGCATGCGTTCGCGCTCACCATTGGTGGAATATTAATTAGGTGTAAAGGCTGACCAATCGGAGATCGCGTATCAGTCGCGCAGATTAACTCGACCCAGATTAACTAAATTCTTACAGCACTGCCCACGCCCCTGGCGCATGTACACAAATGTGTACGTGACAACTGGCCTTGTTTCGCTATGTCATAATTGAGCCAGTGCATGAGATAATCAACTTTATTATCTACGGTAACTGAGATTTTCGCCGAGGATGATTTGACTATTTTCTGCTAATATATCGGAAAGTTGATAACATTTTCAGAGCAAATGCGTAATAATTACTAATTTAATATTCGTCAACATTCGATATCGTTTACAGAAAATGTACACTATTATCAGATTCATCTTCGTCGAAAATCTCGCGTGATAAGCCTGATTACCTCAAGAACTGGCGCAATATTATAACATGTCTGGCAAAACATGTCTAGACAGGTCTGTACTCAAACCCACAGGTGGAATAGTCAGACGTGTGACACAAAAGAAAATGACCATTACAAAAATATCCATTACCCCACCCACTTGATCTCGTTCTATTATTAACGTCATGTACAGTACGATACCAGGTGGGTGGGATAATGGGATTTTTTTAATAGGCATTTATTTTGGTGTCATAGGTCCGTAGATCTACATTCTACATGAACATGATGAATAAATAAAACATGACGTTAACAATTCTTGGATTCAATATATTTATTATATGCGAAGATAACAGTGAAAACTTATGACATATTATAGGCATTGGCGACGTCGTTCATTCGCAGTCACAGTGTACAGTGTACATGTATTTTTTGTTGACATTATGATGCGTCTTGGGCGAGAACGGATATAGCACGGTTCGGATAAGCAACACGGAAGGTTGTATGTCGCCGGACTTCCGTGTACTAACGGGGTCGCACTGTATCATATTAAATCACTCGTGTACGATTCTCTATTTACAATAGTCATATAATTAGTCGACGGGAATCCCAGACTTGCATTGAGATTTTCTATTAAGCTCTGACATTTTGTAATTTCTAATAGCCTCCGAAGGGAAGCACATATACTACATATTATTTTAATACTCACTCTTTTTATTAAATTTTCTACCATATGTTCTTTATCAAATTAGTTATAAGCTGTATTGTCAGTCCTAGGAGACGTCCATATTGAAGCTGTGAAGCAGATTATAACGATAACTATGTAACGTCCATATCGAAGCTGTGAACCGGATGATAATGATAACTATGTGATGTCCATATCGAAATCGTGAACCTGATTATAACGATAACTATGTGACGTCTATATCGAAGCAGTGAACCGGATGATAATGATCATTTGTGACGTCCATATCGAAGCTGTGAACCGGATGATAACGATAACTATGTAACGTCCATATCGAAGCTGTGAACCGGATGATAATGATAACTATGTGATGTCCATATCGAAGTTGTGAACCTTATGATAACGATAACTGACATCCATATCAAAGCTGTGAACCGGATGATAACAATAACTATGTGACGTCCATATCGAAGCCGTGAACCGGATGATAACGATAACTATGTAACATCCATAGCGAAGTCATGAACCTGATGATAACGATAACTATGTGACATCCATATTGAAGCTGTGAACTGGATGATAACAATAACTATGTGACGTCCATATCGAAGTTGTGAACCTGATGATAACGATAACTGTGACATCCATATCAAAGCTGTGAACCGGATGATAACAATAACTATGTGACGTCCATATCGAAGCCGTGAACCGGATGATATCGATAACTATGTGATGTCTATATTGTAGCCATGAACCTGGATTTTAACATACGTTCATGGCTTCAATATGGATGTCACATTGGACTGCCACTACAGTTTCTAACCATAAAGACGACGTAGTCGAAAATTTAATGAAAATAGTGACTATTAAAATAATCTGACGTTTTGCTCTGCATTTATAATTCATAGCCCATGTACACACGCAGAGGATCTTTCATGAGTGATGATTCAATATGGTATTTATCAACCCTTTCAACACTACACACCTGTATAGTGGTATTGGCAAATAGTGTAGATCAAGATGAGCCGGCTCGTGACGAGCCATCTCATCAGGATCTGCACTTTTTCAAATAGTGCACATCTAGTCGTGACTTCATGACTGTCTGGATGTATAGACATGATGGCTTACTCTTGTAAAGTGGCATTTTCCTGTGGAATTTTCAAAAACAATGATAAAGTATCAAATTTACATATATAAAAAAAAAAATTGTTTCTATTATTTCTATATGCATGTAAATAGTAGTTTAATGTTAAGCTTTTATTGTTTATACAAATAAAAAAAAAAAATTATTGACAAAATTCATGAATATCTAAGAAAATAAAACATGTTTTTTTTGGTAAAAAATTGTATTGAATCAACAATATAATGCTGGTGTATGATTAGGGTTCAATCAAAGTGTTTATAAAATATAAAATGCCAATAAACAAATAGCAGCCATCACGACCCAACTTGATTGGAACAAACCTAGTCCACTTGACTCTTTGATCATCCATCTAGTGCAACTAGAACTAGACATAACATGTTATAGGCCTTCAAACACACATGGTATATCACCAAACATATAAATGGACGTGTAGAAAAGTTGTAATTGGTTCCCAATCTAGACCATAGGCCAATAAGTGCACCCCCTTTCTTTCTCTCTATATGACCTTCCGGTCAATAGGCGCACCATGATGACAATATGTGTCTGGTAGTCATCAGCAATTATATTTTCAATGGACAGTTACAGTTCTGCAACTTGATTTGCAAATGTATATGAAGGGCGGTAATATGGGTTGCAACCATTACACCATTATATACTATGCACATGTTGTATATAGTTTGTTCTTTCAAGGTGAAGTTTCCGGCAAAGTTCAGTGGTTAGTAACTTCAAGTGCTGTAGACTTTCAACACTGCCTTCTGAATCAGCCCATATGCCATTTTCGTTTCGTACTGTAAGACCCTGTTTTTTAACATACATGTACAGTCAAATAAAAGCGATATTCCTTGGGGAATTTTCAGTTCACATTTACAGCTGGGTGGACCGACACTATGCAGATAAAACGCCTTGATCAAGGATACAACACACACCTCAGGTGATGCTTGGCAGTAACTGTCCTTCGAGCAAGACTAATTGAATATGTAGGTCATGAATATTTATTAAACATATAATTAGCCATTGGATATTGTCAGGTTATATATAAGCAGACAGAATGTATTTTGTAGTTTTGTAACTCATTTTTTCACCGGAGAAAGGACAAGTACTTTTATTTTACAGCGCTGGCAGGTTGACACTCTGGTCATTTGACTAACCCTTTGGTAGCTACACTGAGCATAACACGGCATGTACTCCATCACGATTGTCTAATGGTAATAAATGTACAATATCATCGGCCGAGCATGGTGAACTGACTTAGGTTGGGAGAAAACACAGAACAGTCTTACATGTTGAAATTATGTGAGTAGATTGTTGATACATGTGTATTTCTTTTAATAATAATACTAATATGAAAGTGGGTCGCTGGGATATTTGATATGTAGCTTTTATGTGATGTGAATCTGCGCAAAGTGAATTTCAGTTTTTAATTCAACGCTTGAGTCATGGATTATCTCCCCTTTCTGACTTAGAATATATTATCATACAGTTTTACTGAAGTTAAAATCGGGCATCCATGTTCAAGTTTTGATACTGATGATTGAGCTGCATGTCAGATTGTATGCTTTGATAGTACATTTTATCTATTGGAATAAATTGACCCACAACGTGAAATGCATCCTCAGAGTCCAGTTTAGCTTGTTCTGAGTGCATAACTCTAATTACATTTCGTTGCACTGCATTACATAAGAGTTATGATGGAGTAGTCTTTCCAAATGTGTTTGAAACGTTCTTTGTTTATGTTCTGCTTTGTGGAGAGTGACTTGAGAATTTCACACGTTATTAGGAAAGTTTAGTGTAATATTTTGTGTCATATTGTAGAATTGTCTCTCCATAACAATATAGCGAAGTATGAACGTCAACACCCTACAGGTTTTTTCTATATCTTAGTGCACGAAGTGTAAATGCAATTATGCACATTTTTACTGTGAAGCATGGTGTAGCGATATAGTACAACCTGTTGTCTGTAAAGCGGAAAACGTGCAGCTAAGTTTAACCAGTCATACAGCCCAGGCACTTATTTGACCAGCTGCACTTTTATAAGCGGAAGTCCTATTATAAAGAACAGTTGTATAAATGTGCAAGTTAAAATTACAACAGTATTACTACCATTGAACATTAAAATTATCCATTTAAAATTAAATAGTAATAGTTTTAGATATGATGGAACTTCAAAACTGTGTTGATAAGGTGGGGGGGGGGGGTGTGATTTAACTTTACTGCATATGGTCTTGAGTGAGAACAATCCGATAAGGGGTATAACAAGATTCAACACCTCCATTTTGTATACATTTTTTGGGATATACCATGTGTGTTTGCAGGCTTATAGCACAAAATGAGGTAAGTAACTTTTCCTAATCTTGTACACAAACATTGGACAATTTTAAATATAAATAAAACATATTTTAAATAACTACTTTTTAAAATAATTCCACGTACACCTTCATTTTGTGGGTATACTTATAATGGCATTCATTTGCATGCATATATCCCCAGGAGAAATTGAAAAAATAACATTTTCAAAAACAATTCTGAAACACTTTCAAGATGGCTTCCGTTCGGACCTAATATCTTGAAAGAAATTTGCTGATTGCATAAGAAACGATGTTCTGCTGTGTTTCCTATATCATCAAGTTTAATAAATACCGTATTAAATTATCATGTATGTTTTTCTTGTATATTAAATAGTGACATATTAACCCTCACTACGCGTGAGACAAAATTGTTGTCTTTTTTTTTTCATTTTTGCCTTAATTCTTAACAAAAAACCTGTTTTTATTGAGAAATATTGAAAATAAAACATTTCCAGCAGACGATAAAATTTAATTCAGCGTAGTAATTAAGGGTTAAATGTGCTGGCTCTCAGCAGACATAAATCTAACAAAATCCTTGGTTTCGGACATGCATAGAAAGTGATGAAACTAAAAGATTAGTAAGGCCATAAAAAAGTACTTGGGTTCTTAGATATTTTATCATCCTGGAGAAATACAATCATATTTTGGCAACATGATCCATAAACTAGATGGCCACGGACCTCATATTAAATAGTGACATATTAACCCTCACTACGCGGGAGACAAAATTGTTGTCTTTTTTTTTTCATTTTTGCCTTAATTCTTAACAAAAAACCTGTTTTTATTGAGAAATATTGAAAATAAAACATTTCCAGCAGACGATAAAATTTAATTCAGCGTAGTAATTAAGGGTTAAATGTGCTGGCTCTCAGCAGACATAAATCTAACAAAATCCTTGGTTTCGGACATGCATAGAAAGTGATGAAACTAAAAGATTAGTAAGGCCATAAAAAAGTACTTGGGTTCTTAGATATTTTATCATCCTGGAGAAATACAATCATATTTTGGCAACATGATCCATAAACTAGATGGCCACGGACCTCATGTGGTGATTTTTCAAATCCAAAGATGTTATAGCAACTTTATAAAACATATATGCATCTGGCGACTTGAAAAAATCTGAATTGAACATCTCAAATAAAAAATATATAAAAGAAAATCCGCCCTCCCACGTCACATGCCGCAAACCCCGTGTCTGAGAACCAAAGTACTTTTTTATGGCCTTAACATATTTCTAAACCCGATTGTACTTTGAGTCACCTGAAAAAAAGTGTTACCATAATAACCCTAAATATTCAGACACCATTTATTTGGGGAAACTAAAAATATATGGTTTCGCCACAACAGTGAGCGTGCCAATATATACAATATATACGGTTAGTATGGCAGTACTGGTCTAATCACAAGAAGAATGCATTTGGATACAATTTGTTTTGGGAAACCCCTATTTAATAGGGGGTTCCCAAAGCAAATTGTGTCGGAATATTTAGGGTTAATATGGTATTAATAGTAAAACATTGTTTAATAATTAAAAAAATCGCTAGCGTTGCAAATGCCAGTTCAACAGCGTAAATTAACAGTAGGGCCGGGTTCCACCTTATAGGGATCACTATTTGCCTGGTTTGGCCCTCAGGTATGTTTTTATCTTTGGCTCATTTGTAACCTGGGAGTTGAATTGGGTCATTGCCCATTATAAAAGTTGTAAGATTATTACTGATTCTATTGCTTTTGGGAGGGGGCCAAGTGATTCTGGTGTGGTGAGTACCTGACATCAGATCAGGATTATTCGGATTTCAGGGCTGAAGATATATATTTTTTTTATTGTAAATATTCAGTTCCGATTTTGGGATCCCCCCTCCCCCCCCCCCCCCATTACTACAGGTAATATATGAGATTTAGTACTAAACCCATTGACCCGTCTTTCAATGACCTTAGCTGTTGATAGGCCGTTAAACCACAACAAACAAACAATTTTCTGCAATCGGTGGTTACTGATTCAATTTTAGTTACATGTACATCACTTATAGTGAAAATGCACATACAAGCCATTGCAGTAAACTGTGAATTGTAAATTGGTGAATTGAGACATGCGCATGCATCTAGTTAACTCGAAATTTCAAAGTTATTCAACCTTGAATTTTGAGCATGGAGGGAGCATAGGTGGGAAATGAAAATATGGATGATAATAAGCATGCAAGTGAAGTTTCAAGCCAATCGGTCATATGGTAAATAAGTAAAAGCAGAATGAAGCTACTGAACAGAAATTTAAAGTTCTACTAAACCGAACATTTCAAAGTTAGTTGACTTTGACCACTGGGGGAGCATGGGTGGGGCGGAGAATAAAAAATGGGTGATAACAAGAGTGCTGAAGGTCACAATATACGCCCATCGAGGCCAGGCCAGTCAATAAGGGGAGATTCACTGAAAACCAATAGGGTTCTTCATCTTGCATTGATAAACATGTATACAGAATTTGGTTATGATCAGTGAAGTAGAACTTGAGTTATTGCGTGGACAAGGATACAGAGGGAGATAAGTCATCGGAATTTTTGAAAATAATAGGTTTCTTCATTTTGCCGTGATAAACATGTATGCCAAATTTGGTTACAATCCGTCAAGTAGTACTTAGTTATTGTGTGGAAAAGCTGTGCCCGCCCGCCGCCCGCCGCCCGCCGCCCGCCGCCCGCCGCCCGCCACCCGCCGCCCGCCGCCTCCCCGTACAAGGTGAATACATAATACGTCCTGTTATATATAATAAACATGCATATGGAGTTTCAAGCCAATCAGTCATACGGTATGAAGCAGAATGGAAAATGTGATGGTTGACCGATGGACATTGAATGATCTCTTGATCTGTTAGTCGGATCATCTCCAAACTTCATCAATAGCTTGTTCACATTGATGGATCTACCAATGTAATTCGGCTGACCTTGGACTTGGTGTCAACAATTTTGGACATTTTGTGGGGTGGAATCCCAAAATCAGAACACAGAATATTTACATGGGAAAAAAAAAATATATTCAGCCCTGATATTAGAATAACCCGATCTGGTCATCAAAGTCATTTGGTCCCTTCCACTAAAATGGGATTACGAATAATCGTAATATTCATAACCAGACTCAATTACTGGTGTTCTCTTCACTGTGTATTATTTGTAAGGAGTTGATTACGGGTTTTCTCTCACAGCCAAACCCGTACAAATAACTCGCAAGAGTGTAATAAAATAAATTTACCCCAACGTGATTTGTTGACGCCGACACCGAGGGTATGCTGTTTCTGCACTTCTGACAAAAAAATAAATAAATCTCAATATGGGTTTATTTCAAGATCATTTGTAACTTTCATTGCCAAAATGTACAACATTTTATATCCCTTGCCCTTTTGTATTTCTTCAATGCAAATTCAACTTGAATGGGAATACCCCAAACCCTTATCTTTAGCCTTACCTAGAATACATACAAGTAGAGGGCCAGTACCATATGGTTGATTGATTGATTGGTGTTTAACGGCCTATCAAACTATTAAGGTCATTTAACGCCGGGGAGTACCATACAGAGTATAGAGGACCAGTAGCCGAAGGCAGGCTGTCTTCATATTTTTTAATGTTTTTGATGGAAAAAAAAAAGCCAATACTCTGTGTGACGTCTTAGGCTCAATGCTCTGATCCCATTGGATACTGGCTCTCTACCTGTAACAATCCTGCACAAGGCTAAGGATATAGGTGGCATGGCAAGGACATTAATCTTGAAGGCCGTTCTCATGATTCAGCCTAGAAACAAAATTGCTACCTCATTGCGATATTCTCCCCTCGAGATGACATATTGTGGGCGAATTATTGTAGCTAGATTCAGCCCTGCCTACCATGTTTAGCTCACCTGAGCAAAGCTCATGTGAGCTAAAGCTCATGTGAGCTATTGTTACCGCAATGTGTCCGTCGTCCGTCGTCCGTCGTTTTCAAACGTCTTCTCCTCGGTAACCATTAGGCCAAAAGTCACCAAACTTCATGGTCCTTAGGTAGGGGGATTACAAAATTGTTAAAATGACATCATTACATAATCCAAGATGGCCGCCATCTAAAAATAGCACAAATTCTTCAAAAATCTTCTGATCACTCTGGTGCATTTTTTGTCGAAATCGGATGGTCATGTACAAGATGGCCGAAAGGTCAAAAGGTCCTTCTTTTATTAGAGATTTCAAAATTCTTCTTCACATGCAAGCGGCCCATGGTAGCCAAACTTAAAAGTCATGGTCCATGGGTGAAGCCTTTTCAGATTTGTTAAAATGGAGGTCATCGCTTATTCAAGATGGCCGCCGTCTAAAAATAGCAAAAATTCTTAAAAAATCTTCTTCTCATGAACCGCCAGCCGGATTTCAACGAAACTAGGTAGGAATGATCGATGGTACAATGTTCTTTCAAAGTTGTTAAAATGGTGACCCCGGGGTCAAAAATGGGCGTGACCCGTGGGGTCAAATTTTATTTTTGACTGAATATGGTCATGTCTATATCAAATTAAAGGTATCAAAGAGGCGATCGCTCTGGTACATTATTTGTCGAAATTGGATGGTCATGTCATCCAAGATGGCCGCCGAAAGGTGAAAAGGTTGTTCTTTTATTAGAGATTTCAAAATTCTTCTTCACACAAACCGCTTGGCCCATGGTGGCCAAACTTCACAGTTATGGTCCATGGGTGAAGCCTTTTCAGATTTGTTAAAACGGAGGTCGTCGCTATCCAAGATGGCCGCCATCTAAAAATAGCACAAATTCTTAAAAAATCTTCTTCTCATGAACCGCCATCCGGATTTCGACGAAACTTGGTAGGAATGATCGATGTACAATGCTCTTTCAAAGTTGTTAAAATGGTGATCCCGGGGTCAAAAATGGGCGTGGCCCGTGGAGTCAAATTTTATTTTTGACTGAATATGGTCATGTCTATATCAAATCGAAGGTATCAAAGAGGTGATCGCTCTGGTACATTTTTTGTCGAAATTGGATGGTCATGTCATCCAAGATGGCCATCGAAAGGTCAAAAGGTTGTTCTTTTATTAGATTTCAAAATTCTTCACACGAACCGCTTGGCCCATGGTGCCAAACTTCACTGTTATGGTCCATGGGTGAAGCCTTTTCAGATTTGTTAAAACGGAGGTCGTCGCTAATCCAAGATGGCCGCCATCTAAAAATAGCACAAATTCTTCTTCTCATGAACCGCCAGCTGGATTTCGACAAAACCTGGTAGGAATGATCGACGTAGAATGCTCTTTCAAAGGTGTTAAAATGGTGACCCCGGGGTCAAAAATGGGCGTGACCAAATATGCTCATGTCATATATCAAATTGAAGGTATCGATGAGGCGATTGCTCTGGTGCAATATTTGTCGGAATCGGATGATTATGTCATCCATGATGGCCTCCAAAAGGTCCATTTATTCAAGATTTTGAACGTCTTTTTCTCAGGAACCACATGACCAATGCTCATAGTAAGTTAAGATCCTTGGGTGAAGCATTTTCAGATTTTGTAAAATGAGAGTCATCGCTTAATCCAAGATGACCGCCATCTAAAAGTAGCAGATTATTTTTAAAACACATGAACTGAATGTCACATTTTCCTCTGGTGTTCATGGAGTCAGGTGAGCGAATTAGGGCCATCATGGCCCTCTTGTTTCAAAACGTAACTAGATTGGTCAGTAAGCGAGGCTTACGGAATACCCCCCGCGTGGGCCCAGGTACCCCTAAAATATGTAAAAATTTCCAAGTGTGTGAGCTTGTGACCTTGACTCTGGGATTAGCGCGAGCGGCATGAAGGTGAATTTGTCACAGGGTGGTAGAGGTCCATTGGAGCAATGAGTGTGTGAAATGTGAAGCAGATCCGAGCAAGGAAATAGAAGTTACCGGGTATAACCAATTTCTCTGATGTTAAGTTTTGTAAAGAGACTACCGTATAACCTCGAATTAACGCCCCCGGAGGCGTTACATTTTATAAAAGGTGGGGGGGGGGGCGTTTATTAGCCAGTAAACAAAAAAAAAAAAAAAAAAAACAATTACGGACGCACGGACGCACGGACGGCCGGCCGGACGGACGGACGGACGGACGGACGGACGGACGGACGGACGGACAACCTGACTCCAGTATACCCCCCACAACTCGTTGCGGGGGGTATAACTATAGATGGAGAGCTATACACTTGTAATATAGACATGAATGGGAAAATATAAGGTGCAAACTGTTTGAACACCAAGGCCATAGGCCGTGGGTTCAAACAGTTCCCCGAGCCACGGCATACGTTTACCCACGGCTGGACATGGTCGAACGTTATTGTTACATTTCTGTCGGAAATATCGTGTAATTTGAGTAATATGCAGTACTTTCGGTACTTTGCTAATCTGCTCCATTCAAACAACTGATTTGCACATACATGTTCCGGGGCCGCAGTACATGTCGCATGATGCCGCATCAATGTCAAAATTTCTGTGTGACCATTGTGAACTAGTCTGTTGACGGAATGGTGCGTTCTAGTAACGTCATGAGACACATACATTACGTAGGTGTTGGCCTACGCGCTGTACATTTGAACACGGCTGTGGGTGGTGTCGAACAACGGCAGTCATGTAACAATAGACAATACACCCTTATAAGCCAGTGTTTTATTGCAGATGGAGCTCAACTTGAAAGAATAAAAGTCAATTGCATACAATTACACACAATTGTGAGGAAATAAGCCAATACAAAATGTAGAACAATCTCCTTTTTTCCAAAAAAAAAGGAGATTTGTCCAAAAAAGTAGGAAATAAGGGAGATCAAGCAGAATCAAGAAATAAAGGAGATCCTTTGAAATAAGAGACATGGACACTGCACACTGGTAGGGAGGATAATTTAAAAAACCCGAGACAATTGGTTTCTTTGATTTTTTTTATTGATAAACCTTTGGTCAACAAATTCGCCTCATTGAGGCATGATGCATGTAAATGGACTAACCCTTACAATGCTGAATTAAATGTTGTCGTCTGCTGTTTATCCTTTTTCTTCTTCCATTTTTCTCATTAACAACATGTTTTGACAGCACTTAAGAATCATTTCCAATGGATTCCCGCATTCTAAGGGTTAAAAGGTCAACAAACATTGTCGTCTGCTGCTTTCATCTTCTTTTCTAAGTATGGAAGCTCTTGAGAATTTCTCTATTGAATGCCAAAAAAATGTTTTTGTTCCGAGCACAGGTGACTGAAAAAAATAATCTGATATAGTCTCTCATTTTATAAATAATATACTGCTATGTGATTTTTTTCCCGTCACCTGTGGTTCCGAGAAATGGAAAATAAAACCAACAGATGACAAAATTTAGTACAGCATTCTTACGAGTTAACAAAACAGATCATGGAAATTAACTTATGCAACACATTTAAATTCTCACAGCCGGGCATAATTTATCGTCGGAGGTTGCTGCTTTCTGCTCATACTCTGCTTTGTATTTATTGGTTGATTGATTTGATTGATTGGTGTTGAACGGCCTATCAACAGCTAAGGTCTAAAGCCAGGCTAACGGGTTCGATCCCGCATGTAACCTGCTGCATTGGGGAGAAAATCCCAAAATCAGAACGGAATATTTACATCGAAATAAATATATATTCAGCCCTGAAATTAGAATAACCCGACCTGGTGCCAGGTCCATACCACACCAAAGTCAATTGGCCCCTTCCCCTAAAAGTAATAGGATTAGGAATAATCGTATTACTCGTATAAGGGATATAACCAGATTACACCCTCACATACAAGAATGCCGAAGACGTACTTGAGGGCCAAACCAGGTCTCCGTTCGGGAAACTGGTAAGGATGAATCCCGATCGTTAAATTACCCATCGCATGCTCCCATCTGCCACCCACATTTATTGTGGTTGAATAAGTGTTTAAGCAGCTCTATACTTGCCGGTACCAGGAAGTTCTAGAAAATACACACCAATTGGTAGCAAACGATATGATGGTAATGTTCTGTGCCCGTGCTTACAAAACGTCTCTGAGCACATACTCCGTTCACATGCTCAAAATCAGGAAGTTTGATTGGTCGAGGCTGAGCTGTGCTCAGTCTCGACCAATCAAACTGCCACATTTTGAATGTAAAGTTTGAGAACCTGCTCAGAACTATTTTATATAAGCACAGGCACTAGATTGGAACAAATCTAGGGTACCACACTCGAGATGATAATGAAGTACATGATCTATCACAATATAAAGTGATATAATGGTGAAATATGATGTTATTAAAGAAAAATATCTGATTGTGGCCAAATATTATCAAAATCAATGAAGCAGTTCATAAGTTATTGAAAAATGAAAGGTGTTACTAACGTACATACGTATGCACATGGACTAACGCTACATCCCCTCTTGCCTATCGGTGAGGGGATAATAATGTCAGTCATTACAAAATTGGCAATTGATCAGGAACTACACTCGTACAAATTCATGAAGAACAACAACATGACTAATAATGCCAACATTCAAACACTGACTGAAAGACACGTCTTCATCAATCTTGGCCTGGCCTAATACTTTAACTCAACACAACATGCCACTTTGCTAATAACACCGCGGTAATCCCTACAGGCCATAAAGCCAACATTAGCAAGCACTATAGATCAAGATGAACCGGCTCGTAACAAGCCGTCTCATCAGGATCTACATTTTTCAAACTTTTAGAATTATTCCTCATATATTCTTCATTATGATTAATGAACTATTCCAAAAATTAGCATTCATGAACAAGTCGAATGAGGTTACGTGATCTGGGAAGAAGTATTTCCTTCAAAGAAACAAATTGCCAGAAATCATCTTAAGTCACATTAATCCTTAGACCGCTACACACAACAATTATCGTCAGCTGTTGCCTTTATATATTGCCTTATTTCTCAATAAAAACATGGTTTAACAGCACTTCACAATCATTTCCCCATGGAAATGATTCTGAAGTGCTGTCAAAGCATGTTGTAAATTATTCTAAAGTGCTGTCAAAGCATGTTTTTGATGATAAAAATGGAAAATAGAAAATAAACATCAGACGACCAAAAAATTAAGATAGCGGTGTAAGGGTTAATACATGTAATGGGCTATTTATTGGTCATTATATCTTCATGTATGTTTCGACTGACAATACCCTGAACAGTACTGTCTTCCAAACATTTTTTTTTATAATTCCTGTATTATTCATTTGATGGTGTTTAACATGTCAACAGCGACGGTCATTTTAGGCCAGGTTATTTGTTTGTTTGTTTATTGGTGTTTAACAGCAGGTTATTTGTTTGTTTATTGGTGTTTAACGGCCTATCAACAGCTAAGGTCATGTAAGACCGGATACAAATTTTAACTTACTGCATTGGGGGGAAAATCCCAAAATCAGAACGGAATATTTACATCAAGAAAGCATATATTTATCCCTGAAATTAGAATAACCTGGGGCCCGTTTCACTAAACTTAGTACGACTAAAATGTTTGTAAGTGCAAATTTAGGATCGTCTGGAAATTTCAATTGATGGATTTACATTTATTGAGCATAGGCTGCATATGCAACCTATGCTCAATAAATGTAAATCCAATAATTGTTTTAATACAAGAAAGCATTGTTAATGTGCAATTTACAGACTATCATAAGTTTGCAGTTAAAAACATTTTAATCGTACAAAGTTTAGTGAAACGGCCCCCTGACTTTTAGGCCAGGTTAATGAAGTCGATTCCCATGTGTCGCCTGTATGGATGAGGGTTCAAATTAAATTAATTAAATTTCAAAAAATAAAATGACCAAATTTAGTTTAATTTTAATAGAACATACAGATGCGGATGGCATATGACCAGTAAAACTGCAGGTTCTTTTATTAACCCTTTCAACACCACATGCCTGTATAGTGGTTTTGGTAAATAGTGTAGATCCAGATGAGCTGGCTCATGACGAACCGTCTCATCAGGATCTGCACTTTTTGCAAGTAATTTTCATATTTTTAAGAATAAAAACATCCCCTTTTCATAAATGGACTAGTATGAAAATCATTTTGTGACGGTTGATTTTTGTTTGTTTGTTTATTGGTGTTTAACGGCCTATCAACAGTTAAAGTCATATAAGGCCGGGCAAACGGGTTCGATCCCGATTTAACCTGCTGCATTGGGGGGAAAATCCCAAAATCAGAACGGAACATAAAAATATATTCAGCACGGAAAATTGAATAACCCGACCTGGTGTCAGGTCCATACCACATCAAGTCATTTGGCCCCTTTCCCTCAAATAGGATTATTAATAATCGTAATACTCGCATAAGGGGTATAACCAGATTCAACTGTCACATACAAAATGCCAAAGATATAAATGAGAGCCAAACCAGGTCTCCATTTGGAATTCCAGTAAGGATGAACCCCGATCGTTAAATTACCCATCGCATGCTCCCACCTGCCACCCACCATTGTGACGGTTAAATTTTTTGCAAAATTAACATATCAAAATCTATTCCAGAGGGCCGTTTCTCTAAACTTTGTACGACTAAACTGTGTTTAACGGCCTATCAACAGCTAAGGTCATGTAAGGCCGGGTCAATGGGTTCAGTACTAAATCCCATATATTACCTGTACAAGTACATGTTCAAATGGTACATTACTACTTTTATAATGGGAAATAACCCAATTCAATTCCCAGGTAACTAAAGAGCCAAAGATAAAAACGTACCCGAGGGCCAAACCAGGCAAATCGTGATTCCTATAAGGAGGAACCCATACCGTTAATTTACGCTGTCTCATTCGCCCGACCACCACCCACAATCTGATGCCAGGTCCTTGCCACACCAGAATCACTTCCCAAAAGCAGTAGGATCAGTAATAATCTTACTACTTTTATAATAGGAAATAACCCAATTCAACTCCCAGGTAACAAAAAGAGTCCAAGATAAAAACGTACCTGAGTGCCAAACCAGGCAAATTGTGATTCCTATAAGGAGGAACCCCACCGTTAATTTACACCATCGCGTTCACCCGACCAAGCACCCATTGTTAGTAAGTGCAAATTTAGGATCGTCTGGAAATTTCAATTGATGGATTTACATTTTTATTGAGCATAGGCTGCATATGCAGCCTATGCTCAATAAATGTAAATCCAATAATTGTTTACAATAATACATTGTTAATGTGAAATTAATAGAGTATCATAATTTTGCACTTATGAACATTTAGTCGTACGAAATTTAGTGAAACGGGCCCCAGTTACTTAGGGGTGAAAGAGTTAATGTAACTACAGTATTCAATCACATTGATATCACAGAAGTGTAAAACTTTGGCAGCCATATCTGGGCGACTTAACCCTCTCTACGCGCGAGACGGAAATTGTCGTCTGCTGTTTTTGTTTTCTGTTGAAACAACAGCAGACGACATTTACGTTTACCGCATTCTAAGAAATAATATCACTCATTTGCATCTATAATGAACTGTCCCTAGGTTCTCACAAATTCTATTGTAATTTGTGACATGCGATGGCAAAAGTTGGTTTAATGCCGAATTTAATTTTAATTTTATTTTCCATTTTTCTCATCAAAAACATGATATGACAACATTTGAAAATCATTTCCATTAGAAATGATTCTAAGGTGTTGTTTTTATTGAGAAAAAAGACAATATGATTGAAAAACATTAACCAAAAAATTAACCAAAAAACGTTAACCGGACACATGTACGTACGTACGGATGGATCCGTACGTACGCCAAAGTGCCGACTATATCGCGCTTTCCGCAAGCGGGCACGACAAAAACTTTAACCAAAAATTTCAAAGTAATTAGACCTTGACATTCGGCACAGGGGCTGCACGGGAGGGGGTAGAACGAAAATATAGATGATGATAAACACCCATTTGAAGTTTCAAGGTAATGGGCAAAGCAGGTGCAGAGATATAGTACATGAACAAACTTTAACCAAAAACTTCAAAGTAATTTGACCTTGACATTGGGCACAGGGGCCGCACGGGTGGGGGGTAGAATGAAAATATGGATGATGATAAACAGGCATGTGAAGGTTCAAGGTAATTGGCAAAGTAGGTGCATAGATATAGTACATGAAAAAACTTTAACCAAAAACTTTAACCAAAACTTCAAAGTAATTTGACCGTGCCATTGGGCACAGGGGCTGCACGGGTGGGGGGTAGAATGAAAATATGGATGATGATAAACACCCATGTGAAGTTTCAAGGTAATGGGCAAAGCAGTTGCAGAGATATAGTATAACGAAAAACTTTAACCAAAAACTTCAAAGTAATTTGACCTTGACATTGGGCGCAGGGGACGCACGGGAGGGGGGGGGGGGGGTAGAATGAAAATATAGATGATGATAAACACCCATGTGAAGTTTCAAGGTATTGGGCAAAGCAGTTGCAGAGATATAGTATAACAAAAAACTTTAACCAAAAAACTTTAACCAAAAACTTTAAGCGGACACACGTACGTACGTACAGTGACGACTAGATCGTGCTTTCCGCAAGCGGGCGCGACAAAAACTTTAACCAAAAACTTTAACCAAAAACTTTAACCAAAAATTTCATCGTCGGTTCTTGCTTTCTCAATGCATGCAAACTATTTGGCAAACTGTGCCATCTTTCTCACTTAAAATTGGGTCAGATCATCAGTCGTAAGATTGCCCCAAAATTAACATCGACAATCAATTATCTGGACCTTAAAATCATGTTATCGCCTGAAAACCAGTGTAAACAGCATTGTGTAGTTCTACAGAAAAAACAATCACCATTCGCTTCTTGGAAAACATCGTATTTATAGAATTTATTGTATTTATAGAACAACTCTGCAATTACGTAATGGGCACGCTCGATTGACCTCGTCATAATTTGGTAGAAAAATCCGCGGTAATGAGGCCCATAAAGGAAATTATGATCGTTTCGTACACTGGTGTTTTCGCACCTATCGATTTTACCCACAAATTAATATGGGTGCGAAATGGTTTGTAATGGCTTGGGTCCGAAATGGCTTGGGGCGATTTGGCCTTGAAACAATTATTATTTGTTTTTGGATAAGTAGCTCTTCGTTCTTTTTCTATCATGATACATTTTCGCATTCCTTCCTATCTGCTCTGTATTGTACATTGTGTATTAAACAGTCTGAAAATGATATTGGAGGAATGCATCGTATCGTCTGCATACTTCACACAACAGAGTATTGAAAAACTCTATTGGGGCCTCAAATTATGCGCATGCGCAGTGACAGATACAAGCCCCCGCGCGACGTTTGACGTTGTAAACAACTTGTGGACATAGTTGGGGGGAATGTTTTCAGCAAATTTTACTAAAATGTTTACCTTGGCGATATATTATTCACACTGGCATGGAAACAGCAAGCACCTGAGTGACTTAGATGTGTTCGTTGCAAAATCGGATCAAATTAACAGCTATTTTCATTTGTCCGATAAATTGATTGTCCGGATAATTGGTATGACCCCTGTATAGGGATTGCGGAAGGATGAACCCCAACGTTAAATTATGCCGTGAATGCTCAATAAATGTAAATCCAATAATTGTTTACAAGAATACATTGTTAATGTGGCATTTACAGACTATCATAATTGTGCACTTACAAACATTTTAGTTGTACAAAGTTTACTGAAACGACCCCCTGGTGTTTGCGGAGTCTGATCAGGGTCTACATTGCTCACTACTGACTTGGCAAAACATCCCGCTGTACATACCAGAAACCATGGACCTATATGTGGCTGTGACTGGAGAAATGGGGCATATGGGTTTTGTGACCAGTGTAGATCCAGATCAGACTGTGCATCCGCACAGTCTGATCAGGATCTGCACTGGTCACCATTCCATCAATGAAACTCAAGTCATGCTTCTAACAGGCAATACAGCTACACGACTGTGCTATTTGATCAGGAGCTACACTAGTCATAAATCTCATAAGCCCCATTTCTCCAGTCACAGTTAAATATTAGTTTGCACGAGTTTGCATTAGTCAACTGATCAGAAGCTACACTGGTCAAAAATCCAATAAGCCCATTTGTGTTCAAGTGGATCATATACATAGGGACACAAACATACAACAATTGATCATATTATTATAAACAAAATGGATTTTTCCCATATGTTCCCATGCATTTCGAACGTTAAATATTTGTTTACTGTTCATTAAATACTTCACATACTCTCTCATGAAACAAAGCAATGCAATACATTAATGCATAATAATCTAGTTCTATCATTTCTTTAACATTAGTAGCTAAAATGTGTGTTTTTTTTAAACAGGCAAATTTGTTCGATATTTAACTCTTTGCACGCTAGCGGTGAAAATAACATCCAACAAAATACGAGCATGTTTCTTATTTATCTCTGTAAATATGTCTTGGAATTTCATTAGAATTGTGTCCTCCGGACTCAATTCTAATGAAATTCAAAGACATATTTATGATATTCATAGGGAGAAATAAAAGAAAACAAGAAACGAGGCAAAGCCACGAAGGCCAGGTTTTTTCCAAGCATGGACACTTGGATAACATAATTATACCCACTTTTTGTAGACTAGATGGCCGTGGCCTGCATGTCGCGCCTTGGGGCGAGGCATGGACACTAAAAAAATAGATATAGTAGATGGAAAAACTTTAACGAAAAAACTTTAACCGGACACACGGACGTACGGACGGACGGACGTATGCCAAAATGCCGAAGATATCGCACTTTCCGCAAGCGGGTTCGACAATGATGATAAACACCCATGTGAAGTATCAAGGTAATGGGTGAAGCAGTTGCAGAGATATAGTACACGAAAAAAATTTAACAAATAAATTCAAAGTAATTTGACCTTGACATTGCGCACAGGGGCCGCACGGTTGGGGGTTAGAGTGAAAATATGGACGATGATAAACACCCATGTGAAGTTTCAAGGTAATGGGCGAAGCAGTTGCAGAGATATAGTATAACAAAAAAGTTTTAACCAAAATATTTAACCAGACGTACGTTAAAAAGTTAACGTTGAAAATGGCTAAGTCAATTACGTAGAAATAATAGGTGAAGGTAAAAAAATGGTCACATGTTGGATAGTTGTATGTGGTAGGCACCCCTTGGTTATAAAGCTGTGAAAGTTTGGTGGTCCTAGGTGGTACAGTACGAAATGACTTAAACACGAAAACTTAACATTGTAAACGCGAAAAGTTAACATTGAAAATGGCTAAGTCGACTGCGCGGAAAAAATGGGTCAAGTTCAAAAGAAAGTAACATGTTGGATAGTGATATGTGGTGGGCACCCCTTGATTATGAAGCTGTGAAAGTTTGGTGGTCCTAGGTGGTACAGTACCAAAGAAATGGACTTAAACACGAAAACTAACATTGAAAACGCGAAAACTTAACATTGAAAATGGCTAAGTCGATTGCGTGGAAAAAATGGGTGAAGTTAAAAAAAAAGTAACATGTTGGATAGTGATATGTGGTGGGCACCCCTTGATTATGAAGCTGTGAAAGTTTGGTGGTCCTAGGTGGTACAGTACCAAAGAAATGGACTTAAACACGAAAACTTAACATTGAAAACGCGAAAACTTAACATTGAAAATGGCTAAGTCGATTGCGCGGAAAAAATGGGTCAAGTTAAAAAAAAAGTAACATGTTGGATAGTGATATGTGGTGGGCACCCCTTGATTATGAAGCTGTGAAAGTTTGTTGGTCCTAGGTGGTACAGTAACAAAGAAATGGACTCAAACACGAAAACTAAACATTGATTGTGGACGCCGCCCGCCCGCCCAGCCGCCCGCCCGCCCGCCCGCTCGCCCGCCCGCCCGTCCCCGCTCCCCGCCCCCCGCCCGCCCGGCTTTCGCCAATCCAATAGCCTGGATTTTTTTTTAAAAAACCTGGCTAAAAATGGCTAAGTCGACTACGCGGAAAAAATGGGTCAAGTTAAAAAAAAAAGTAACATGTTGGATAGTGATATGTGGTGGGCACCCTTTGATTATGAAGCTGTGAAAGTTTGGTGGTCCTAGGTGGTACAGTAACAAAGAAATGGACTCAAACACGAAAACTTAACATTGAAAATGGCTAAGTCGACTACGCGGAAAAAATGGGTGAAGTTAAAAAAAAAGTAACATGTTGGATAGTGATATGTGGTGGGCACCCTTTGATTATGAAGCTGTGAAAGTTTGGTGGTCCTAGGTGGTACAGTAACAAAGAAATGGACTCAAACACGAAAACTTAACATTGATTGTGGACGCCGCCCGCTGCCCGCCCGCCCGCCCGGCTTTCGCCAATCCAATAGCCTGGATTTTTTTTCAAAAAACCTGGCTAAAAATAATGAATTGTTGCCTGCCATTTTTGAACTATTTATAGCCCACACATTTCCCAGCATGCAAAGAGTTAACCAAGTCTAAATCATCTTAGGAATACAATCTCATCAGGTGTGTATTGACTGATATAACACTTATTAAACAAGCTGACAGAAAGTTACTGGAAAAATGAAGAAATGCATGTAAGTGAATGCGAAAATGCCAAATGGTTAGAATAGCATGATGAGGTACTGTACCATATAGTAACAATGGGTGGCCAAGCTTGGGGAGGCGGAATGGAAGAAACCTGGTTATATCTCCCAGCAACAGAAACAATGGGATAACCGTTCTCGGGGTAACACTCAACTTGGTTGCTATACAACAGGTACAACTACTTTTGATGTAATGGCGAACAATGCAGATCCTGATCAGACTGTGCGGATGCACAGGCTGATCTGGCTCTACACTGGTCACAAAACCCATAAAAAACAACCCCGTTTCTCCGATCACAGCGACAAATATGATGTGTTTTGCTACGTAATACGGTAAAGTCATGTGAAACCATTCGACAAATGGAACATCACGATATTCTGTATGCGTTGAGATGCGAATATGGGGGTCTCTAGTCAATGCAGGATACGACAATTTGTTACCAGTCAGTTTGTATTAGACCCGATACATATTTGTCGCTGTGACTGGGGAAATGAAAATGCCATGTAATTTTGTACCCAAGAACATGTTGCGATTTTTCATGAAAAATATTTACAGAAACGGTGATATTTTCTATAAATGATGTCCGAAGTTGACACAATTTTCATAGCAAATGTGGAATAGTATTTCGTATTTGCTATTGACATTTCATTAAAATATCGTAAATTTTTCAAAAACAAATTTTTGAGGTATCGCACATATTCTTAGGTACAAAATCACATGGCATGTCTCAAATGAGGCTTATGGGTTTTGCGACTTTGTGTAGATCCAGCTCAGCTTGTGCATCTGCACAGTTCTCCATTCCATCAATGAAACGATTGTCATGCTTCTAACAAGCAATATAGATCGCTACGAGGCTACAGGAATATGTATTTGATCAGGAGCTACGCTGGTCACAAATCCCATAAGCCTCATTAGTTCAGTCACTGCCAAATATACGGCAATGTCAAATTGATTTCCACTGTTGTGTCAAGAATATCCATTTAGTGCATTTTAACATGTGATACAAGGATCCTCGTATTTCTTTTGACATAATGTGTATGAAAGCCTTGGTAGAACATGAATACATAAATCAAAGATACGAGTAGTACATGTATTTACAATTAACTATTACAAACATGAGAATGTCGTTGTGAGCAATATTACAATATGATAAAATGACAAACGTAATGTAAAATGTAAATGAAAATAAATAAGATTCAAATGAGCAAATAGTGAGTATATGAAGATACATAATTTTTCTGGTAAATGTTGTTTTTTTACAATTTTTTGGTTCCGTTTTAACAACTGTGCACAACTTGTTTTAAATGTCTCCAACGCCTGATCACAAATTTATACTCTTAGAAAACAGGAAATGAAAAGTATTGTATGCTGTTTTTTGTCTTCTTTTGCACAAAAACATGGTTTGATAGCACTTTAGAATCATTTCCATTGGAGTGGTGCAAACGGTGTTTTTTTTTTAATGAAAACAATGGAATCTAGAATATAAACAGCAGACATTAAAATTTAATTCAGAAGTGTAAAGGTTAAATATATTGGCCAGTGTATGTATGTATCAGTTACATCGCAGATGGTTGAAAAATTGATTTAAAAATTCCACAATATCATCTGTAAATTGATGTCAAAAGTTGAGAAAAAATTCAGGGCACACGCGGAATTAATTTCCAGTAATCCACGTGAGCCATGATTTTTTTGTCCACTTCCGATGTCATTCACGGAAATTAACGTACTTTATTTCCGAATCAGTATTGGTAAAGTACGGAATATGATAAGCATAAAATCTCATAAAATCTCATAAAATCTCATAAAATCTCATAAAATCTCCCACACTGTGGCCCATAAACAATTGTGACAAGTTTGAAGGAGAAAACATAATTATCTTGAAATTTTGGAACCAGTAATGAAGTATCATGTAGATAATGGGTTCTAATACATTTTCATACACATCTGACATGTTGGGACAAAAGTGGGTTTATTAAGGATTTTTAGCAATGTCCGACTAAAGTTAGAGCTATATATATAGAGCTATACCGATGAAAGCCGAAACACGCCGAATGCCTGTGGTTCAAACGAGTGGTAACAACATATACTTTCTAGTTGAAATAAAGAAAGTAAGGATTTTTTTCTCTCAAAAGTTTCATACTACTATAATTGTATCCCGTTAATGATTGAGATGACATTAGTCACAAATGTTGCTTTTCTCAGTCGGTGGCCGTCCTACTGTCATCTCATGACTGTATGTATAACTTATTGTTTGCCCTAGTTTCTCAATGAAAGCACAGCATTTCATCTCACTTAATCGCATATTGCGACTCTTTCGCCAATATCCATTAAATTAATCATTTAAAGGTACATGCCCACTCAGTAGGCACACACTGTTCTTTATAGGATAAGTGTATAATTGTGTCACTATTCCACCAGTCCTAAACATTACGAGTGTCCGCTATACAGATATAATCATTTAGTAATATTTATTTTACTGATAGTGACTCGCGGTGGTATCAGGGCAAGCTATTTTCATATGCAAATGAGGCATAATATTTTTTAATTATTTATACTAATTAAATGTCACCTGACAAAATAATATTTGAATATTATAAAGTATGATCATTGCACATCAAAAAATACAGAGAATAAATACTAATGTACGTTAACATTTTAAGGAAACACGATTATCGCCCCTGATATCAGTGTGGAAATTTACGTCTGATATAAAATGTATAATGCCAATCAATACGTGGGGTAATGGTGAATGAATGTTTATCACGTCAATGTGCCGTGAAACATTTTTGATATCCTGTCAATATGACCTAATCACTGCGTATGAATATGTGCAGTTGTCGTACTAGTCGATTCTACGATTTTGAGGATGCGGCTTGGGTTATTTTTTGCATTTTAAATCTATTTGTGGTGTTGACGGGATAAATAGAATAGTAGGTTAGTGCCATGAATGGGAACAAATATATGGCGCAGCACGGAAACGGCAGAGCCTCGCCAATCCTGTTTGTTCCCATTCACGGCACTAACCTACTATTCTCTATTTATTTTGCCAGAAAATGTCTCAGATGATGTCTCTGATATAAAGAACATTTGTGCCTACTGAGCAGGAATGCACCTTTAATGTTGCTATATGTACAGCGCTATATTTAGAATTGAAGTCACTTCACGAGACGCAACCAATGTTACCTCCCATACACGCTTTCACTTCGGTGTCACATCGCCAATCACATAATAGAATAGCGATTCAAAATCACGTTTAGGAGCGGACCTTCGAGACTGGGCTGGGCAAACAATAAGTAAGTTATAGTTGAATTTTTAATAACAAACTAATTTATTAAAAATTCAATATGTGAACTATAACTATTACATACAACAGATGAGTCAGACTAACATAAAATATTAAAATGAGACGCGACATGTGATTTTGTACCTAAGAACATGTGCGATTTTTCATGAAATGTATTTACAGAAACTTTGATATTTTCTGTTTTGCCAGTCATAGAACACTGATGGCCATCCACCCACATTGACAGTAAACCAATTAAGGAAACCAAGGGAAATAACCATGTAAATATTGCAATTGTAGGTGAAGGTCACAGCGGGTTGCGGTACACTGGCTCAAGATAGTGTACAATAATGGTGGCTGTATCCCAACAATATTGAAGATACAAGCTCAAACAAAACTTTACCCTTGTTACAGACCAGGCTTACCACTAAATGCCCCATCAACTATTGCAGTGGGATATAAAAATATCGTAAAATTTGTAAATATTTTTCATGAGATATCACATGAGGTACAAAATCATGGCATATCTCGTATAGTTAAAATCTGATCTTGTAAGGTAAAACAACTAGGATGTGTCTACATGTATGCACATTTTAAGTAAAGACAATTTTATTATAAAATAATAAAACATTATGTTCAAATACAAATAAAAATACAAAAAAACTTAATAAAACAAAGAACTGGAGATTGAACAAAACATGTATGAACAATTCATATATACAGTATATGAAAAATAAATATTATTACTGTTTATATATACCAACAAGTCTATTATCAACCAATAACTGACATGCCATTTACTAATCACCGACTTATCCAACAATTTAAGGAGAGGAACTCTATAAGATAGCAATCTTTCGTTCCAATCCTCTTTACACTGCTTGTATACCGAAAACTGATGTAAATTATTATTTCATAACAATTTGAAAAAAAATATAAGAGAGTATGAAAATTAATAGTGTTCACAACATGGTATTTAACTCTTTGTATGCTCGCGTTGAAAATAACAGCCAACAAATTAGGAGCATTTTTCTTATTTCTCTCTGTAAATTAGTCTTGGAATTTCATTAGAATCGAGTCCTCTGGACTCAATTCTGAATTTGCATTTTCATGATATTTACAGGCAGAAATAAAATGAGTTGTTGTCTGCTGTTTTTTTTAACTATTTATAGCCCACAAGTTTCCCAGCATGCAAAGAGTTAATGGATAATTGCGAGAAATAAAATCATGCCCATTTTATGCTGAGGATACACAATACTGTAGACAGGACACAAAGAAAAATAGACATGAATTCCACCACGGAAGTGGTGTCGTGTCTGCCAAGGCATTTGACAGTACAATGATAATGGGCATGTGCTAAAGTAAGCATCACAAAAACCGTCAGAGGAGTGCATGCCTTAAAACACGAAAAAGGTCAAGGTTGAAGAAACTTTTTGACATAAAAACATGGATAAGTGTTTCCACAAAAATGTGAAGGTAAAAAAGGTCAAGGTTATGTTATTGGCAGCAATCCGTCAAGTAATATTAAAGTTATACCATGATGACGAAGCTCGTACAAACATTTTGACATTTCGGATGACGACGACGCAGACAACAACGGTCATGCCTTTTCCTAAAGCAGGCAGGACAAAAACGAGTATTGAGGAATTTCGATACCTGTGAGTATCTTGCATGAAATGGGATCAAGAGCTTAACCAATGAAACAGTACACAGCATGACATGTATCAATTAATACAGACTAATTCTAATTCGACCTTGAACAAGCTATTGGTGTCATAACTCGACATCTTTGTCGTGATCGACACTATACAATGTTGACACCTGAGGCAATTCTAGCGAACTTTGAACTTTCCTTTTTTTGGGATTCTTTTTCACCTCTGTTGAAGACGCAGCGAGTGGGTCTGAATTTCTGACACTAAGAGTACTGATAGCACTGCTCGGTCGTGATGAGGAGAAAAATGAACTCAGTGCCGTTGTTAGTCTTTGACCCAAGTTGAGAATACTGCTGGTTTTGCGACGGGAGTCTACAGTGAGTTGTGACGTCTTTTTCTCACTCTGTTGCTGCATGGCAAGAGCAGCGATGTTTTTCATCTGTTTCTGCGCCTTCCAGCTACGCCACGCCCGCTGTAGAGTTTTGGCGGCCACATCTTCCTTCTTACGCGTCATTGTCGATGACTTCCTTGTCGTATTGACACGTGTTGGAAATGCGGTCATGAACCGCTGCTCCATTTGTTCGTGCAAGACCTTAAACTCTGGTGACTCCTCCACGTTGCCTAGCACATATCTCACCAATGCCATCAACACGTCCAAGCAGTGGAGTTTGTCACCTTCAACGATTGGAAGATCAAACGAAACTAGAGCTATCTCATTTGGCTTGGGGATGCCTAGCGGCGGTTCTAGGTCAGACACGAAGTTCGAGAGCTGCTCGTACTTGATGAACTGTGTGGCGAGGGGGTCGTAGCGCTCCCAGATCTGGTAAAACATGTCAAAGTCGTCCTCCGTGATCCCCACCTCCTCCTGCTCATGTGCCTGGTTGAAGTTCTCCAGAATAACCGCAATGAACATATTTATAACCACTAAGAAAATAATCAGGATGTACGAAGTTAAACAGAACACAGCCATCCATGGTGTGCCACAATCACCGTTTGACTCATAGATCACCACGCCATCAGGTCGCGTGTAATTATTGGGGCTACAGTCCGGTGCCTGGACCATCATCGGCTCCAGCACATCGTTCCAGCCCGCCGACGTCGATATACGGAACAACAGCATAAAACTATTGGCAAACGTTTGAAAATTCACGACATCGGCGTCCAGAGCTCCGCTAATTTTTAGATTTTGAAACAATGACAAGCAGATAATTGCATAGATGTACATAATCAGCATGAGGAGCATGCCGATGTTGAGCAGGGCTGGGAGGGAGATGATCAGCGCGAACAGTAACTTGCGAATCCCCTTGGCAGCCTTCACGAGTCGGAGCACTCGGCCAATCCTGAACACACGAATCACCCGCAGCAGGGTCGGACTGACAAACAGGTTTTCGAGAAGGTCGGAAAGAATCACACCTGTAAAGACAGACAAAATGTGTTACAGTGTAACCCCTCTAAACCGAACACTCGGGAAAATATAGATGTTTACATTAGATGTATTCCGCTGTTATGTATCTGTGTTGATAATGAGTTTTCATGATTGCAAAACACTATAATGTGTCATGAAGTGCTCACATGTCTGATTTATAGTGGAACATCTCCAAACCAGACACCCTGGGGACCTCCCAGGGTCGGACACCATGGGGACCTCCCAGGGTGTCCGGTTGGATAGGTTGCACTGGGGACCTCCCAGGTTGTCCGGTTTGGATAGGTTGCACTGTATGATGATCATTTATCACTACATACTGACTGTATACACTGACTGATAACAACATACTGACTGTATACACTGACTGATAACAACATGCTGCATCAGACACTGAAGATGATACAATGTATAACTTTGATTTTATTTACTGGTGTTTAACGGCCTGGCCTATCAACAGGTCATATAAGTCTGGGCTAACCCAGATCCCGTATTTAACCTGTTGCTGTTAGTTTGTTAGGGTTTAATGGCCTATCAACAGCTGAGGTCATTTAAGACCGGGTCAATGGGTTTAGTACTAAATCCCATATATTACCTGTACAAGTACATGTACATTTTCAAGTACATGTACAAATGGGGGAAAATACCAAAATCAGAACTGAATATTTACAATAAAAAAAATATACATTCAGCCCTGAAATAAGATTAATCTTTATCTGATGCCAAGTCCTCGCCACACCAGAATCACTTGGCCCCCTCCCAAAAGCATTAGGATCAGTAATAATCTTACTACTTTTATAATGGGCAATAACCCAATTCAACTCCCAGGTAACAAAAGAGCCAAAGATAAAAACGTACCTGAGGGTGATTCCTATAAGGAGGAACCCACACCGTTAATCGGCTGAACGAGTGGCATATATCCACATACCAATCAATTATCAATTTACATTTTTATTATAAAAGTACATCACTCGCAATTTATATCCACCTCAAAAACGATAAGAAATATAAATGATGTAAACCAATTAGTGGTGATTCAGATGGAACTATTTTACGACTTGAAACATAGTTCCGGCACCAACCAATATGAACGCACACATTGAGACCAAATATTATCAAAATCGGTGAAGTGGTCCATGAGTTATTGAAAATGTGAAAGGTGTTACTAATGTATGCACGTACGTACATGGACTAACGCTGTATCTCCTCTTGCCTATTGGCGAGAGGATAAAGATAACTACAAACTTGAGTTACCGATTTCAACCATTTGAACCATCTTCACCACAGTTCAAATGTGGCTGTTACAGGAGAAAAGGGGCTTATCACAGTTCTGGCCAATCTAGCTCTCAATCAGGTAGTGAACTCCTGCAGCCTGATAAATACTAGTTGTTTGTTTGTTGGGGTTTAACGGCCTATCAACAGCTAAGGTCATTTAAGGCCGGGTCAATGGGTTTAGTACTAAATCCCATATATTACCTGTACAAGACATGTACATTTTCAAGTACATGTACAAATGGGGTTAAAATCTCAAAATCAGAACTGAATATTAATAACAAAAATATATATTCAGCCCTGAAATCAGAATAATCCTGATCTGATGCCAGGTCCTCGCCACACCAGAATCACCTGGCCCCTCCCAAAAGCAGTACTACTTTTATAATGGGCAATAACCCAATTCAACTCCCAGGTAACAAAAGAGCCAAAGACAAAAACGTACCGGAGGGCCAAACCAGGCAAATAGTGATTCCTATAAGGAGGAACCAAATACTAGAGAATATCAAGTTTATCAGGCAAGGCTGGGAAACGCATAGGAATCTGAGGACTGCCAAGGAATTCCTAGTTTCCGAACCGAGCCTGATAAACTTGATATCAAAATATATTAGCATGGAATTCTATTTATCAGGTAGTGTTTTTGGCTACATAATGAGCAATTATCATGTTGTTTTCGTTGAAAAGAACAAGGACGTACTTCCGTGACAAAATTCCACTGATGTAATTCTTCGACCAATGAAATGTCAGTTTTCAATGTGTTGTGACCCGGATATTCGTATCAGGTCAATGCCCGATACAGCAATATGTTATCAGTCAGTCCGTATTCGGCCAATACAAAGCTTGTTACCTGATAAGTATCTCTATTGTTTGTTGAACATGTGTTTCACTGACAGAATGTCGAACAGTGCAGACCCTGACACTCGTCGCATTGGCCATAAGCCCCATTTCTCCAGTCACAGCCACATATGTATTTGCACAAATAATGTTGTTCATTGAACAAATCCACAGTCCTGAAATTATGTCTTGTATAAAACCGGAGAATGTGAAATTACATGTACGATAATTGCGAACTACAGATACTGACTACATCTACAATTACATAAAACAGTTAAATGCTTTTATTCACTCATTTTTAACTGTTGAGCTCGATATCCTGATCTGGTGCCAGATGTCTTAACCACACTAGACCACCTCAGGCCCATAGCCAGGGGGGGTCGGGCGGTCGGACGACCCCACCTCCCCCACCCCCCAAGCCTCGAGGTCAACTTTTTTAGCAAAAAAGGCATGCCCCCGGACCCCCCTAGATACCTCAGGCCCCTTGGGCCTTCGAAATGACCCCCATTTAAACAGGTCTGGCTACGGGCCTGCACCTAGTGCCAAGTGTGGTCTCTATAACTTGTGAAAATCCAGTAAAGATGGATTCACATTATCAAACTTATAGCAGTCAATGGAACTTATGTTTTCTTTTAACGCTTATGAATGATTCTGAAGTGCTGTCAAAGCATGTTGTTAATTATTCTACAGTGCTGCCAAAGCATGTTTTTGATGATAAAAATGGAAAATATAAAATAAACCGCAGACGACAAAAAAATTAAGAAAGCGGTCTAAGGGTTAATCCTTAGAATGTGGAACATATAAATGGTTGCCTGCTGTTGTTTTATATTTCTTCTTCTTTCTCAATAAAAACATGGTTAGACAGTGCTTGAGAATCATGTCCATTGGAAATGATCCTAAAGTGTTGTCAATGCATGTTTCTGATAAGAAATAAAAATATAAAACATCAGACAACAAAATTTAATAAGGGTTAAATTTTATATATTTTAAACTGATGACAAACAAGCCCAAGAACCATTATACTCTTACTTTCGTTGGCACAGATGCAGCAGACATATGTTGATTGAATAAAGGCATTTATTTCCGTTAAATACATGCATGCAACTTCAATACTGTAACTATGGCATACACTGGGAGATGACCACGACAAGTTTTGCTTTCAGTCAAAGCCCATGATTTATAAACATGCAATTGTATCTACTGTAACATAGCTGAACAAATATTGTTTAACCCTTACTCCGCTATGTTAAATTTTTGTCGTCTGCTGTTTATTTTCTATTTTTCATTTTTATCATCAAAAACATGCTTTGACAGCACTTTACAATAATTTACAACATGCTTTGACAGCACTTCAGAATCATTTCCATTGGAAATGATTCTGAAGTGCTGTCAAACCATGTTTTTATTGAGAAATAAGGCAAGATATAAAAACAACAACAGGCGACAATTGTTGTGTGTAGCGGTCTAAGGGTTAAAATAATACTATGACATACACATACATGTTAGCATGCTTGGCTACATATAAAACTGAATGTAAATACATTGTATTAACCCATTATATCCGCAATACACCTTTACAGGTATGAAATATTTTAAATATTCCATTTTTATTTTTCTTATTTCTAAATGAAAGTACATGTTGTGACCACTCATTTGAACCGTCTCGACGAGACAGTTCAAATGGTAGTCACGACATATACAGTTCAAATGGTAGTCACGACATATACTTCTAAACGCATATAAAGAAAATATTTAGAATTTTTCACAAACAAAATGACATATCCTCAGTATGAAATGGGTTCACAACACTAAACCACAAACAAGGCTTAATTTCCATAAGAGGGGCATTAACTATTTGATTGACAGACTCATCGATTGATTGATATTAATGGAGATAATTGAGTACTAAGGTTTAATGTTCATCTAAACATTACAGTAAATTGGTGGCTTGGTTTAACCTAGAACTGCACAAGTTAACCATTTCACGCCTTAACTATCTAACATGGGCTTCTCTAAGATACTTTTTGGATTTTAAAAAATAAACATGAGAAACATTAAAATTGAACAGTACTGGCAAAGGCTGCAGATTCTGACAAGATGGCTCGCTGTGAGCCGGCTCATTAGGATCTACAGCCCTGTGCCAAATTATAGTTCCCAAGTTGAAATTATGCACAGAAAAAATATGGGTAAATTTAAGCAAATCAGTTAAGCTATTATTGATTTATTTAATGGTATTTAACGGCCTGTATAGACTGCTAAGGTACATTATAGGCCGAGATAATGGAGTCAAATCCCATATTTCACCTGTATGTATGGAGGTGGAGTTGGAATCACATAGCCCCACTCCATAAAAGTAATATTCGGATTTAACTCAATCCGGTAAGGATGCATCCCATCCTTAAATGTACCCTTCGCATGCTCCCAACGAGTTGATTTTGAATTTTCAAATGTTTCCGGTAAAGTACAATACGAGAAAGGATGCCACAAGATAGTACATAAGCCATGAACATTTTAGACAACACTATACATGTACATGGCATGCATACATAGTTGTAATGTCGCCACTTGACACGTCACTATCAGCAATGGGTGGTACCAAGGAATACATGGACAAATAGTGGCTGTGACTGGATAAGTAGGGCTTATGGCATCTGTTACTGATCAAATACTCCTGTAGCCTGATAATTATATATATATTGCTTGTTAGAAGCATCACAGGTGTTTCATTGAGGGAATAGCGAACAGTGCAGATCCTGATCAGACTGTGCAGATGCACAGGCTGATCTGGATCTACACTGGTCGCAACACCAACAAGGCATCGTTATCACTAAGCTAATCCCCTCGCTGTCAGCATTGATAATATTTTGTTTGTTGGGGTTTGACGGCCTATCAACAGCTAAGGTCATTTAAGGCCAGGTCCATGGGTTTAGTACTAAATCCCATACATTACCTGTACAAGTACATGTTCAAGTACATGTACAAATGGGGGGGGGGGGGGGGGGAATCTCAAAATCAGAACTGAATATTTACAATAAAAAGAAGTACATATTCAGCCCTGAAATCAGAATGATCCTGATCGCATTGATAACAAAAAACAAACAAAAAAAACAACAAAAAAACAAGAGCGTCGTAAGTCACAAAATACGCCCGTCAAAGATGGGCCAGACGGCGAAGATGCAGAAATGTGAAGCTGTCACCAAGGCAAGAAACATTAATGAGAATTTGAAAATCTATAGCATAATTTCTTCTGCTTGTTGTGATAAACAGGTATACTAATTTAGGTAGAGATGTGTAAAGTAGAAATTATATAGAATTGGATACAAAAATGAAGAAAAAATGGCTAAGTTAAAAAGGTGATATTTTTGTTAGAAACTATTTTTCAGGCATAAAAACATCAAGGTGCAATCTTCAATCAATATGTGTAGAAGACGTGTGTTTAGTTTCAGATCGAATGACGGAACGGTTTCAGAGGAGTTGTGTACACAAACGCTATACTCTATATAGAATTGTATACAAATATGTAGAAAAAATGGCTAAGTTAAAAAGGTGATATTTTTGTTAAAACATATTTTTCAGCATAAAAACACCAAGGTACACATCTTCAATAATGTGTAGAAGACGTGTGTTTTGTTTTCAGAGGAGTTGTGTACATTAACTATGCAGTTTTTCTGTACGCCGCCCGCCCGCCCCACGCTAAAACATAATATGTACTGTTTTTTTAACGGTTATATACAATATTATTTTTTTTTAACATTTTTGCCTTACAAACAAGATGAACATAAGTACGTATGTACGAACATGGACTAACACTATATCCCTCTTGCCTATCGGCGATGGGATAATAAGCCCCATTTCTTATTTCTAACAAGCAATATAGATCGCTATCCAGCTACAGGAGTGTGCTATTTGATTAGGAGCTACAATGATCATATAAGCCAAATTGCACCAATCACAGCCACATACACAGTACACGAATAAATGGCAAAATAGGTTCAGCTTTGGGACAGTCAGTTGACATTCTTTCAGCAGAGAGAGTACGGGTGGGGTTGTCATCAACAATATTAACATGGTGCTGAAAACATTCCACTTATCTCACCGTATTCACTAAGGACACGATCTGTGAACCAAACAAGGATTATCATAAACAATAAATTATATGTGGCTGTGACTGGAGAAATGGTGACCCAGTGTAGACCCATCCAGATAAGCATGTGTATCCACACAGTCTGATCAGGATCCACACTGTTTGCCATTCCATCCATGAAACATCTGTCATGCTTCCAACAAGCAATATAGATTGTTTTAAGGTGACATGAGACCCATTTTTCCAGTCACAGCCATATATAAGATACAGAATATTATATAATGCACCGGTATTTGCCTAAATATTGATCCTTACATTTTGACCACACTACTCAAACAATACAATACATGGTGGAAAATATTTTATATAATATACCGGTACAGTAAATTTGCATGCATTGTTCATTATTATTTTGTCGTCTGCTGTTTATTTTCTATTTTTTATCAGCTAAAACATGCTTTAACAGCACTTTAGAATAATTTACAACATGATTTGACAGCACTTCAGAATCATTTGCAATGGAAATGATTCTGAAGTGCTGTCAAACCATATTTTAGTGAGAAACAAGGCAAGATATAAAAGCAACAGCAGACGACAATTGTTGTGTGTAGTGGTCTAAGGGTTAACTTATTTTGCCACTATTCCTGGAACTAACATGACTGGACTTGTGCCTTCAAATTTCCACTGAGTCTCACTTGTCACTGGTCAATATGAGTGAAAGAGTGGATTCGTCAAGCCATGGTTAGAATTTGCATAGAAATGTTTGATATGCAATTATCTGTGCAGCTTATAGACTTCTATACCTGGGGCCAGTTTCACTTGAAACTTTGTACGACTAAAATGTTCATAAGTGCAAAATTATGATAGTCTGTAAATTTCACATTAACAATGTTTTCCTGTAAACAATTATTGGATTTACATTTCTTGAGAATAGGCTGCATATATGCAGCCTATGCTCAATAAATGTAAATCCATGAATTGAAATTTTCCAGACTATCGTAAATTTGCACTTACGAACATTTTAGTCGTACGAAGTTTAGTGAAACGGGACCCTGATGTATTAAATTGAATATCCCAAAGGTCGATCATCGAAACGCAGATAATCATGACGGTAAATAACCTGACCACACAGCCTACAGATAATAATACGCCTATAATTATGCTATGGTAAATCCACACATGCAAATAGATCTACAGCTAAAAAGTATGGGCAGCAGGCTGAGAAAAGGAACCTTATGACAATCAGTGCCAGACTACATGTATGTGTAAGCACTATCAAGGTGTATGCAACAACAACAACAACAAGTACTGAAACTTCCAGAAGCCCTCTGATTTAAAGTACATATTCGTTTATTTTGTCCTTATTATGTAACGGATTTTGATCATCAAACGCGTCTTGTTAAGCTGCATTTGGTGGTCTCTGTACTTTGGCCCAAGCTTCTGTCGTTTTTCGCAATCGATTCTTCGCAAAAACGACATAAGTATGTGCTGGACCACCAAATGCAGCTCATGAAGACGTGTTTGCTGCACCATATTTCATCAAAATCCATTGCATATTAAGGAAAATATCAAATAATACTTACTTTGGAGTGGGTGAGATTTCAACACTTTCAGCTATTGTTGTTGTTGTTGTTATAACCACGTGTTCATGCACCTTGACTATGCACATTTGGGGCTACACTGGTTACACATGTCAAATGGTTCCTTTTTTCGGGGCCCATACATAATACAGTTCAAAAATCAAATGAAATCTACTAGTTCTGGAGCCCGTTTCACTAAACTTCGTACGACTAAAATGTTTGTAAGTGCAAATTTAGGATCGTCTTGAAATTTCAATTGACGGATTTACATTTATTGCATATGCAGCCTATGCTCAATAAATGTAAATCCAATAATTGTTTACAAGAAAACATTGCTAATGTGAAATTTACAGACTATCATAATTTTGCACTTACAAACATTTTTGTCGTACAAAGTTTAGTGAAATGGGCCATGTAAATCCAATAATTGTTTACAAGAAAACATTGCTAATGTGAAATTTACAGACTATCATAATTTTGCACTTACAAACATTTTAGTCGTACAAAGTTTAGTGAAATGGGCCATGTAAATCCAATAATTGTTTACAAGAAAACATTGCTAATGTGAAATTTACAGACTATCATAATTTTGCACTTACAAACATTTTAGTCGTACAAAGTTTAGTGAAATGGGCCATGTAAATCCAATAATTGTTTACAAGAAAACATTGCTAATGTGAAATTTACAGACTATCATAATTTTGCACTTACAAACATTTTAGTCGTACAAAGTTTAGTGAAATGGGCCCCTGCTGTCTTTTTGTACTTGCTGAGAGAATTCAAGGGGATCAAAACAACAGAATATATACATGATATACATGTAACATGTGCTAGTAGTAGCTAGCACTCATTAGTAATATTTGCCATTAAAATTGCTGGCCCTTGAACTACGGTTTAACCCATTACATGCGGAATACATACACACAAACGGGTATGAATTTTTTTTAAATATTTTATTTTTATTTTTGTTATTTCTCAATGAAAGTATATGTTGCGACTGTTCAAATGGTGGTCGCGACATATACTTCTACGCACATTTAAAGAAAATATTTACGATTTTCCCCAATCAACATGGCATATCATCAGCATGAAAGGAGTTATTTGATCTTTAAATTTTATTATACGACTGTATTGAACAAACATTCAACTACAAAGAGTTTCATGTTCATGTGTTTTACAGATGTGCTACCATACAGGAGCAGTACTACAGCCTGCAAATAACATAGACCAGCAGCAATACTGAACAAGTCCTACGAAAGTACTCATATCTGGCTGTGACAACAGGTTGAAGTAACGGACCGAGGTCTATAAATACATTAAATATGCCTAAGGCCAGTTTTTTTTTATTTGTTGGTTTACGGATTTTTTTTCCGCGAGATCGGGTCGGTCGGTCGGAAAAAAATAAAAATAAAAAAAAGTTTTTTCAATTTTTTTATTCTTTTTGGCACAGGGTTGGGTCGGTCGGGGAAATAAAAAAAAAAAAAAAAAAGTCTGTCGAACGCGGATGCCACCGGCGGCATATTGAAGAAACTGACAAACGGGTGAACCAAAAGTGTTAAGTCAAAGGGTGAAGGTCATATGTAGTATGGCAAGGCAGGTGTAGCCAAATGAATGAAGTAGGGAAATATTGAAGCAGTTAAGCAACTTATGTAGATGCTATGGCCAGTTTGAGAAACTGTGACAAACTGGTTAACCGAAATTGCTAAGTCCTTTCAGCAGCCCTGTGAAGGTCAAAAGGTCAAGGTAATATAAAGTATGACAAGGCAGGTATAGCACACATACCAATGAATGATGTGTTGAAATATTGAAGAACTTGAGCAACTTATGTAGAAGATATGGCCGGTTTGAGAAACTGTTACGCAGTGGTTAACCGAACGTGTGACGGACAGACGGACAGTCCGAACACCATAAAAATCACATTTTTAAGGCACATGGTTGGGTCGGTTCACCTTTTTAAGGCTCATGGTTGGGTCGGTTTGTGGTCGGTAAAAAACAAAAAGGCCAGTGATTGTGATAGAGTGAAACTTGTGTTAACCGGCATCGTCTCGGACCAAGAGTTTGTCGGTTAACGTAGGGAGTCGGTTCAGCAAGTTTCTTTATATTCTACATAGCAACTCAGTTTCATATTCACATACTGTTGAATGTTGATCACTGTGAATGGGTTGCGTAATGCGTACATATTAATACCGTATCTGGTAATAATTACACAAGACAACGAAGCGGCGATATAGTTGAAATGAATATCAGTGGGGGTGGCACGAGTGTGGATTTTTGGCAGGGCGGTAGAGGACCCTAGGAAGAACGCATACATGAAATATGAAGCACATCGGAGCAAGAAAACAGAAAATATAGGCCATTTACCCGAGCGTTAAGGTTTTGAATTTTTGCATTCAATCTGAAAGGCAGATATATCAAATCATATTGGAGATATATCAAATCATATCGAATCGTCCATTCGCAGGTTGTTGTTGTTGTCGCTGCTGCTAAGATCCGGTTTCCGCCACTTACTTTTCTCGGCACAGCAAAAAAAAAAAAAAAAAAAAAAAAAAAAAATATATTTTTTTGGATCGGAGGTAAAAAAATCTAAAAAAAAATCGGAAATTAAAATTTTTATTTTTTTCCACATTGTCAAAAAATCGGGTCGGCGGATCTGTAAACCAACTAATAAAAAAAAACTGGCCTAAAAGCATCAATGAATGAAAAAAAATAGCTAAACAAAATTGTTTACTCCTCCATATAGACTATATGAAGGGGGTAAAACAAATTGTTTAGTTTATTTTGTTTTCATTTATTGATGCTTTTAGGCATATTTAATGTATTTATAGACCTCGGTCCGTTACTTCAACCTGTGGCTGTGACTGGAGAAATGGGGCTTTTGGGATGTGTGACCAGTGAAGTTCTTGGTCAAATAGCATGCTCCTGTAGCCTGATAACGATGTATATTGCTTGTTACAAGCACGACAGGTGTTTCATTGATGGAATGGCGACCAGTGCAGATCCTGATCAGACTGTGCGGATGCACATGCTGAACTGGATCTACACTGGTCGCAATACCCATATGCCCCATTTCTCCAGTCACAGCCACATATCAGGGCAGTAAATTTTGGTGTGTGAAATTCAGCCTGCTATTTGAAATTTCAGTCATAAATTTGCAAAACATAAGCGACTAAAATGTATGACTAATATGTTTGTAAGTGCAAAATTATGAGTCTGTGAATTTCACATTAGCAATGTTTTCTTGTAAACAATTATTGGATTTACATTTATTGAGCATAGTTAGTTAAATAAATGTAAATCCATCGATCGAAATTTCCAGACAATCCTAAATTTGCACTTACGAACATTTTAGGCGTACAAAGTTTAGTGAAACGGCCCACATGGCCGGGTCCATTTCACTAAACTTCGTACGATTTAAATGTTCGTAAGTGGAAAATTATGATAGTCTGTAAATTTCACATTAACATTGTTTTCTTGTAAACAATTATTGGATTTACATTTATTGAGCATAGGCTGCATATGCAGCCGATGCTCAATAAATGTAAATCCATTAATTGAAATTTCCGGACGATCCTAAATTTGCACTTACGAACATCTTAGTCGTAGGAAGTTTAGTGAAACGGCCCCCAGGTCCCTTATTTAAATCAAGTGAATACAACTATCATTTTCATGACAAGAATTCTATAACATGAGACACAATCTAGCAGACCAGTACTTACCTATCAAATCTAGCAGTGTTAAATAAACACGACAAATTGAACGTTGAAATCAGTATTTTGTGAGCTTTTAGTATGGCAGAGTGGGAAGACGAGAGGTGCTCCGCGAAAATATATAGTGAGAGGTCGCACTGTACACCAGTAGCCGACGTCACCAAAATTGCTAAGCGTACATAGCTAAGTATACTTTGAGGAAGTAATCATTTATTTTTTTCCTAAATGTAATATTTCATATAGAAATAACGACTGCATATTTGATGACAAAAAGTATGCAGAATTATTATACTGAATTTATTACATTATCACTGTCAAAATGGCTGTGATAACGTAATAAATTCAGAATAATAAAAATTAATAAATTTAGCCTTGAATTGAAAATTTCTCCTTCAAAGTGTACTTTATAGCAAGATAAGTATACTTTGCAATTTTGGTGAAATCAGCTACAGGCAGACGAGGATTCCAAGCAAAGATGTGAAATAATCATGATGGTCTGATTTAAGAAGGTAGTTAACTTATCGCAGAGAAACAAACAAAAATGTCAACAGACAGAATGATAGATGAACAGAGTAAGCACTATACATGTATGCCACCGACGACTGAGACAAGTCATGTAGTTCTGTACCTAAGAACATGTGCGATTTTTCATGAAAAATAGTTACAGAAAAAATGTGATATTTTCTGTAAATGACATTGTAAGTTGACTAAATGTTCACAGAAAATGCGGAATTCTATTCAGCATTTGCTCTGAACATTTCGTCAACTTATGGCGTTATTTACGGAAATAATGTAAATATTTTTCATGAGATATCACACATTTCTTAGGTACAAAATTGCATGGCTTGTATCAATGATCATTGCAGTGGCATAACAATGATGGCAGTACTGCAGGTGCTACGGTCATGCTGCCAAACATTCAAGCGTGTGTGTGTGTGTGTGTGTCCATGTGAAAAACTGTGCTTGTCTAATAGCAAAGAAAAAATATGAAAAGTCTTCACAAATCGAGTCGTTTACAAGTGATCAAACTCAGAACTTTTGAGACACACAGAGAAAACACAAAAATAACTAGATTTGTCAGTAAGTGGGGGCTTACGGAATACCCCCCCACGTCAGCCCTGACCTAGAATGAATTCCAGCTCGCATACTATAATTTTCAGATAAAAGACTATGTCAGCACATATGGAGAGTGCGATGGTGGTTCCAGTTGAAACAAGAGCTGTAGGAGAACAGCATAGCTCGACTACGAGGGTTGTCGAAGTACACATAGCTCGACAAACAAGGTGGCTGCGGCCTGCATAAAAACGTTAACCAAGGTTGACTAAAAAACTTAACCAAGGGAAATTAACTAAGTAATTCAAGAGGAAATGTAGGTCAAGGTCAAATATAGATCAAGGGTTATTGATGTACATCACTATGAGAAAAGGTTGTCCAAGTATGTGTGTATGCACAATAGTATTCCATGTACAAGCTTAAGTAACAAGAGCTGTAGGAGAACAGCATAGCTCGACTACGAGGGTTGTCGATGTACACATAGCTTGACAAAGAAGGTGGCTGCGGCCTGCATAAAAACCTTAACCAAGGTTGACTAAAAACATTAACCAAGGGAAATTAAGTAAGTAATTCAAGGTTAAATGTAGGTCAATGTCAGATATAGGTCAGGGGTTATTGATGTACATCACTAGGAGATAAAGTTTTCCAAGTATGGTTGCTGTAGGCCCAGGAGTATTCCATATACAAGCTTGAGTAAAAACCGTAACCAAGGGGAGATAACTAAGTAATCCAAGGATAAAAGTAGGTCAAGGTCAAATATAGGTCAGGGATTATTGATGTACATCACTAGGAGATGAATTGTCCAAGTATGGTTGATGTAGGCCCAGAAGTATTCCATATACAAGCTTGACTATAAACATTAAGCAAGTAATTCAAGGTTAAATGTAGGTGAAGGTAAAATAAAGGTCAGGGGTTATTGATGTACATCCCTATGAGAAAAAGTTATCCAAGTATGGTGTCTGTATGCACAATAGTATTGCATCTACAAGCTTGACTAAAAACCTTAACCAAGGTTGAGTAAAAACCTTAACCAAGGGGAATTAAGTAAGTAATTTAAGGTTAAATGTAGGTCAAGTTCAAATATAGGTCAGGGGTTGTTGATGAACATCACTAGGAGATGAAGTTGTCCAAGTATGGTGTCTGTATGCACAATAGTATTCCATGTACAAGCTTGAGTAAAAAGCTTAACCAAGGTCGAGTAAAAACCTTAACCAAGGGGAATTAAGTAAGTAATTCAAGGTTAAATGTAGGTCAAGGTCAAATATAGGTCAGGGGTTGTTGATGTACATCACTAGGAGATGAAGTTGTCCAAGTATGGTTGGTGTAGGGCCAGGAGTATTCCATCTACAAGCTTGACTAAAAACGTTAACCAAGGGGAATTAAGTAAGTAATTCAAGAGGAAATGTAGGTCAAGGTGAAATATAGATCAGGGGTTGTTGATGTACATCACTAGGAGATGAAGTTGTGCAAGTATGGTGGGTGTAGGGCCAGTAGTATTCCATATAGAAGGTTGACTAAAAACCTTAACCAAAAGGAATTAAGTAAGTAATTGAAGAGGAAATGTAGGTCAAGGTCAAATATAGATCAGGGGTTATTGATGTACATACCAATAAGAAAAGGTTGTCGAAGTATGGTGTCTGGATGCACAATAGTATTCAATGTACAAGCTTGAAAAAAAACCTTAACCAAGGTTGACTAAAAACCTTAACCAAGGGGAATTAAGTAAGTAATTCAAGAGGAAATGTAGGCGAAGGTCAAATATAGATGAGGGGTTATTAATGTGCATCACTAGGAGATGAAGTTGTCCAAGTATGGTGGGTATAGGGCCAGTAGTATTGCATATACAAGCTTGACTAAAAACCTTAACCAAGGGGAATTAACCAAGTAATTCAAGAGGAAATGTAGGTCAAGGTCAAATATAGATCAGGGGTTATTGATGTACATCACTAGAATATGAAGTTGTCCAAGTATGGTGGGTGTAGGGCCAGTAGTATTCCATATACAAACTTGACTAAAAACCTTAACCAAGGCGTGACGGTGACCCGACGCCGACGCCGGGGTGACAACATAAGCTCTACTTATTCTTTGAATAGTCGAGCTAAAAACCTTAACCAAGGTTGACTAAAAACCTTAACCAAGGGGAATTAACTAAGTAATTCAAGGTTAAATGTAGGTCAATGACAGATATAGGTCAGGGGTTATTGATGTACATCACTAGGAGATGAAGTTTTCCAAGTATGGTTGCTGTAGGCCCAGGAGTATTGCATATACAAGCTTGACTAAAAACCTTAACCAAGGGGAAATAACTAAGTAATCGAAGGATAAAAGTAGGTCAAGGTCAAATATAGGTCAGGGATTATTGATGTACATCACTAGGAGATGAAGTTGTCCAAGTATGGTTGATGTAGGTCCAGGAGTATTCCATATACAAGCTTGACTATAAACATTAACCAAGTAATTCAAGGTTAAATGTAGGTGAAGGTAAAATATAGGTCAGGGGTTATTGATGTACATCCCTATGAGAAAAAGTTATCCAAGTATGGTGTCTGTATGCACAATAGTATTGCATCTACAAGCTTGACTAAAAACCTTAACCAAGGTTGAGTAAAAACCTTAACCAAGGGGAATTAAGTAAGTAATTTAAGGTTAAATGTAGGTCAAGTTCAAATATAGGTCAGGGGTTGTTGATGTACATCACTAGGAGATGAAGTTTTCCAAGTATGGTTGCTGTAGGCCCAGGAGTATTGCATATACAAGCTTGACTAAAAACCTTAACCAAGGGGAAATAACTAAGTAATCGAAGGATAAAAGTAGGTCAAGGTCAAATATAGGTCAGGGATTATTGATGTACATCACTAGGAGATGAAGTTGTCCAAGTATGGTTGATGTAGGTCCAGGAGTATTCCATATACAAGCTTGACTATAAACATTAACCAAGTAATTCAAGGTTAAATGTAGGTGAAGGTAAAATACAGGTCAGGGGTTATTGATGTACATCCTATGAGAAAAAGTTATACCAAGTATGGTGTCTGTATGCACAATAGTATTGCATCTACAAGCTTGACTAAAAACCTTAACCAAGGTTGAGTAAAAACCTTAACCAAGGGGAATTAAGTAAGTAATTTAAGGTTAAATGTAGGTCAAGTTCAAATATAGGTCAGGGGTTGTTGATGTACATCACTAGGAGATGAAGTTGTCCAAGTATGGTGTCTGTATGCACAATAGTATTCCATGTACAAGCTTGAGTAAAAAGCTTAACCAAGGTCGAGTAAAAACCTTAACCAAGGGGAATTAAGTAAGTAATTCAAGGTTAAATGTAGGTCAAGGTGAAATATAGGTCAGGGGTTGTTGATGTACATCACTAGGAGATGAAGTTGTCCAAGTATGGTTGGTGTAGGGCCAGGTGTATTCCATCTACAAGGTTGACTAAAAACCTTAACCAAAGAGAACTAACTAAGTAATTGAAGAGAAAATGTAGGTGAAGGTCAAATATAGATCAGGAGTTATTGATGTACATCCCTATGAGAAAAGGTTGTCCAAGTATGGTGTATGTATGCACAATAGTATTCCATGTACAAGCTTGAGTAAAAACCTTAACCAAGGTCGACTAAAAACCTTAACCAAGGTGACTTAAGTATGTAATTCAAGAGGAAATGTAGGTCAAGGTGAAATATATATCAGGGGTTGTTGATGTACATCACTAGGAGATGAAGTTGTCCAAGTATAGTGGGTGTAGGGCCAATAGTATTCCATATACAAGCTTGACTAAAAACCTTAACCAAGGGGAATTAACTAAGTAATTCAAGAGGAAATGTAGGTCAAGGTCAAATATAGATCAGGGGTTACTGATGTACATCCCTAGGAGATGAAGTTGTCAAAGTATGGTGGGTGTAGGGCCAGGAGTATTCCATATACAAGCTTGAGTAAAAACCTTAACCAAGGGGAATTAACTAAGTAATTCAAGAGGAAATATAGGTGAAGGTCAAATATAGACCAGGGGTTATTGATGTACATTCCTATGAGAAAAGGTTGTCCAAGTATGGTGTCTGTATGCACAATAGTATTTCATGTACAAGCTTGACTAAAAACCTTAACCAAGGTTGACTAAAAACCTTAACCAAGGGGAATTAACTAAGTAATTCAAGAGAAAATGTAGGTCAAGGTCAAATACAGATCAGGGGTTATTGATGTACATCACTAGGAGATGAAGTTGTCCAAGTATGGTGGGTGTAGGGCCAGTAGTATTCCATATACAAGGTTGACTAAAAATCTTAACCAAGGTGTGACGGTGACGCCCGCCGACGCCGATGCCGGGGTGATAACATAAGCTCTACTTATTCTTCGAAACGTCGAGCTAAAAAGCAAACTAGACATTCTAAGTCCGTGACCTTGACCCCTGGCATAAATGGGGGTCGTAGGTTTGTTGCAGAATGATGTATGAGTGTCAGAGAAGGGGCGGGTAAAATATGAAAGATTTCCGCAAAGGGAAAGGGAAGTTAAAAGGAAATTTACAATTGTTAAGTTTTCGTTTTTTTCTAAGTTTCTAAGTCCGTGACCTTGACCCCTGGCATAAATGGGGGTCATAGGTTTGTTGCAGAATGATGTATGAGTGTCAGAGAAGGGGTGGGTAAAATATGAAAGATTTCCGCAAAGGGAAAGGGAAGTTAAAAGGAAATTTACAATTGTTAAGTTTTCTTTTTTTTCTAAGTTTCTAAGTCCGTGACCTTGACCCCTGGCATAAATGGGGGTCATAGGTTTGTTGCAGAATGATGTATGAGTGTCAGAGAAGGGGCGGGTAAAATATGAAAGATTTCCGCAAAGGGAAAGAGAAGTTAAAAGGAAATTTACAATTGTTGAGTCTTGTGACGGACGGAAACACGGACGGACGGACAAGCTGACTCCAGTATACCCCCCCGCAACTTCGTTGCGGGGGGGGGGGGGGGGGGGGGGGGGGGGGTTATAATTATAATGGTACATCTAAACTAGAGAAAGTGAGCAGGAGCTCACGGATACCCCCCGCCGCAGCCTGGACCGACGGGTGGGCAGAATTACGAAAATTATATACATATGTACCATAACTATTTGAGAGTTTCTACTGTCTATATGGCATAATGTCCGAGTAGACATTTTGTTACCATACTATATATAAGACTGACCTAGATTCAGTCTCGATTCATTACAGTTGCAATATATTACCTTTTTTTACTATTTTCACAATGGCATCTAATTAAATATCAGTTTATTATAAATCATATGTAACAGGAGCTACATGTAGCAGAAAATCAGGGGGCCGTTTCACTAAACTTCGTACGACTAAAATGCAGCCTCTGCTCAATAAATGTAAATCCATCAATTGAAATTTTCAGACGATCCTAAATTTGCACTTACCAACATTTTAGTCGTACAAAGTTTAGTAGTGAAACGGGCCCCAGATCAGTTCACATTTGAACATTTGATGCATACCAGTTAAACATTGAATACACAAAATTGTTATACAATTATACAATTATACAAGTCGATACGTGATTTTATCGACCCGATAAACGTGATATCGACTGAGGACGCAGTCCGAGGTCGATATCACTTTTATCGGGTCGATAAAACAACGTATTGACAGATACGACAAGACGATAATTGTTTTATTATCAATTGAGAAACTCCCATATGTGTCCCCTTTTCAATAATGTAGCATATATAAATATCCATTTACACGTGAACATTAAGCTTAATCTTGCTTTCCGCCATTTTGGCACAATTCATAATCATCATGTTCAGCGACGTTGCTGGTGAAGAGCGTGATATGGTTAGCAACATCATGGGTTTTAATGACGTCAAAGAGACTTTAGCCAATCCACAATGTCGCTCCGCCTTCAGGTCAATATGACATTTTGAATCAACTTTCTCAGGTCAATATGCATTTATATCGAAGATTACCTGACCACCATCTGACCAATCGCAGACACGGATATTTCTCGATTGATAATAAAGCACATTATTTACTCACAGTTACCAATACAATTTACTAGTTGTGGATATTATAGAATAAATGGGGCTTACAGCATTTGCAATAGGTGTAGACCCAGAGCAGACTTCTCCACGCTGTTTGATCAGAACCAGCATGAAACACTAACCAACAGCAAAAATGCTTATTAAGCTGCAGGAGTGTGCTACAAGATCGTTAGTTTGTAGACCGATCACAAACACCGCAATCCCCATTTCTCTAGTCACAACCATTTTTAATGAGAAGATGGTGCTGGCATAACCTGACTAACAACAGTTAACATAAAGGTGTACGGTATGTGACGTCTTATGACAAAACAGGTTTCCATGTTGTTTGTGCTGTTTCCTACAAAAGTCCTGCAGCCTGATGAAGATCTATACTGTATATTTCTGCAGGAATGGTATTAACTTTGAAAACAATTAAGTGGATACACCTGGGTCCAAGGTGACAAAGGGACCTTGCCGCCTTTGCAACAACTGTAGATTCCTATAACAATACATATTCCCAATGTCGCATCATGAAATTACTGTAACTAGAGATTACGTTTGTAAAACATGGGTATGCCCCCTGGACCATTCACCAACATTTCGAAGATGACAAAGGTCAAGGTCGTGTTTATAGTGGTGCGCATGTGTGACAAATGTTCAGTAGCTTATTTCACCATTTATCTAGCAAAGTATACTTTGAGGGAGAAATGTTCAATTTTACGATACATTTATTATTTTTTATTATACTGAATTTATTACATTATCACAGCCATTTTGGCTGTGATAATGTAATCAATTCAGTATAATAATTCTGCAATCTTTTAATCATCACATATATGGAGTCGTTAGTTCTATATGACATAAATGCATTTCGGGAAAAAATAAATGATTACTCCCTCAAAGTATACTTTGCTAGAAAGGTAGTCTTTGCAATGTTGGTGAAAAAGGCTACATGTGTTTCAAATGTGCAAGTATGGAAGCAATCCTTCACGTAATTTTGAAGATATTACATGTTGGAGAAACTCTTACAAAGTTTTTGACGTAATGAAATGGCTAAGTGTTTCAGTGACATTTCGAAGGTGACAAAGCTCAAAGTCGTGTTAATGGTGGCGAGAGTGAGTGACAAATGTTCAGGTGATTCAAGTGTCAAAATATCGAAGCAATCCTTTGTGCAATATTGAAGATATTACAAGTTGGAGAAACTTTTTGACGTAAATGTGCACGGATGGAACCTCAACAGCAACGCAATATGCCCACCTTGCCATCGCATACGGGGCATAATAAAAATTATACTGATAATAATACGAATAATGTTGTGTAATGTGGACAATTACTGGAAAAATACACAGACTGCATGATCATATGTATCTATGCTGGCCGCAAACGTCGCAACGTCAAATTTCACCTGCAAAGTTCACATAAATAGAATATTGCAGTGAAAGGCGCAAATTACTCGGCAAATACACAGCGTGCATGATATGTACCGACAGCTACACTGGACACAAACATCTTTCGCCTGCCCCCGTTCCTATAAATAATAATAATACTGTAATGAAATGTGAACAATGACTGCAAACACACAGGCTGCATGATACGTAGCTACACTGGACGCAAACATCGAATTAAACCATTTCCTCCCATTAGAGACCCACACAACCTATTGTACAACTTACCTAGTAAAGACAAGACAACGACGATGAAATCAAACACATTCCACGGCTGCCGGAAGTAATGCCAGCGCAGACCGATGATCTTCACTATGGCCTCCAACCCGAACACGATCACGAAGATCATGTTGAGGATATCGAGAACGTCCGTGACGGTGTCCGTCTGTTTGTAGTGCTCCACGGCCATCACGATCATGTTGAGGAAGATCACGATAATGATGCACAACTCAAACTTATTGCTGATCGCGATGTCGTATAAGATGCCGTGGATTTTGTTCTGGAACAAATGAAGGGCCATGTGAAAATCAGTTTCATGGCTTTCTAAGTATGTTATCCTCAAAATCAGGATGTTTGATTGGTCGAGGCTGAGCTGTAGTTAGTCTCGGCCAATCAAACTGCCTGATTATGAGCAAAAACTTGGAGAGTGAATTTGTGGAATTTATGTCCTGTAACAAGTAAAATCTGATATGAAAATCAGTGGAGATTTTTAGAGCAAATACTCCGTCATCATGCTGGAAGTCGGGAAGTTTGATTGGTCGAGGCTGAGCTGTACTCAGTTTCGACCAATTAAACTGCCCGATTATGAGTAAGTATTTCGAGAACGATGACGTGGATTCTGTTTTGTAACAAGTGAAAATCAGTTTCTGGGTAGCAGTTTTATAAAGGTTTCCGAGTATGGTAAATGTAATTGCCCATGAATTTCATTATATTTCAACAAATATGCCATTTAGTCACACGTTGCCATACTATTGTATGCCTAAATTTTGAAATAACAAGTTATTACTCAGATGCATAAAGAATGTTAAATGGACAGAATGTTGACCAGTGTATGCCCTGATCAGACTACATGGATGTGCAGGCTGGATGGGGACTACAATGATCACAAACATATTAACGTCATATTCTCAGTCAGCAGACCAATTGCTATTCAAATTTAATTAACAGTTATTTTCAAAACTTGAAGTGATAGCCAAGACACAGGCATAACTATATCCATATTAATAACTTATTGCCTACATAATTATTATACGCAGGTGGAAGATTCGGAACTGTGACACCAATAAAAATGACCGTTAAAAAAATCCCATTACCCCACCCACTTGGTATCATACTGTACTGTACCTACAGTAGGTACAGTGCGAGACAAGTGGGTGGGGTAATGGGATTTTTTAATGTTTTTTTTATGTCACAGGTCCGAGTCTTCCACCTGTGCATATATATGCTTGAAAGTATGTAGTCAAAAATACTAAGTTTACAATTTACACTGTACACTGGCAGGAAAGTGGAATACGACTATAACATGACCAACAGTGAAGATATTTAAGTTATGGAGGTGCACAACTAAATATTCTACAAATCCTTGGTGCATATATGTAAGGCTCAGATTGGGGGTCAGCCTCAGAATGAAGGCCAATCACAGAACGGGGGCCAGTCCCAGAATGAAGGCCAATCACAGAACGGGGGCCAGTCCCAGAACGGGAGCTAATTTATCCCAGAACAGGGGCTAAATCTGCACATTCCAAATATGCCATTTTGACTTCACGCTTGACTGACGTTAAAGTTAGCGACATAAAATCCCGCTCTGGGCACTGGTGTCCAGATCAAAGATGGCGACGGCTATTGAAGATGTCGGGTTTGTCATCGATACCAAGCGTACAACATTCACCCACCGTGAAGCATTTAGTAATGAAGTGAACTAAACAAAGTATGCCTGTCTTGTTTGCACGATGGTCGTATCTTGTTTGCACGTGCACGATGGTCGTATCTTGTTTGCACGATGGTCGTATCTTGTTTGCACGATGGTCGTATCTTGTTTGCACGATGGTCGTATCTTGCAAATGTCCCATGTGTGCAATATTCCTGCCTTTTCCGGCCGTTGTAAATTTGGCCCCCTTCTGGGATCGACCTCTGATATATTTTGGTTCTGTGATTATATAGCCCCCGTTCTGGGATTGGCCCCTGAACTCCGTCTTACATATATGTATCAGTTGTTAAAAAATAACAAAACACAACCAAAATATTACCAACTACATACATAGAGGATCTCGAACAAGTTTCCATTTGATATAAGATTCATGAAATGAGTTATGCACAATTTATGCACTTAGCTTCTGGCGAGGTGCATAAAATTGCTGACGAGTTTCATCAATTTCATATCAAATGGAAAAAATGGAAACCAGCAGTCCAGGAGGTAACCACGACCATCTCACATTCTGCCCCGGTCGAGAATCGAACCCGGACCGCATTGGTGAGAAGCGCGCTTGTTACCAATTGCGCTATCTGAACAACCAACTCTTTGATAGTATTATCATTGCATACACTGAAACCTGATAAACAAAGTCACTGGACTGCGGATAGAAGTTTTTGGAATAATAGCTCTGGGCCCGTATTCATAAAGAATCTTAGTCGTAAGACAAATCTTAACTAAGTTTTGTCTTAGAATGATCTAAGATTGTATGTTACTTAAGAATAATTTAAGATAAATCTCAGTTTTGATCTTTACTAACACCAACTTACCGGTAAGAAGTCTACCGGTAATTTTTTAAGTTAAATCTAAGATACAGGCCCTGTAGCCGATTTCATAAAAATTGATAAGTATACTTAATCTAGCTAAGTACACTTTGAGGGAGTAACCATTTACTTTTCCCAAAATGCATTATCTCACATAAAACCAACAAATTATTATACTGAATTTATTACATTATCACAGCCAACATGGCTGTGATAATGTAATTAATACATTCAGTATAATAAATAATTAATAAATGTATCCTTAACCCTTAGACTGCTATCTTATTTATTTTGTCGTCTGCTGTTTATTTTCTATTTTCCATTTTTATCATCAAAAACATGCTGTGACAGCACTTTAGTATAATTTACAACATGGTTTGACAGCACTTCAGAATCATTTCCATTGGAAATAATGGAAATGATTCTGAAGTGCTGTCAAACCATGTTGTTATTGAGAAATAAGGCCAGATATAAATGCAGCAGCAGACGACAATTGTTGTGAGAAGAGGTCTAAGGGTTAAATTAAAAATTTCTCCATCAAAGTGTACTTAGCAAGATAAGTATACTTAACAATTTTGGTGAAATCGGCTACTGGTCTTTGGACAGGAATTACGACCGGTCCAGACAAGGCATGCACTGCTTGTGTAATACTATCATAAATTATAAGATCTACCACCTCTAAAGGCGACTGACTTTTTTTTTTAAAATAAACGTCGTACTAAAGTGCTTTTTATGGACAATTTTGCGACCATCTTGGATAATGTAATCATCCGATTTCTACGAAAAATGATCCAGAATGATCGTCTCCTCGATACATTTGATTTGATATATGACCTGACCATATTTGGTCATAGGAGTTATAGACAACATCCTGAACTATCACTTTGTAAAATTTTACACCTACTTCTACCCCGCTCATTTTGGATCCCGGGGCCACCATATTAACAAGTCTGAAGAGCACTGACTATCGATCATTCTTGCCAAGTTTCGTCAAAATCGGTCTGGCGGTTTGTGATAAGATTTTTTAACAATTTGACCTACGTCTCTATGGAAGCCATCTTGATAAGCGACAATGTCCATTTTAACAAATTTGAAAGGGAGTAATATATAGACCATCTCCGTGAAGTTTGGTCAACATCGGCCCAGTGGTTCAGAAGAAGACGTCGGAAAGTGTTAACGGACAGACGAAAAGCGGTAACAATAGCTCATTAGCCTTCGGCTCAGGTGAGTTAAAAACTGTAACGCAAATGGAATGGCAAAAACTATATACCAGTCAACGGGACATAAAATAAATGTGGCTTTCCAGTTATAAACAATCACAACAATAACAGACAAGTTGATCGCCGGGGAGTGTCTCACCCACTACCAATGGGTCAAGGTCACCTGAATGACCCCTAGCGCCCCGATACCCGACAAAAAAAAAAAATAAAATCGCACAACTTATCCCACACCATTTCCGATTATACCACATTATGCCCTATTATCTAGTACAATAAATTGTCTACAATATGAATATTGCAGATCAACAGATGCAGTAGGCTGTAAAATGTGAACATTGGTGTTTTTATTTGTTGACAGATTTTTTATTTCATTAAATGATATAATCCACTCATTACATGTTCAGGTTCAATTTTGAAAAATATATTAAATAAATATAAAGATACACATTTATATTGCATTAAAACATACATACCAATATGAGGAAGCTAGTGAAGTTTACTAAAGATCTGACATACACATCTGTAGCCTATATTACAAACATTCTTCTATTTCTAGCATATTATACTTTGAGGGAGTAATAATTTATTTTTCCCAAAATGCATTATTTCATATAGAACTAACAACTGCATATATTTGATGATTATTCCACCCTAGCGCCCCGATAACGCGTCGCTCTAGCAGTGCTCCGATTCCCGCGTGCCACGATATGGGGTCGGTATTTATCTTATTCCAGTCCCACGAGCCACGAATTTGAGGCTCCATAAAACTAGCTTTCACTCCCGCACGCCACGATATGTCGTCGCATTTGATAGATTGTTTCGAGCCGCAATATCTGGGATTCCTGCCTGTAAGCCAATCAGATTTCACGTCATACATTACGCAAACACGTCTTATTTGGAATTAATAAATCAGTGAACTACTTTCGGCAAGGGAGATAATCAATATCACGCAAACTATTTTCATACGAGCCAAGCGGATTGTTCTGTTTATTAGTATACAGTCGAACCTGCTCGGGCGGTCACCTTTAATCAGCGGTCACCGCCGTTAAGCGGCCACTTCAAATTCCTCCCGCGCATTTTTGCTATATAAAACGCTTTCATTCAACGGTCACTCGTCTAACGCGGCCAGCGGTCATTAATTATCGTCCCAAACTAGTGATCCAATTTCATTAAACGGTCACCTCTAATCTCGATTTCAATGTACCCTGCGGCGGTCGTTACCGAAGCGCGAATTAACAATGATGTCAGCAGTCAATGCGGGTAATTAAAACACATAACACGTCGCCGCGTATGCGATATTGAGAGGGTGTTTCACAGGTGCAAATTGTGTTGCCCGCCCAATTGTCGGCGCATTATTGAAAGAACAGCCTATCGCATCCGTGTTCTTGCACCCTTGTCCGTCGATTCATAATTTCTATAGGTTACCGACACAAATGTTGTAAAAAGGAACAGCCCATTGCCAGTTACCAAATTTACAAAACACGAATAGCTGATATAATTGGTGTGTATTGCCCAGGACCGAGTGTAACCGGCTCAAATATAATTTAAGCAAATGGCCTCATATGTCGAATATGAGCCGAATGTCGCACTTATTGACTGCTTTTGCTGACATCGCCTATGCATTATTTACATACACAATTGGAAATGAATCCAAATTCGACTTGACCAATACCCGACAAAAAAAAAAAAAAAAAATAAATAAATAAAATCGCACAACTTATCCCACACCATTTCCGATTATACCACATTATGCCCTATTATCTAGTACAATAAATTGTCTACAATATGAATCTTGCAGAACAACAGATGCAGTAGGCTGTAAAATGTGAACATTGGTGTTTTTATTTGTTGACAGATTTTTTATTTCATTAAATGATATAATCCACTCATTACATGTTCAGGTTCAATTTTGAAAAATATATTAAATAAATATAAAGATACACATTTATATTGCATTAAAACATACATATTTAATCAATATGGCACTATAAATTAATCATTAATATTATTTATTACATTTGTATTATCAAGTCAACATACATGTCTATGTTATCTTTATCTTCATTTCAATTTTCAAAATTTACCTGAAATGTACCTGAAAACACAACCCTCAATTAAGAGGTCACCTCTGTTAAGGTCACCTCTGTCACTTCCCTTGGGTGGCTGCTTAAGACAGGTTTGACTGTATATAGTTTTAATCTATCTCCTGTGACATATAATGATACATTACTTCGTTATGTTATGGGTACTAATACATGTTGTTTCAATAGCGTATCTCTGTAACGGTATCGCTGTAGATGGAGTTGCAAATAATTTAATAATTATTACGTTCAAATGGTTGCGTAATACTGATAGCACTTCTGTATAAATGTAATCGTCATAAATGGCGTAATAGTCGTGAGGTTAAGGTCGCCGACTTCTATGATTTAATTACCGATTCCCGAAAGGGTCGGGGGTTCAAACCTCGACTTGGTATATATTTTTTTTCTCCATATACAGTGGAACCCCTCTAAACCGAACACCCTGGGGACAGACTGAAAAGTTTGGTTTATAGGGGTTTTCGGTTTAGAGGGGTTTTCTATTTCCAGTTAAGGAAATGTATGTTTTCCTCCAGTTAAGGAAATGTATGTTTTCCATCATTAACTCTTGGATTTGTATGGTATATACCATTATTACCATATTGAAAGCATATGTACACATTTTTTCAATAATTATGTCAAGTTTCTTTTTATTCTGAGAATTGATATGATTACTTTTTCATTGGATGACATATTTTTTGAAAAGGTGTATAGCAATGATTTTTTGTGTGTTGGAATAAAGCATTACAAATTATGCACCTTAACGGGGGCTCGGCTACCCAGTTGTGTTTTATCATGTCGACATGTGTAATTCCCAATAAACAGAGTGCAGATGACATGGGATAAAGGCCCCTAAGTATTTTGTGCCACTGTGGAACTTTCTCGATCAGCTGGAGCGCTCTTTTAACACCAGAATGTGTTTTTTTTTATTGACATTGCAAATAGTGCAGATTCGCAAGGGGTATAGCAAATAGTGCAGTTCGCAATGTAATCTGAGTCTACGGTCTACACTGGTCGCAAAGAGCATATGACACATTTCGCGTGTGCTGTGTAGTTACCGCGAGCTGCTACAAAAGCCCACAGGCTACAGTCACAAGTTTACAGCCTCGTTAAGTAATTATCAGATTATCTCAATTAATCGGTCGGTGGGTTCACAAATAATGTGCCGATTATTTTATTTCCGTAATTGTTACGTATGCGTATAATTAAATTGTGAACCATGCTATTGTAATGAGCTTGTAAAACAGCAAACATGTCTCGTATCTAGGTCGCATGTATTGAATAGATTCTTAACTTTGTAATGCCGCTTATGACGTTAAAAAAGCACGCCGCTTAGCGCATTACACGCATGGATAGCGCTTGTACAGAGCTCAAGTTAATGTGCGTAATTTGATAAATTTTGTTATTTCTTCCACACAAATGTCAAGTTGGGAGTCCGTTAGAATCGTCTCATTCTCGTAGCTCCGCATTTTGGGAACTAGAGCTGAACAATACTACCGGGAACCAGTCTATTGTAAACACGGTGTGATTTTGACACCAGCTTGAAACAAAAACATTGAAATTGGGCGCGGTGTATTTCTTGGATGACATCCTGACAGGTGACCGTGTTTCCGGTTTTCCGGGGTTATTTTAACGCTGAAATATGGTTTTGGGAATTGAAATGACGTCCGGATTACGGAGTAGAGGGGTTCCGGATTAGAGGGGTAGAAACTAATGTATTTATATAGCAGAATATTCGTGACGTGGTCGTATGTTCGGTATAGCGCGAATTCCAGTATAGAGGGGGTCCGGTTTGGAGGGGTTCCACTGTATACATTATTTTTGTGATTTTAATATTTTCACAATTTTATGATTTTAATAAAAATATCTATAAATTGATAGAAACTTACCAACGATGAAAGTGTCCGTCTTTAAGTAATATATACACATTTACCAAAAAAAAATACTGATTATTTAAAACAATATCGGCACAACTAAATACGGTGATATAATTTTTGTCAACTTTTCAACACCATTTACGGAAAATATTACTGATTTTCTAAAAACAATATCGGCGAAGGTGTACTGAACTACTTTTTTTTTTTTAAATAACCAACCGTCTAATAGATCTGTGTATAATCGAGAGTATATCTATCGTTAATTGTCATGTTGTCTCAGACAGTGAGGTGTTGCGGCACACATCAAAACGACACGTCAATTTCAAAACATTGCCTAAGGGTCAACATTTACAGCTGTGTGGTGTCATCAGATCAACACCTCATCACACACGACTGCGCATTATCGATTTTTTTCCACACAAAGCGACGTGTATTTACAACTAGATCTGTGTAATGTGTCGGTTGTAGCCGAAGACCATACATAAATTCGTAATTAGTCACAGATGTAGCCTTAAAATATAATCGATTTCCTTAAATTATGTCCGCAAGTTGACAGATATTTCAGAGCAGACGTTATCCTAATTTGCTGTTATTTATTTCCAAAATTAGCCATATATTCTGAAAATGGCGTTGAAAGTTGACAATAAATTAAGACCAGATCAGTACGTTAAATTGCTATCGACGACAACTGACGATCCGCTGAGAGAGTAATACCGTTTACGCGTATCCAATGTTAAATATACATCGCTATTTTTTTAGGACTTTCGTATTCGTAGTTTTTACCGAGAAATTCAAACCGTTTCCAATTATTGGGGAACATAATATCATGATTAGCACACCGTTTCACTAAGCGGGGGCTACTCAGTGAATGGGATCACACCGTCTATTGTTTACACTGGATTAATGGCGGCCCCCATGAGGTCTCTGGTAAATCTGATTTTTCAATAATACAACTGGTTTCTTCCTTTTAGTGATGACCATGTTCCAGCCGTTAACACTTATTTAGCAGCATTACTTATGTAGTTAGATCTGAACATTCTGCAGAGAAATTTGAATTGGACGGAATCGAGCGTTGTTTAAACTTAGTCCGGTTCATATGCACAGGTCAAAATATGAACTGAAAATGGCGCTTTGTGTGACGGAAATCCGTACGCGGACGAAAACAAAAAATATTTTGTTATAAATAATATTTTGTTATAAATATCACATATAGCGAAACAGCGGTAGCATCTACTGTTTTAATACTATGTATACATATTGTAATTAATGTTTAATAGTGATATACTTATGAATAATATACGATACTATGGTTTATACTCCAGCACTATGTTTTAAGGCTGTGTGATTTGCCTCAATATAAGCTGGATTAATTAATACTTATATTCATGCGCTTCATGAGAACATCAATACATTTAAAATATACAAATATTACTTAAAGGGGTACCGATATGATACATTTTAATAATATAAATATTGAAAATACACATTACAATCGCTTACAACATAAGTTATTGATCGAAAATAGTCACTGCATCGTGACCTATTTGACCGCATTACCTATTGCGCGGGTACCTCACCATAACCCCTGTTTACATAGGTAACTGGGGATATAGTGAGGTACGCTCGCTAATACAATGTTTGCGTAATGTATACCATAGAATGATTTTGTAAACAAAGGACGCTTGAATTGAACGAATTATCCCACGTGTTTAGAAGTTATTTGCAGTTAAAGTGCATCAAACATTGGTAAATTATGGCAAATCGACGACTCCATCGCGATCAAGTTTCTGTGAATGTGTTACCTTATAATGGATGTTACAAAAATAGTGTAATTATAAAGAAAATGGTGTTTATAACAATATTTGTGAACATGGTTAAGTGGATTATTTGTCAGGAAATGGATTTGGAATTAATGTGTACATGATGTATAATGTACGTACAAAATCTTTTATCAAGTAAGTCAATCTTAATTATCCGCATGCAAAATCAGTGCTCAAGATGCACAGCGTATTTGGATAGTGTGTAAAAACATGGTAAATTCTAAATAAAAAATTTAAAATATAAAAAGATTGTCGGTTTTATGGAGAAATATGTAAAATGTCAATATGCTGCTTATCTGATGCCCTGTAGCACTGTTTTCTTCATATTTCATCATGACACATGTACATTGGGAGTTCTTTAGAACAGTTTCATAAACATGATAAGACCTTTCTAAAAATGTGCAGAGTGTATGTTTTATGGAGATATATCAAACTGTAGTCAATATACGCTGCTTATCTGACGCCCCGCACCACAGTTTTCAATATATTAGCCAGGAAACATGTAAATTGAGAGTTCTTTCGGATCGTCTCATAAGACAATTAAAAAAATAATTATAACAGGACTCCACAGCTTGTATGTTTTATGTAAATCTGCTGCTTATCTGGTGCAAATGGAACAAGTATTGACTTATTTATGACAAAAATAATACCATTGTTTAGCAAATTTTTAATTCTACATGTGTGCAGAATTTCATGTTTATTGATATTTATTCATAGGAATTATAAGCTATTGTTGTAACACACCTAGTTGTTGAGTTTCACACTTGAATTATTTTCTCAGTATGTCTCAGGGATACAGGGCTGAGAAGCCCACTGCTGCTGCTAGGAGGTAGTCTAGCAGATACCTGTAGGATGGAATTGGCTAGCAGATACCTGTAGGATGGAATTGGCTAGCAGGGGCTAGGGTGGAATGAGTTAACATTTCTGTAAGGTTTCAAGTCTTTTGGAGATATGCGTGTCATTAAATTAGAATACACGGATGGATCAAGGACAAATAAGGGCAACTCTATATGCCCCACCAACGTGAGCTAAAAGTATGCAGAATTATTACATTGAATTTATTACATTATCACAGCCAAACTGGCTGTGATAATGTAATAAATTCAGTGTAATAACAAGAAACGAGGCAAAGCCACGAAGGCCAGGTTTTTTCCAAGCATGTACACTTGGATAACATAATTATACCCACTTTTTGTAGACTAGATGGCCGTGGCCTGCATGTCGCGCCTTGGGGCGAGGCAAGGACACTAAAAAAATAGATATAGTAGATGGAAAAACTTTAACCAAAAAACTTTAACCGGACACACGGACGAACGGACGGACGTATGCCAAAATGCTGACGATATCGCGCTTTCCGCAAGCAGGTGTGACAATGATGATAAACACCCATGTGAAGTATCAAGGTATTGGTGTGAAGCAGTTGCAGAGATATAGTACACGAAAAAAACTTTAACAAAAAAATTTCATTCAAAGTAATTTGAACTTGACATAGGGCACAGGATCGCGCTTTCTGCAAGCAGGTGCGACAATGATGATGATAAACACCCATGTGAAGTATCAAGGTATTGGGTGAAGCAGTTGCAGAGATATAGTACACGAAAAAACTTTAACAAAAAAATTCAAAGTAATTTGACCTTGACATTGGGCACAGGATCGCGCTTTCCGCAAGCAGGTGCGACAATGATGATAAACACCCATGTGAAGTATCAAGGTATTGGGTGAAGCAGTTGCAGAGATATAGTAAACGAAAAAGTTTTAACCAAAAAACTCTAACCAGACGTACGTTAAAAAGTTAACGTTGAAAATGGCTAAGTCAATTACGTAGAAATAATAGGTGAAGGTAAAAAAATGGTCACATGTTGGATAGTTGTATGTGGTAGGCACCCCTTGGTTATGAAGCTGTGAAAGTTTGGTGGTCCTAGGTGGTACAGTACCAAAGAAATGGACTTAAACACGAAAACTTAACATTGTAAACGCGAAAACTTAACATTGAAAATGGCTAAGTCGACTGCGCGGAAAAAATGGGTGAAGTTAAAAAAAAAAGTATCATGTTGGATAGTGATATGTGGTGGGTACCCCTTGATTATGAAGCTGTGAAAGTTTGGTGGTCCTAGATGGTACAGTACGAAAGAAATGGACTTAAACACGAAAACTTAACATTGTAAACGCGAAAACTTAACATTGAAAATGGCTTAAGTCGACTACGCGGAAAAAATGGGTGAAGTTAAAAAAAAAGTAACATGTTGGATAGTGATATGTGGTGGGCACCCCTTGATTATGAAGCTGTAAAAGTTTGGTGGTCCTTGGTGGTACAGTAACAAAGAAATGGACTCAAACACGAAAACTTAACATTGATTGTGGACGCCGCCCGCCCGCCGGCCCGCCGCCCGACCGCCCGGCTTTCGCCAATCCAATAGCCTGGATTTTCTTTCAAAAAACCTGGCTAAAAATTAAAAAATGTATCTTTAAATTGAAAAGTGTACTGAGCAAGAAAAGTATACTTTGCAATGTTGGTGAAATAGGCTACTGGAGATATGCAACATTTTGACGTGCATGTACATCCAAAATTGTTCACGCCTACGACGATGACGCCAGAATTGTGACCGCTATGTCTCACTTTCCACTACTAGTGTGTGTGAGACAATAAAGAAGCTTGGGTTATGTGACCAGCAACTTTGAACAAGGTCTAACAAACGTGTTTCTGTGTTTTACAGGAATACCGGTGCAGAGAGGGTATAAACGACTGCAACACTGTGCCAAACTGCAAAAGTAACCCTTTACATACAGTTGATGCTCAAAATAAGTCACATGTCACAACAAACTGAGGTGTATTGACTTTTTGACCTGTGTCTGTGCTGTCGAATCAAAACATTTATTATATACGTAATTCCGTTTCTCATTGAAACACAATGCAACGGAAGACGTCAATATTTTTCCATATTGGTCAGTGCTGGAAAAAACGCTTCACAGAGCAAAATAGTTCCTTCTAAATCACCACTAATTTATTTATGTTGTGTATATTTTGTGTAATTTTAGAGTGATTTACGTTTTTTATAAAAAAGATTATTTGATTTGGATGTGGATATATGCCACTTGTTCCGCCGCGAAACGATATTACGCTCCTATCGCACGCTGCGGAACTCGTGCATATATCCACATACAAATCAAATAACCTTTAATTATTGCTATCGAGTTGAGGAAAAAAATGATGATGCCACTAGTGAAATCTTATATCTCTAGCAGAATGAATGTGGCAGCCTATCACATGGTAGATTAGTGAAAAGTCAATATGCCCCATTTTGTCACCAAGTCACATATGAGCCAAGCCATGTGATCTTGTACCTAAGGAGATTGTCATGAAACATATTTACACTAACTATGATATTTTCTGTAAATGAAGTCGAAAATTTACGAAATTAATTAATTGTCATTGCAAAAATATTTACAAGAAAACTGTTTACACCATTGTCGAAAGTTGGTGAAACATTCAGAGCAAATGTGGAATAGCATTCCACATTTGCTCTGAATGATTCACCAACTTTCGACATAATTTAGAGAAAATGGTGTAAATAGTTTTCTTGTAAATATTTTCATTCCACATTTGCTCTGAATGTTTCACCAACTTTCGACATAATTTAGAGAAAATGGTGTAAATAGTTTTCTTGTAAATATTTTCATCCCACATTTGCTCTGAATGTTTCACCAACTTTCGACATAATTTAGAGAAAATGGTGGAAATAGTTTTCTTGTAAATATTTTTCATAAAATATCATCACATATCTTCTTAGGTACAAAATCATATGATTCGTTTCATAGTACAGCAGGTATAATATATTTGTAAAATACAAAATACATGGGAGACAATATGTATTCTGGAACATGTATGTAAAGGGTTAATAAATGAACTAAAGAGTAGAACTGCATATCAGGGTTGGCATAACTATTTCACCATTTTCATTTATTGCCAAAACAGGTCGTTGTTGACACAAAATGAGAAAATAGTTGATGACAAATATTTTAGGCAATAAACAATAAGTACTTTGGTTTGCGGAATGTGAAGCGAGGGCGGATTTTTTAAACATATTTTATTGTGTTTTGTTTTGTTCGACAAAAATTAGATACGAACATCTCGAGCAAAATGAATATGTTCTTATAGAACATATTCTTTTTGCTCGAGATGTTCGTATCTAATTTTTGTTATAGTTACTATAATGTATTTATTATTAACTTATTTTTGCATGGTAGTGTTTTTTATTGATCATGTTGTGAATTTATAGTACACTTGTATTTCTCCATGGCAATAAAATGCTTGACGCGCAGGGATTATTCAGACGCGGCAATATCTGAGAACCAAAGAACTTTTTTTTATGGCCTTTAGGGTTAAACACAACATATTCTTCATATGCCGGTACCCTGTCTACTAGTTCTCTCTATTTGTGTAAACACTATGAATAACCCACTTACCAGCCACTGTATGCGACTCTACAGACAACAAGCAAACAGTGAATATAATCAGAAAGCGCAAGGTTGATACGTCACAAAATCACATGTTTAGGCAGTTGCAGATACTTTTAACCCACTTCACACTGAGGCTATGCCATTTTATTTGTGAAAAATCCTAAATATTTTCTTTATATGAGCTCAGAAGTGAAAAAATCTTCGTATGATATATGGAATCGATAATTACCTTGTCCACCCTTTCTACTTCAATATCTTACTTAGTATGCTTAAAACCCCGTAGATTCCTGTGCGATGTTGCCTAGAACTGACAGGTAATTCCCTGTCCGATGTTAGATATTACCTTTGGCCTCTTGATGGTCTTCTGTGGCTTCTTGTTGCCGAGCCGCTTGATGGTGTTGTAGTACTGGCGCTGCCCCGACGTCAGGAACATGTCCAGGTAACTGCCATCATACTGACAACCAGACACATACATGTAGTTAATGGATTATACTGACAACCAGACACATACAGTCGAACCTGCCCTTACGACCACCCAAAGTAATCGACATCCTGTGCTAAGCGACCGGTCTCAGCTCCTCCCGTAACATTTTGAGCGACCATGAAAATCCGGTCCCAAAACATTAAAATCTTTAACTCAGCGAGCATTTCTGTATTGTTGTTGTTGTTTGTCAACTTCAAATGTCCGCGTTTATTTTTCACGGGTGACCACTCAACTCGCCCATTGATCAACTCTCAACTCGTCCACAATACGTCACAGCTTACGGACTCGCGTTATCTGCACATTCAGAACACTTTGATAGCAAGATGTTCACCTGTGATTTGTACAGGTAATGAATGGTTAATACCCGCAGGCAAGAACTTCTCACTTGCCAAGCGCTTTCAAATACGCTGCCACTCAATTACGCGTGGATGACAAATGAATACAAATCGCCTATTTTGTTAAACTCAAACCATATTTTGACTCCCGACCTTTGTCCGAAATAAATAACTGAGCTTACTATGGACTGTTTTGAATTGACCGTACGCTGAAATTTATGATCCGTGTAAATACCTTGTTCTATTAATACATTTCCGGTATCACATTACTAGTACGCAAACTGATACGATCAATGCACATGATTTTATGACGTCAGAGAAAACACTATGGTGGTCATGTGATTTGATCACAAATGAACTGGTTCCCTGTGTTTTGGATGCTGCTACATGTATCCTAAAGCAGAACGTAATGTATTCAAGGGAAATATATAAACATGAACCAGTTCATGTCACTTAATTTGTCATTGTTTACACTTGTTACACACATTTTTAGCCTTTGGTTGAAATTTACTCGCCAACAACAATTAACATTATGGGTGACAGGTGACGAAGACTGTTATGTTATCTTCAATGCACCTATAGAGATGGTCAATACAGAACAAGAGTTGTCAGAAGACAACGAAGCTCGCCTGTTGGCAGCCTTCATTCAAACTTGTCACAGTTGTATAAAAAACATGAATATTATATAACTTGACCTTGGGATAAGGGGTGTGCGGTGGACCTTGACATTGAAGTCAGTGGTGGAAGGTGGGTCGTGGATTTGATATAGCATGATATAGCACATTAAGATGAATGCATGAATGAAATATCAATGCGCTCCCTGAAAAGAGAAGGAAAACAAAATTTAACCAAGCTTAAGTTTATGAACACACTAAGTTGGTGATTTTCTATAGCATGATAGCTGTTCACATGAGGAATGCATGTATAAATGTGCTAAGTATGTGACCTTGGCCTTGGCGAAAGGGGTGGGGGGGGGGTGGGTCATGGATTTGCTGTAGCACAATAGAGTATTATCAGATGAATGCATGTATGAAATATGAAGGTGTTCCCTGTAAAGAAACAGAAGTTATAAAAAGACATTTACTCCAACGTTAAGTTTATGATGTTGATCTTGGGGAAAGGGGTGGGGTGGGTCATGGATTTGCTGTAGCACAATAGAGGATCATCAGATGAATGCATGTATGAAATATCAAAGCGTTCAAAGTGTAAAGAAACAGATGTTACACAACATTTACCCCAATGTAAAGTTTATGAACATGCTAAGTTTGTGACCTTGACCTTGGGTTAAGGGTTCGGTGGTGGGTTGTGGATTTGCTACAGCATGATAGAGGGTCATCTGAGGAATGTATGAATGAAATATCAAGGCGTTCCATCAAAGGAAACAGTCGTTATCAGACATTTACCCCAACGTTAAGTTTATGAATGTGTCAAGTTTGTGACCTTGACCTTGGGGTAAGGGGTGGGGTGGGTCATGGAATTGCTATAGCACGATAGAGTATCATCAGATGAATGCATGTATGAAATATCAAGGTGTTCCATGAAAGGAAACAGATGTTATAAGACATTTACCCCAACGTTAAGTTTATGAATGTGCTAAGTTTGTGACCGTGACCTTGGGGAAAGGGGTGGGGTTGATCATGGATTTGCTATAGCACGATAGAGTATCATCAGATGAATGCATGTATGAAATATCAAAGTGTTCAAAGTGTAAAGAAACAGAAGTTACACAACATTTACCCCAACGTTAACCTTATGAACATGCTAAGTTTGTGACCTTGACTTTTGGGTAAGGGTTGGGTGGTGGGTTGTGGATTTGCTACAGCATGATAGAGGGTCATCTGAGGAATGTATGAAATAGCAAGGCGTTCCATGAAAGGAAACAGACATTTAACCCAACGTTAAGTTTATGAACATGCTAAGTTTGTGACCTTGACCTTGGGGTAACGATTGGGTGGGCGGTGGGTCATGGATTTGCTATAGCACGATAGAGTATCATCAGATGAATGCATGTATGAAATATCAAGGCGTTCCATGAAAGGAAACAGATGTTAGAAGACATTTACCCCAACGTTAAGTTTATGAATGTGCTAAGTTTGTGACCTTGACCTTGGGGTAAGGGCTGGGTGGTGGGTCATGGATTTGCTACAGCATGATACAGGGTCATCTGAGGAATGCATGTATGAAATAACAAGGTGTTCCATGAAAGGAAACAGAAGTTATAAGACATTTACCCAACGTTAAGTTTATGAATGTGCCAAGTTTGTGACCTTGACCTTGGGGTAAGGGCTGGGTGGTGGGTCATGGATTTGCTACAGCATGATAGAGTGTCATCTGAGGAATGCATGTATGAAATAACAAGGTGTTCTATGAAATGAAAAGAAACAGAAGTTATCAGACATTTACCCAACGTTAAGTTTATGAATGTGCCAAGTTTGTGACCTTGACCTTGGGGTAAGGGCTGGGTGGTGGGTCATGAATTTACTACAGCATGATAGAGGGTCATCTGAGGAATGCATGTATGAAATAACAAGGTGTTCCATGAAAGGAAACAGAAGTTATAAGACATTTACCTAACGTTAAGTTTGTGGACAACGCTGACGCCGACGACGCCGGGGGTATGCCATAAGCTCTTCTGCACTTCGTGCAGGCGAGCTAAAAATGAAGGGGTTCAAATTTAATATGGAATTTTAGTATGTACATGTCTACATATTGCCATATTAGTTTATATTATGTACATACAGGTACATATATATTGTATACACTGAAATAAATTAAAAAAAAAATATACAGTTTTATATAGCACCTCCCCTAAAAGATCACCTGTCTTAAGAGACCAAAACATTATTCTCCGCTGAGTGGTCTCTTAAGACAGTTTCGACTGTACATGTAGTTAATGGATTATACTGACAACCACACATATACACGTAGTTAATGAATTATACTGACAACCAGACACATACACACGTAGTTAATTGATTATATGGACAACCACACACGAGACGTGCCATGTGATTTTGAACCTTTAGACATCTGCTTAATTTCATGGCGTCAGAAGTTGACAATATTTTCAGGGTACATACAGAATTATAACGTATATAATGAAATTAATGTCCGAAGGTACAAAATCACATGGCATGTCTGATATGTATTTGACAATCAAACATCCTAAGTATATCTTGGCACCACTCATTTGAACCATCTCACTGAGACGGTTCAAATGAGTGGTCACAACATATACGCCAATACATAAATAAGAGAAATATCCAGTCATCAAAATTGTGTTTCTCAACTAAATTTGTGAATACCGTCACAAATCCCATATTAAAGCCCCATTTCTCCAGTCACAGCCACAAATAAGAGAAAAATTCATATTCTTCAGCCATAAAAATTGTGTATCTCATCACTAAAAGAGTGTTTGTTTATTGATGTTTAACGGCCTATCAACAGCTAGGGTCATTTATGGTCGGGCCAACAGGTTCGATCCCGCATTTAACCGGCTGCACTAAGGGGAAAAACTAAAAATCAGAACGGAATAATTACATAGAGAAACAAGAAATGCGTCTGTCGAACGCGGATGCCACCTGCAGCATATTTGAGAAACTGTGACAAATTGGTTAACCGAAAAGTGTGACGGACGGACGGACGGACGGACGGAGACGGACGGACGGACGTTCTTACAAATGGATACTTATGTGGCTTATCACATGTTAAATATTAGCCACATAAAACGATTTTTAGCCACATAAAACGATTTTTTAGGTGGCTAATTGTAACCAACCCTATCCTTTACTAAGTCCATAACCCTGTGGGGCTAGCCACATAAGTACCCTAATGTGTGCCCGGACGGACGGACGGACGGACGGACGGACGGACGGACGGACGGTCCAAACACTATATGCCACCCGTTTCTTCGAAACCCGGTGGCATAAAAATATATTCACACCTGAAATTAGGATAACCTGTCATGGTGCCAATTCCATACCACACCAAAGTCACATGGCACCTTACCCTAAAAGTAATATGGTTAGCCCTAATCTTACTACTTTTATTATTAGTATAACCGGATTCAACTCTTATGGCAGCCAAAAACGTACCTGAGGGCCAAACCAGGGATTTCGATATTCCGGTAAGGATGAACCCCATCATTAAATTTACCCTTCACATTCTTCCAACCACGCACCCACAACAAATAATACCAGCATACCTTTTTCTTGAGCACATTGAAGTTGTCTATGATGACACCAATGAAGAGGTTGAGAGTGAAGAAGGAGCCAAAGATGATGAAGGCGACGAAGTAGAGGTAGGCGTAGAGTGAGTTCTCGAATGACGGCTGCATGTCGACGTCCGTACTGTCTATGGCGTCCTCCATTACCTCCATCCAGCCCTCGAAGGTCGCCTGTGGAGAATAATTAATTGGGAGAATAATTCTTTGAATTCATTGCGAGAATAATTCAATGGGAGAATAATTCATTGGGGAGAATAATTTAATGGGAGAATCATTAATCGGGAGAATAATTCTTTAGGAGAATAATTCAATGGGGTGGGGGGCCGTTTCACTGAACTTTTTACGACTAAAATGTTTGTAAGTGCAAATTTAAGATAGTCTATAAATTTCACATTAACAATGTGTTCTTGTATTGGATTTTCATTTATTAATACTATGCTCAATAAATGTAAATGCATCAATTGAAATTTCCTGACAATCCTACATTTGCACTTACAAACATTTTAGTAATAATGTACAAAGTTTAGTGAAACGGCCCCCCCCATTGAATTATTCTCCTAATGAATTATTCTCCCAATTAATTATTATCCCGATGAATGATTCTCCCATTGAATTATTCTCCCCATTCAATTATTCTCCCATTTAATTATTCTCGCAATGAATTCAAAGAATTATACCTCAGGTATTTTGGTAATGCTTTAGATAACTAGAAACTCTTACAAAAACTTCCAAACAATAAACGGACAGAAAGATGGGCACCGCCAAATCTCGGCGCGGCTCTAATTATGTGATCCAATGTGATACAATTATTTATTTTAAGCAAACTTTCCAAATGATTACGATGTGTCGAACAATAGTTCAGTAACCAAGAATCCACTCTTCTAACGTTTCGGCACAAGGCCTCAAGGAAATAGTGTCTACTGCATGCTAAGTATTTTTAACAGAAAGATTGTAAAATCTAAAACAGATGCCACTTAGTGTATAGTAGACACTCATTTTTTGATAAAGGCTTGTGTGGAAACGTTGGAAGAGTGGGTTCTTGGTTACTGAAGTATTGTTTATTTTTAAGTACTATAACTGTACCAATGGAAGAGGTTAGAATAAAAGAGCCCCCTTCTAGCACTGATACTTCAATTACCATTGCATATATGGATTAACTTATTTAAGTCTAAGGATGTAACAATTTTTGTAAAAAAAATCACATTATTTTGTTTATATCTCCATGAAGGTATATGGTGTTACCACTTATTTAAACCGCCTCGTCGAGGCGGTTCAATCGAGTGGTAACAACATATACTTTCGAGATGAAATAAAAAAAATAGCGATTTTTTCTCTCATAAAAGTTTAATACTACTATAATTGTATCCCATCTTTAATGACTACAGAGACTTTAGACTGACTATTATGGCATATGCAGCAAATCTCTGATCTGATTGCATACACATGCATAAGGATCAATACTTTTGTTTAGAAGCATGGATGGTGTTCCACAGACTCTGATCAGATGGAGCAGTTATGATCAACAACAAGATGGCCGCGGCCCGCATGTTGCCCCCGCCAAGGCTTTGATAGTACTGAAAAAACTTTAACCTAAATCCAAAAGACTTTAACCAAAAACTTTAACCGGACGCACGTACGTACGTACGTACGCCAATGTGCCGCACGACTATATCACTGTCCGCAAGGGGGCGTGACAAAAACCTCCTTACCACTTGAAACAAAGCCAGATATCCGGCGCCGACATTGTCAAACGTGACGTAGGAGTTCCTCCAAGTGTAGTTCATGGCGAGACACTGGGCCTTGTTTTTCACCACAGATGCATCGAGCTTGTTGTCATTCGCATCGAGACATTTATAGAACTTTCCTGCGAAGAACTGGACACCCATAATACTGAATATGAGCCAGAAGACGATGCAGACCATCAAGACGTTGAAAATGGCAGGGATGGCCATCATCAGGGCATTGACGACAATCTGAAAATGAACCATGACACAATGGTAGTGTTTTTTGAACAACGAAAAGGCCAGTCATAACCCTAAATAGGACAAGGGCATCGTTATCACTAAGCTAATTCCCTTAATGGCAGCCTCGATCACGGGCGATCGGCATGTTGATAGGATAGTGTATTATACTTTTTTAAACATGTAGAAAAAAATAAATAAAATGCAGTCATTCTATAGTCAATGTATTATAATCAAGGCTTTGAACTCTGTATGCCTCAATTTCACCATCACCAGTTGAAAAATCTCGAGGATTCTTGAAATCCCGATCTGGTTTGTTCAGTTTAGTCTTGAGACTTTTAGAGAACTGTAAATGTATTTCATGAAATAAAGCAGCAGTTAGAAGGTACAAAATCGCATGGCTCGTCTCATTTGAGGTGACGTAATTATACTCACGCGCATGCCCTGCCATCGCGATATTGCACGTAGAGGCCGTAGAGCACGGAGGGTACGTAGGGCGCGGAATGCACTGAGGTCCGCACCCCCCTGGGACTCCGCTATGAGACTGGCCAACGACACCTGTAACGGTATGCAGAGCTCCAGATAAGTTTTGTATCTAAATGTATCTACCCAATTCAAATTAAATAATATAATTCAAATTCAATGCATATTTACCGATGTATTATTGATATTCTTACTTATTAAATAGGGAACGAATGATAAAAATAAAACTACAGTCTGTTCAACGTTTTGCTGCCGACAAACTTTTGGCTATTACACACATCAAATCTAAACAAGAAACGAGGCAAAGCCACGAAGGCCAGGTTTTTTCCAAGCATGGACACTTGGATAACATAATTATACCAACTTTTTGTAGACTAGATGGCCGTGGCCTGCATGTCGCGCCTTGGGGCGAGGCATGGACACTAAAAAAATAGATATAGTAGATGGAAAAACTTTAACGAAAAAACTTTAACCGGACACACGGACGTACGGATGGACGGACGTATGCCAAAATGCCGACGATATCGCGCTTTCCGCAAGCGGGTGCGACAATGATGATAAACACCCATGTGAAGTATGAAGGTAATGGGTGAAGCAGTTGCAGAGATATAGTACACAAAAAAACTTTAACAAATAAATTCAAAGTAATTTGACCTTGACATTGCGCACAGGGGCCGCACGGTTGGGGGTTAGAGTGAAAATATGGACGATGATAAACACCCATGTGAAGTTTCAAGGTAATGGGCGAAGCAGTTGCAGAGATATAGTATAACAAAAAAGTTTTAACCAAAGTCAATTACGTAGAAATAATAGGTGAAGGTAAAAAAATGGTCACATGTTGGATAGTTGTATGTGGTAGGCACCCCTTGGTTATGAAGCTGTGAAAGTTTGGTGGTCCTAGGTGGTACAGTACCAAAGAAATGGACTTAAACACGAAAAGTTAACATTGTAAACGCGAAAACTTAACATTGAAAATGGGTAAGTCGACTGCGCGGAAAAAATGGGTCAAGTTAAAAAAAAAGTAACATGTTGGATAGTGATATGTGGTGGGCACCCCTTGATTATGAAGCTGTGAAAGTTTGGTGGTCCTAGGTGGTACAGTAACAAAGAAATGGACTCAAACACGAAAACTTAACATTGATTGTGGACGCCGCCCTGCCCGCCCGCCCGCCCGCCCGCCCGCGCCCGCCCGGCTTTCGCCAATCCAATAGCCTGGATTTTTTTTAAAAAAACCTGGCTAAAAATATTTAAATGTAAGTACTTTTTCATCAATAATAACAAAATCACCCTCACCATATTTTTTTATTTGATGAAATTCCATCAAATAATGATTTTATTCCAAAAAAAAAAATTTGTGGACCAATTTTCAAAATCTAACAATGTTTTCTTAGTTACATTATTTCCAATCTATCTCGCCAGGTTTCGGAGTCAATTTCCATTTTTTCCCCCGTTTTTTACCCTCCTCGTCACTCTGGAGCTCCTTTTTGCCCCATGTTAAATTCCCATAGGAAAATCTCTTTTTGCAATAAAATCATTACAGTCAAACTTGCACAAGCGACCACGTGCAGTAAGCGACTTTTATCTTATGCGACCACTTTCAATTCCCCCGACCATTTGGCCTATATAATGACAGTGTATTAAACGACTTTCCCTTAACGTGAACACCGGCCAAATATTTTGTAACTAACAGCAATGGTCGTTTGTATTAAACGACCATTAATTGACAGGATGTCACTTTCTCCAGGTGAAATTAGCCTCAAGCGTGTGACAAACAAAGGAAACAAATCCCCTGTCACTGTAAAAGTGTGAATGGTGCATTGTTATTAGCCGATCTATTTATAGATCGGCTAATATATTGGTCATCCATCGAATTCTGAAAAAGTTTGTAGCAACCCTTTTCTCCGCTATTCGGTAATCTACGAACGCGAATTTTGCTGTATCACTTCCAAATTGCATCAACCGATAAAGTTTGCATTTTTGGCAATTATCTCCGTTTAAAACTTTAAATATATAGCCAAATAACACAATTTTGAATACGTAATGAGCTGAACGCCGGAAGAGATTGAACCCGGAAGTTGTTGTTGTTGAAGTCCATAGTTGGCTCTAATGGCCATATACGCCAACATACGCCGATTATTGGGCTAATTTAAAGCTTTTATTTATTAAACAGAACAAGTTTCAGCCACGTATAATCGCGTACAATGTGTTTATTCGGCTAATTTATAATCGACCTCTGCTCAAAATCTCCTCCGACTAGCAACCCCAGCATCTCGGGTTTATCCCATTGGATCGCGTACGCTAGTTAATATTCACAAAATTTTCCACCAATCAAAACGAAGAATTGCCCTTCATAGCGAACTTTGATTTGTTTACGTATCATGCAGGGATGGCAGGGATGCATCCAGCACGCGCGATTGCGGCAATCCCCCTTAATTATTGTCAATGCCGCAAATTATTGATTGTCTTGCGCCCGACATCGCACAAAAAATCACGGATGGGCCCCTTTTTAAATGACCAGTGCGCACATTAAAAAAATGTAATTGACTATTTAAACGCGCTGCGTATTTAAATCATTGGAAGGCGTGCAGTTCAATCGAGTTTGTGCGGCCGTTGAATGTAAGCTTCGAGTCGATTTAAACCATTTAAATCGATAAACAAGGGATAAACAAGTGACAACGTTATCAAGGCCAATCTGGGCATGTGCCTGAATACGCATGATGCGGGATAGTACAACCCGTTGGCCCGGCCTGAAATGACCTTAGCTGTTGATAGGCTGTTAAATACCAATACTCACTCGCTCATTCATTCTTTCATCTATTTTGATAAAATAAAGCCTGAATAATTCAGAAAAGTGTACAGTAAACATTACCGGTAGTATTCTAATCTATTTATTTCTATGTTAAAGATTAATATTCGCCATTTCCCGATTCTGAATATTAAACCATATAACCGGACATACCAGTACCCAGATTTCAATTAGTTTTTCGTTTCTCTGTAAAGAGACCATTGTTCTAAGCGACCATTTTTGGTGTCTCCCTTGGGTGGTCGCTTAATGCAAGTTTAACTGTATTTGATGGAATTTCATCAAATATTTTTTTGGGGGAGGGTAACTTTTTTATTATTGATGAATGTTTAATAGCCAAATGTTCGTCTGCAGTAATTACTTCAATGAAAATATGGGGATAGGGAGTGTGTGTCTGTGTGTTTCTTCAATTAGAGAGGGGTTACTACTATAATAAATACAGTACCGGTGTCCACATTTTTTCACAACAGAAAAATATTAATCATGATACAGTTAATCCATTACATTCGGAATACACCTTTACGGGTAAGAAAATATTTTAAATACCGGTAGTTCATTTTTCTTTTTCTTATTTCTCAATGAAAGTATATGTCGTGACCACTCATTTGAACCGTCTCGTCGAGACGGTTCAAATGGTGGTCATGACATTATACTTCTAAGCACATATAAAGAAAATATTTAGATTTTTTTAAAAACAAAAGGACATATCAGCATGAAATGGGTTAACAGTAGAATGACAGTCAAACCAGGGGGCCGTTTCACTAATCTTTGTAGGACTAAAATGTTCGTAAGTGAAAAATGATGGTAGTCTGTAAGTTTCACATTAATAATATTTTCTTGTAAACAATTATTGGATTTACATTTATTGAGCATGATGATAGTCTGTAAGTTTCACATTAACAATATTTTCTTGTAAACAATTATTGGATTTACATTTATTGAGCATGATGATAGTCTGTAAGTTTCACATTAACAATATTTTCTTGTAAACAATTATTGGATTTACATTTATTGAGCATAGGCTGCATATGCAGCCTATGCTCAATAAATGTAAATCCATCAATTGCAATTTCCAGACGATCCTAAATTTGCACTTAAGAACATTTTAGTCGTACAAAGTTTAGTGAAACGGGCCCCAGAAAGCTGCATAATACATATAAACAGGCGTTTGCTGTATATCTGAGAAGAAAAAATTACTCCCTCTAAGTATACTTAACTAGATATGTATACTTAGCAATTTTGGTGAAATCGGCTACATAGGACTTACCACAACGATACAAAAATCAAGAATAGTCCAGAAGTTTGTGAAGTATTTCTTGTAGCCAAACGCCACCCATTTGAGCAGCATCTCCAGAGTGAACAGTACAGCAAAGATGATGTTGAGTGCAAACAGGACGTCCTGCATTGTCTGGTTGGCGTACAGGTTCACATCTTCAAATGCCTGTAGGACAAATCGAGTGTGACTGACTGTGATGGCAGGTTTACTTTATCAGGTACATGCCCACTCAGTAGGCACACATGTTCGTTATATCAGAAACATCACTTAAGACATTTTCTGGCAAACTAAACATTCATTCATCATTAGCCCACGTACTGATTGGCATTATTTTACATTTTATATTAGACGTAAATTTCCACTGATATCAGGGGCGATAACCGTGTTTCTTTAAAAAGTTAACGGACATTACTACCGTAAAGATTCTAATAGACGCCCATGTTCTAATAGACGCCCATCCCCCATTTTTTATGTTGAAAATTACCAAATTTTTGGCTGATTTTCACGAAATTAGGGCCTCTAATAAACGCTCAGTACTAACTTGAAACAAAATCGGAGCTAATGGTCCAACTAGATTTCTTTTCTTTCCAGTATTTCGAATGCAAATTCCTTGAAAATCGGGGGAAAAAAAACATAATTGTTGCTTTCACTTTCAAAAGCGAAATTCGACTTTTTCCGGTGTCACAGTAAATTTCTCATCGGCAGTAGCTATTTGCAAGGACACAGCGCAATCAGAATTTACACGGTTATGGAGACGCCATTTTCATAGCATCTCAAACCCATCTCGTATAATATGGGTGAAATTGACATCATGTTGGATTGTTGGCCGATATTTCCTAGGAGATGAACAAAAATAAATATGTCTTGTTCTGGACGTGGCCGTGGGCCGAAATTAATCGCACTGATACGGACCGAAATGTCCATGGTCCGAAACTGTGACAGTCCGAAACGTCCATAGGCGTAAATCTGATTTAATGATTGATGCTGTCTTGATATATACATACATGTACATTACCAGTATTTTAAAAAATTTACCTAGTGTACTATATAATGACCAAAATGGCCGAAACGTCTTGGTCAAAAATGTCCATAAACTGACAGTCAGTAAAATCAAGTCCATCAGACGTTTGAGAGTAACGTCCCTTCGTTATGTTTTTGTTCAGATAGTAGAAAATCGTATATTTTTTTTTATCATTTTCCCTTTACTGAATAAAACTTGCCTCCCAGGACTTCGGAGCCAGTGGCGATTCTAATTGATGCCCGGGCGTCTATAAGAATCTTTACGGTATTTATTAACTATATATTTTTGGATGTGCAATGATGATACTTTATAATCTGTCGAAAATATTATTTTTTTAGGTGACACATTTAAATCACGAACTGAATATTTACCAAAAAAATATTGTCACAGGTTTGGGAAGCGTGGGCCACGACTGATTTAAGGGGCCTAGTAAGATGGGAACAACAATTAGGTGTATAAGTACATGTATATTTTATTTACATACAATTCATAATGGTTACAATTGCAAGTCAATAATAATCGAGGTCGTGTGGACCTATCCCTCTCTAAATGATGGTATGATTCTGGGCTGAGGGGGTCTTTGATGGAACTTAACCCTTAGAATGCGGGAACCGAAAATAGTCGTCTGCTGATAATTCATATTTTGTCTTTTCTCTCAGTAAAAACATGGTTTGACAGCATTTTAGAATCATTTCCATTGGAAATGATTCTAAAATGCTGCCAAACCAAGTTTTTGATGAGAAAAATGGAAAAATAAAAAATATTCAGCAGACGACACAAATTAATTCAGCATTGTAAATTATTTACCGACAGGCAGAGACAACTAGAGACGATGGTTCTCTACATGTGTAATCAAGGGAATATCTCCTTTAATGAGGTTGCAAGAGGGGGTCTATAGACACTCCATCACTGATCAGGATCTATGCTGGTCTAAGGGAAATAACTCCCTACATCAGACAGCTTTCCAGACTTAAATGTGGGAGGTATGATAAATAGACTCACTCCTCCTATCTTAATATTCTCACAGTAAGGGAGGTAACCTTCACCTCTCTAATAGATACCTGTTGATCTAGTAGCCAAATAATTTTCCCCAAAAAAAACACAAGGACTATTTGCAAATTACACTCATCCTAACAATACCCACCTATATTAGTTAAAGCCAGATGTGACTTAATGAAAGCCAGACAAGTTATATCTAAGTATATTTAGAACAATAAACTTCTTAGTGCATACATATGTAAAGTCAGAGAATAGCCTCTGAATGTAACTGTCCTCTGCTCTGCCGGTGCCCAGAATAATCTCATTTGAATGTGCGCCGGTATTTATACTCGTAGGGTTGACACTAGCAATAGTGAAATCAACATTACGCGCCCATAGCAACAATGGGATTCTGACAGTTTCTCCCGGATACAGTGGGAAATAAGTTCCCTCAAGTTCACTATTTTGAATGAAAGTTGTTTTATAAACAACACAACTACGACTAATAGTCACCTTTGAAAATAATTGCCATATCGGCATTGCTCATAATACACTAAATATGATGGGGTTTATTTCGGGTGGACTCAGATGTGATGGTTGCGCTGTGTCAGAAACGCTGACCTCCTGAACTTTGACATATGACATATTTTCCGGAAGTGACCTAGCGCATGCGCAATGGTCTCTAGCGGTTAGGGATATCCTCAGAAAACACGCTGAAATTCCATAAATAAATCAACATTTAAGTCACTTTCCTACATGGACACGCTATGCGGATCAGGCACAAAGTTTACAGGTAAACTACTTATTATAACTGGACCGGATTAGCGATGGCTACTATGTAATATTATCCAACAGACCTAGTTATATATCATTGATATTTACAATGGAGATTTGCCGAACTTCGGCGAAAACAATAGTCGGATGCCATTGTGATCACTGTATAGCAGGCCGGTACAATATAATTATATTCAGCCCTGAAATTAGAATAAACTGACCTGGTGCCAGGTCCTTACCACACCAGAGGTCCGTTTCACTAAACTTTGTACGACTAAATATGCAATTGCGGTTTCAAATAATGATAAGTTACTATGCGTCATTGACGTGTGCATGCACACATGGTACACAGTCAAGAGACATGTCTCTCCAATTGCTGGTATCATATCGACACTAGGTGTGGAATAGAATGAAAATTTTGTCATTTTTTATTTAATTTACAGAAAATATCACTCAGTTTCTGTAAATACTTTTCATGAGAACTCGCACATCTCGTTAAGTACACAATACTTCCGCCACAGAAAGCGGTGTCGTGCCTGCCGAGGCATTGGACCGTAACATGATCATGGGCACGAAAAAGGTCAAGGTCATGCTATGGCGGCATAAGTGTGTTCCAAATGCTCACATGTATCAAGTGTCTAAATATTTAAGCAATCCATAGAGTAATATTAAAGTTATATGATGAGGAAGAAACTTGTATAAAGTTTTTGACACAAAAAAATGGCCAAGTGCTTCCGCAAAAATGTGAAGGTAAAAAAGGTCAAGGTCATGTTAATGGCGGTATGAGTGTGTTCCAAATTCTCACACGTATCAAGTGTCCAAATATTGAAGCAATCCATCAAGTAATATTAAAGTTATATCATGATGACGAAACTTGTACAAACTTTTTGATATTATTAACATGGACGACGACGACGTGGACGATGGAAAAAGCGGCAACTATAGTCGCGCCTTCTGCTAAATCATGGCTTGTCTCATATTAGCTAAATGAACTTTCCCCGAGTTGATGGTCGTTTGTCTGGGTATAGCGCTAACTCACCAGAGAGATGCTGCTGGTAGCAATCAGGAAGAGAATCGTAGACTCAAAGAATTTGTGATCCACAATCATGTTCAAGTAGACCCGGAATTTGAACCAGCGTTCGCCGAAGAAATCGAAGCAGCCTGTGCACCTGTAAGACAATCAGCAAAATCATCATAGACATGTCTTAACCCTTTCACCCCTAAGTAACTGGAATGGACTGTGATATGCTAATTTTCTGACCAATCCTATTGTCACAGAATGAATGACAGATAGTCCATTTATGAAAAGGGAGTGTTTTTGTTTTGAAAAATATGAAAATTACTCGCAAAAAGTGCAGATGCTGATGAGACAGCTCATCGGAGCCGGCTCATCTGGATCTAAACTTTTTGCCAATACCACTATACAGGCCTGTGGTGTTGAAAGGGCTAACCCTTAGAATGCGGGAAACAAAAATAGTAGACTGCTGTTGTTTTGTATTTTGTCTTCTTTCTCAATGAAAACTTGGTTTGACAGTACATTTGTACTTTAGAATCATTTCCATTGGTAATGATTCTAAAGTGTTATCAAAACATGTTTTTGCTTCAAAAATTGAAAATATAAGATAAACAGCAGACGGCAATAATTGTGAATGCGTTAAATGTTGGAATACAACAAAAGTAGAATTTGACTATTTTTGAATTTGATATAATCATCCGATTCCGACAAATATTGCACCAGAGCAATCGCCTCATCGATACCTTCAATTTGATATATGACATGAGCATATTCGGTAAAAAATAAAATTTGACCCCACGGGCCATGCCCATTTTTGACCCCGGGGACACCATTTTCACAACTTTGAAAGAGCATTGTAAATCGATCATTCCTACCAAGTTTAGTCGAAATCCGACCAGCGGTTCATGAGAAGAAGATTTTTTAAGAATTTATGCTATTTTTAATGGCGGCCATCTTGAATTAGCGATGACATCCATTTTAACAAATCTGAAAAGGCTTCACCCATGGACCATAACTTTTAAGTTTGGCTACCATGGGCCAAGCGGTTCATGTGAAGAAGAATTTTGAAATCTCTAATAAAAGAACAACCTTTTGACATTTCGGCCGCCATCTTGGATGATATAACAATCCGATTGCGACAAAAAATGTACCAGAGTGATCGCCTCTTTGATACCTTCGATTTGATATATAACATGACCATATTCAGTCAAAAATAAAATTTGACCTCACGGGCCACACCCATTTTTGACCCCGGGGTCACCATTTTAATAACTTTGAAGAGCATTGTACATCAATCATTCCTACCAAGTTTCGTCGAAATCAGGCTAGCGGTTCATGAGAAGAAGATTTTTTAAGAATTTATGCTATTTTTAGACGGCGGCCATCTTGGATTACATAATGACGTCATTTTAACAATTTTATAATCCCCCTACCTAAAGACCATGACCATGAAGTTTGGTGACTATAGGCCCAATGGTTAGCGAGGAGAAGACGTTTGAAAATGTTCACGGACGACGACGGACGACGGACACATTGCGGTAACAATAGCTCACATGAGCTTCGCTCAGGTGAGCTAAAAAAGCATACATGTTTGATAGTGGTATGTGGTTGGCAGCCGTTGGTTATGAAGTTGTGGAAGCACGAAAACTTAACATTGAAAATGGCAAAGTTGATAATGCGGAAAAAAAGGTCGAGGTCAAAGAAAGGTCACATGTTGGATAGTGGTATGTGGTGGGCACCCGTTGGCTATGAAGTTGTGCAAGTATGGTGGTTCTGGGTGGTACAGTAGCAGAGAAATGGACAAAACACGAAAACTTAACATTGGACTTGGATTTTTTTTAAACCCCGGCTAAAAATAGTCCACCGACACCCGGCTGACTCGACTCTGTGCCAACATGCTGGTCGTGTGTATACGTACACAACAAACCCTGTTTTTACTTGGGTATTTTTTAGACCAGGTACAGGTTAACTGGGGTGTGTCGGAACAATGCTCTCGCAGTCTTTGTGGCTGTAGAGAGATTGAGGTGAAAAATAAGCGCCGGAATTACAGACAAACAACAAAAACAACGAATGTCCGAATATTTAGGATTAGTATGGTTGTACTGGCTTATCACAATACAATGTATTTGGATATAATTTGTTTTGGGAAAAGGGTTTCCCAAAGCAAATTGTGTCCGAATATTTAGTGTTAATACAATACATATGGCTACAAACATAGGTATGCTATTTTATACAAAAGCAGGGTGATGGATTAGCAACATATTCTGATAACATAAAGTTCTATATTTTTCTGCACAACCATGTACATGTATGTCGAGAACAATTACTTGATCTTGAAGGATTTAAAACAGACGATTAACCCATTGTGTATTGAAAGCTACATGTAGTTATTTTGAGCTTTTGTAGAAAATATTTCATATACCATGAAGTACATTCAAAACAAAACAAGAACTCCGCCTTGGAAGAGGTGTCACGCTTGCCGAGGCATTTGACTGTAACATGATCATGGGCACGAAAATGAAGAGTGTGTTCCATATGCTCACATGTATCAAGTGTCCAAATATTGAAGCAATCCGTAAATAAATATTAAAGTTATATGGTGATGAAGAAACTTGTACAAACATTTTGATGCAAAAAAATGGCTAAGTTTGAAGTAAAAATGTGAAGGTAAAAAAGTTGAAGGTCATGTTAATAGTGGTATTAGTGTGTTCCATATGTTCACATGTATCAAGTGTCCAAACATTGAAGCAATCCGTAAATAAATATTAAAGTTATATGGTGATGAAGAAACTTGTACAAACATTTTGATGCAAAAAAATGGCTAAGTTTGAAGTAAAAATGTGAAGGTAAAAAAGTTGAAGGTCATGTTAATAGCGGTATTAGTGTGTTCCATATGTTCACATGTATCAAGTGTCCAAACATTGAAGCAATCCGTAAATAAATATTAAAGTTATATGGTGATGAAGAAACTTGTACAAACATTTTGATGCAAAAAAAATGGCTAAGTTTGAAGTAAAAATGTGAAGGTAAAAAAGTTGAAGGTCATGTTAATGGCGGTATTAGTGTGTTCCATATGTTCACATGTATCAAGTGTCCAAAAATTGACGCAATCCGTAAATAAATAGATGCGTCGCCGGACATATATGAGCACACATTAACCCTTTCAACAAAACACATGAGACCTGTATAGTGGCCATGTATTGGTAAAAAGTGTAGATCCAGATGAGCCAGCTTGTGACAAGCTGTCTCATCAGGATCTGCACTTATTGCAAGTAATTTACATATTTTTGAGAGCAAAATCATTTTGTGACGGTTGGATTGGTTGCAATATTAACATATCAAAATCCATTCCAGTTACTAGGGGTGAAAGGGTTAAGTGTTTTTCATGCCATACATGGATGAGTTTAACCCTTAGAATGCGAGGAACACATTTTTTTGACTGCTGTTGTTTTATATGTTTTGGCTTCACAGCACTTTAGAATCATTTCCATTGGCATTAACATTGTGAACATTAATGTTGTTAATTGGAAATGATGCTAAAGTGCTGTCAAAGGCTGTTTTTGCAGAGAAAAGTGGAAATATAAAATAAACAGCAGATGATAAAAGATATTGCAGCATATTGTAAGGTTTAAAATATTCTATTGAATTATTGGAGTCACATACAGGAAAGAGTATTGAGTCAAGTACATGAGCAATATACCAAAGGCCATCAAACATTTGGGTTTGTGTTAATGTTAAAATGCTGTATATATACAGTAACACAACACAAAACAGTCAAAAGCAGTATGGCTGATGAACAATGACCTTAGATGAAGTTAGTAGCAGTAGAAACAGACAAATAGCATCTTTCAAGAATACTTCTGGTCATATTTACATCTCATAACAAAGATAAACAAACTGCAGCTTAAAATGGCAATCATAAGAAAATAACTAATAATGATTTTAACCCTTACACTGCTATCCTATTTTTGTTGTTGTCTGCTGTTTATTTCTATTTTCCATTCATTTTTATCATCAAAAACATGCCTTGACAGCACTTAATACTAATTTACAACATGCTTTGACAGCACTTAACAATCACTTCCATTGGAAATGATTCTGAAGTGCTGTCAAACCATGTTTTTATTGAGAAATAAGGCAAATATAAAAGCAACAGCAGACGACAATTGTTGTGTGTAGCGGTCTAAGGGTTAACTAATTAATAACATAAAATGTGATATTCTGAATACATGATAATAAAATAATACTAACGCCATATAATGGTAATTTTGTTATCACTATCATACACTCATAACAAGAAACAATAAAATGTGTACTGTCGACACACATGCCCCTGATGGCAGATTGGAGAAACTTCAGCAAATTTCTTAACCAGACACAAGGACACACACACACACGGACATACTCGCGAGAGGGCTCTTGTGGGGGACTTCTTTTGTTTTCTGGGTACCCAATAAGGAGATTTTCTATTGTTCCAAGTACCCATAAAGCAACGGAATGAATGGAATTTAAAGTTACTTAATGTTCTCAGTACTCAACAAGTCCGCCTCTTATGCTCACTTTACACAAACATGGGTGAAACCACAACAAGTGAGTTTCCTTTGGGAATTCTGGTTTCATTTCATGCTATGGACAAATCTACGGAGCCCCGCAGGGACGTAAAATTATTTATTTTTATTTTTTTGTTCCTACGAAATAACAATTTGTTCCCAGGAAATAACCATTTGTACCCTCATTTTAACAAATTGTTCCTACAAATTAACAATTTGTTCCCACAAATTAACAATTTGTTCCGTCAATTTAACAATTTGTTCCCACAAAATAACAATTTGTTCCCACCGGGAATGAATTGTTATATCGTGGGAACGAATTGTTAATTTGGGTGGGACCGAATTGTTAAATTGAGAGAACAAAGTCAATTGTCATTTCGTGGGAACGAATTGTTAATTCGAGGGAACAAATTTTTATATCGTGGGGACAAATTGTTAATTTAAGAGAACAAATTAATAAAAAAAAATCCATGTCTCCTGCGGGGCTCTGTACAAATCAAACATTTTGATATCTGTACTCCTGAGCTTGCATGTTTGTAAGAGAAGAAAACAAGGAAAACACTGGTAAATGATAGCTAAGGCAATCAATCGCCCAAATATCCTTCTACCTCATTAGTTGGTTAGTTTAATGTTAACAATTCTCATTCTAAAATAAATAGTAGTTTGTATAGTTATCAGCTACATAAAACAAGATGCAGTAGAACTGTCGGTGACAATTTATACAATGGGGCATACAACTTTGTCAACCTGTGTAGACCAAGATCAGCCTGCAAATCAGCACAGTCCAATCAGGGTTTACATAGTTTGCAGTGTAAAATCAATAACGCTTTTAACACATTCCTTTCGGAATACACCTTTACAGGCAGGGATTCTAAAATTTCAGAATGCCAATCGGTCCAGAGTCCAGACGTAACACTGTCGGCCATTGTCAGCCAGAAGGAGCAGACCCATATCAATAACGCTTTTAACACATTCCTTTCGTCGGAATACACCTTTACAGGCAGGGATTCTAAAATTTCAGAATGCCAATCGGTCCAGAGTACAGACGTAACACTGTCGGCCAGAAGGAGCAGAACCCCCCCCCCCCCCCCCGCCCCCGCTCTATTAAAACTTTAACTGAAATTTCGAAGTTCAAACAAAGTACTAGAAATAATGGGAAAAATGTTGTATTGGGATAAATAAGTCGTGTTTATATACGACAACAGTGGACAAAATTGTGTATGCACCGGGTGTCACGTGGTGTGCCTAAATAGCGCAAAGACGGAAAAAATGCGAAACGACAGAGACGAATCGTGATGTGATGCCGATTGATTGCAAGTAACTTTTCGGTAGACTAAAATAAATTGAAATTTTACAAATCTGTTTCTTGTTTCGTTTTTTATTTATTTATTGTTGAGGTGTGTGTCGTGTTTTAAATACAAGAATTCCGCCACGGAAGCGGTATCGAGGCAATTGACCGTGAACGTTACAAGTAAATAAATGACCTTGACCTTGAGGATTAGGATGTGGGGGTGTGCGTAATGACGCATCATCCCTAGACAAACATTGATGCGAAATATTATCAAAGTCTGGCAAGGGGTTAAAGAGATATTGTGAAAAAACAAAAACTTTAACGCATTTCTGTTACAAAACCGGTGAACATTACAAGTAAATAAATGACCTTGACCTTGAGAATTTGGATGTGGGGGTTTGCGTAATGAAGCATCATCCCTAGACAAACATTGATGCGAAATATTATCAAAGTCTGGAAAGGGGTTAAAGAGATATTGTGAAAAAACAATAACTTTAACACATCTGCCTTACAAAAAAAAACGGACGACGCGGACGACGCGGACGACGCGGACGACGCGGACGACGCGGACCGTCCGCGGACGATTCGGACGACGCGGACGACGCGGACGACGCGGACGACGTGGACGGAAAAAGCGCTGACTATAGTCGCGCCTCTGCTAAAGCAGGCGCGACAAAAATTGCGTTGTATTGCAACTAGCCACTACGTTTGCGAGTAGTGTACAGTCAGAACCGCTTAAAATAGGGTCGCCACTCCGTTTTTCATTCTCCCTCGGGTTGCCAGCCCGATATACATTTGGGTTGCCAGCCCTAACCGGGTCGCCACTCTGGTTTTCTTTCATGTTCGGGGTGCCAGCTCGATCTCTACTCTCTGCCGGGTTACCAAGCCATTAAGTTGTCTTTGTGAATAACGACAAAATAGTTTGTTGTGCCATTTCAATAATAATCGAATGACGGACCACATATTTTCTTCTTCTTATATTTAAAGGTGGGAAATGCCTAATTTGGCTGCAGACACATCAATTTAATTTAACTATGTGTTAAACAATTAATTTGTACAATTGAATTAACATTCGGTGTTTCTTTAACCCTCAGATCGAGTTCAAAGTACATCAGCAGTGTGATTTAGGACTTACAGGTATGAAATATATTCAATATGTTATTGTTGTTATTTCTCGATGAAAGTATATGTTGTGACCACTCATTTGAACCGTCTCGACGAGATGATGGTCGCAACATATACTTCTGAGCGCATAGAAGGAAAATATTTAGGATTTTCCGCAAACATAATGGCGTATCCCCAGCATGAAATAGGTTAACAATGTCGGCCTGCTGATGTGTGATAGTTGGAGACTGGAATAGTCAGGAATTCCCAAAGTCTGTGTCCCATCTGCAGGGTGGAAAGGTCACTTGTACACTATAACCACAGGGCAGGGCTCCAGATAAGCATAATAAGTAAATCAGCATTGACAACCAGGAAATCAGCACTGAAACAGATCTGACCCAGTGAGGAAGTACAAATCAGCATTGACATTAATTTTCAGCATTGGAAAATTGCAGCTGAAAATATGTTGTCCTACACCACACTTTTTTCTACAAGTATATAACAAGAGGGCCATGATGGCCCTAATTCGCTCACCTGACTCCATGAACACCAGAGGAGAATGTGACACTGAGTTAAAAAAAATTGTGCTATTTTTAGATGGCGGTCATCTTGGATTAAGCGACGACTCATTTTACCAAATCTGGAAATGCTTCACCCAAGGATTTTAACTTACTATGAAGTTTGGCCAGCATCGGCCAGCATCAGCCAGCATCGGCCAGCATCGGCCAGCATCGGCCAGCATCGGCCATGTGGTTCCCGAGAAAAAGACGTTCAAAATCTTGAATAAATGGATCTTTTGGCGGCCATCATGGATGACATTATCATTCGATTCCAACAAATATTGCACCAGAGCAATCACCTCATTGATACCTTCAATTTGATATAATTATGACATGAGCATATTCAGTCAAAAATAAAATTTGACCCCACGGGCCACGCCCATTTTTGACCTCGGGGTCACCATTTTAACACCTTTGAAAGAGCATTCTACATCGATTATTCCTACCAAGTTTCGTCGAAATCCGGCTGGCGGTTCATGAGAAGAAATCTTTTTAAGAATTTGCGCTATTTTTAGACGGCGGCCATCTTGGATTAGCGACGACCTCCGTTGTAACAAATCTGAAAAGGCTTCACCCAAGGACCATAACTGTGGGCCAAGCGGTTCATGTGAAGAAGAATTTTGAAATCTCTAATAAAAGAACAACCTTTTGACCTTTCGGCGGCCATCTTGGACGACATGACCATCCGATTTCGACAAAAAATGTACCAGCGCCATCGCCTCTTTGATACCTTCAATTTGATATAGACATGACCATATTTGGTCAAAAATAAAATTTTACCCCACGGACCACGCCCATTTTTGACCCTGGGGTCACCATTTTAACAACTTTGAAAGAGCATTGTACATCGATCATTCCTACCAAGTTTCGTCGAAATCCGGCTGGCGGTTCATGAGAAGAAGATTTTATAAGAATTTATGCTATTTATGCTATTTATGCTATTTATGACCTCCATTTTAACAAATCTGAAAAGGCTTCACCCATGGACCATAACTTTTAAGTTTGGCTACCATGGGCCAAGCGGTTCATGTGAAGAAGAATTTTGAAATCTCTGATAAAAGAACGACCTTTTGACCTTTCGGCGGCCATCTTGGATGACATAACCATCCAATTTCGACAATAAATGCACCAGAGTGATCGCCTCGTTGATACCTTCGATTTGATATATAACTGACCATATTCGGTCAAAAATAAAATTTTACCCCATGGGCCACGCCCATTTTTGACCCTGGTGTCACCATTTTAACAACTTTGAAAGAGCATTGGACATCGATCATTCCTACCAAGTTTCGTCGAAATCCGGCTGACGGTTCTTGAGAAGAAGATTTTATAAGAATTTATGCTATTTTTAGACGGCGGCCATCTTGCTTTAGCGATGACCTCCATTTTAACAAATCTGAAAAGGCTTCACCCATGGACCATAACTGTTAAGTTTGGCTACCATGGGCCAAGCGGTTCATGTGAAGAAGAATTTTGAAATCTCTGATAAAAGAACAACCTTTTGACATTTCGGCGGCCATCTTGGATGACATAACCATCCAATTTCGACAATAAATGCACCAGAGTGATCGCCTCGTTGATACCTTCGATTTGATATATAACATGACCATATTCGGTCAAAAATAAAATTTGACCCCACGGGCCACGCCCATTTTTCACCCCGGGGTCACCACTTCAACAACTTTGAAAGAGCATTGTACATCGATCATTCCTAGCAAGTTTCGTCGAAATCCGGTAAGCGGTTCATGAGAAGAAGATTTTTTAAGAATTTATGCTATTTTTAGACGGCGGCCATCTTGGATTAGCGATGACCTCCATTTTAACAAATCTGAAAAGGCTTCACCCATAGACCATAACTTTTAAGTTTGGCTACCATGGGCCAAGCGGTTCATGTGAAGAAGAATTTTGAAATCTCTAATAAAAACCTTTTGACATTTCGGCGGCCATCTTGGATGACATAACCATCTGATTTCGACAAAAAATGCACCAGAGTGATCGCCTCGTTGATACCTTCGATTTTATATATGACATGACCATATTCGGTCAAAAATAAAATTTGACCCCAATTTGACCCCACGGGCCACGCCCATTTTTGACCCCGGGGTCACCATTTTAACAACTTTGAAAAAGCATTGTACATCGATCATTCCTATCAAGTTTTGTCGAAATCCGGTTGGCGGTTCTTGAGAAGAAGATTTTTTAAGAATTTGTGCTATTTTCAGACGGCGGCCATCTTGGATTACGTAATGACGTCATTTTAACAATTTTGTAATCCCCCTACCTAATGACCATGACCATGAAGTTTGGTGACTATAGGCCCAATGGTTACCGAGGAGAAGACGTTTGAAAATGTTCACGGACGACGACGGACGACGACGGACGACGTACACATTGCGGTAACAATAGCTCACATGAGCACTATTTTAATGGATAAAATACTCTTTAAGGCTAAACCTTATCTGGAGCCATGCAGGCGATCAAATGGTACCCTTCATTCTGCTATTAGGCAGATCCAACTGGTCTGTCTATACTACTAGTATAGTGGGGGCCGTTTCACTAAACCTTGTATAACTAAAATGTTCATAACTGCAAAATTATGATAGTCTGTAAATTTCACATTAACAATGTTTTCTTCAACAATTATTGGATTTACATTTACTGAGCATAGGCTGCAGCAGCCTATGCTCAATAAATGTAAATCCATCAATTGTTTGTTTGTTTGTTGGTGTTTACCGGCCTATCAAAGGTTAAAGGCCGGCACAGGTTCGATCTCTGCTGCATTGGGGGTAAATCCATCAATTGAAATTTCCAGACGATCCTAAATTTGCACTTATGAACATTTTAGTCGTACAAAGTTTAGTTAAACGGGCCCCAGGTGGACCCGTCTACTAACAGAACAGAGGGAATTGCAATCACCTGTGCTAAAACTAGGTCAATGTCAGGAAGAACAACTACCCTGAAAGGTGAACAATCTCATGCTATAGCCTGACTCATAATTACCAGTTTCGTTTTCGGATTCTGTTTTCATATGAAATAAATGTAAAACGAAACAACGTGTACACGATGACATACTAATTAACATGTACCGGTATATACAATACAACGTACAGACAAAAATTGTCCATGATCTGAAAAACAGTTTACTACATAAAATGTGCTTTGATAGAGTAATAACATATGGTGTATTAAAACTCATATTGCACTAGTGTAATGGTTATGTAAACCAGATGACCGCGGCCCGCATGTCGAGCCCTCCGAGGCATTTGATGGTCTCAAGTATATTTATTTGAAGTTTGAATTAAGGTATGTAAAAGCTTTAACGCAAATTTGAAAGTCATTTGACCTTGATCAAGTGGGTCGCATATGGATGACAATAAAGAATTATTTGAAGTTTGAAGCAAAAGGGTTGTGGAGATAGAAGGTATGTAAAAACTTTAACTCAAATTTCAGTCATTTGACCTTGACATTGGGGCACAGGGGCCGCATGAGTGGGACACAGAATGAATGACTAATAAGCATTTGAAGTTTCAAGTCAATGTGACTTAATATGACTGCAGAGATATAAGGTATTTAAAAACTTTAACACAGATTGCGGACGGACGGACGGACGCACGTCATTGTGATCACTATGTCTCGCTTTCCGCAAGCGGGCTCGACAATAAAAAAACATGCTATGAAATCAGAAAAGTTTTCCATTTATTATTCTGTATTTATGCAATAAATAGAATCTGATATGTGAGGATTTAATATGGTATTAATTATTAAACTTGTTTTCTGATTTCAAAATAAACTCGACAAAACCTGGCTTATGAAATTAGTAAACTTAATATCCTATTAAATCATCGCTCGTGTAAGATCCTCAATTTATCAAATTCTGATCAGTGCTGTTGTGTAGATCTGGATCAGCATGCACCCTCATACAGGCTGGTAATATAAATATACACTCTTCAGAGGAATATTTTGTTCACCTATAAGTAATAGTAACTGGTTCCTTGACAACACCAGAGCTCCAGTTAAGGTGCGTGATTTGGAGGTAAATTTCTTATTTCTCCATCAAAAATGGCAAGTTGGGAGTGCTTTAGAATCGTCTCAATGAGACGATTCTAAAGGATTCCCAACTTGCCATTTTTGATGGAAGAAATACCAAAATTTCACCCCAAGTTGGTCAAATTACGCAACTTAACTGGAGCTCTGAACACTATGCGAAACACAGTCTACACTCATCACAAAATTAATAACTCCAGTTTCTCAGATCATGGTGAATATGTTTGTAAAGTCAACAAATCTACAGGATACACTCATATAATTAACAAACAAATAACAATACAATATATATAGAGAATATCATGCTGGTGTCCTTCAATATCAAGTTTATCAGGCAAGGCTATAGGAAACATGTAGGAATTCCGAGGCTCGTCGAGAAATTCCAACAGTTTCCGAGCCGATAAACTTGATATCAGAAGACAGTAGCCTGGTATTCTATTTATCAGGTAACGTTTTATGCTCGAAAATGACCACAGATGATGTCGTTATATATATCATTACACTGACGTCACGTCTTCCGACCAATGAACGTCAGTTTTCACTTCATTGTAACCCGGTTGTTTGTATCAGGTCAATGCCCGATACAACAATATGTTATCAGTCAGTATGTATTTGGTCAACACTATAGTTGTATCCTGTCCGTAATGGGTTCACAGGGGAGTGCAATATTCTGTGAGAGAGAAATATTCTTGTGACATCAGCATAAATTACGTTTCATGTGAAGGAGACTGAAGAAACAGAGACTAAATTATGACAGTCATGACCAGCCACGTTTTGCTGCAGACAAACTTTTGGCTATTAAAAACATCAAATCTAAAAAAATTAAAAAAAATTCCCATGGAAAATCATTTTTCATAATAAAATCAAATACTATAAACCCAATTTCTCACATCCACAACCTTACATACCTTTTAGTTATGAAGAACGGGAAACAGTCGACAACTTCTATCACCTCCTCTTCGACACTTTCTTTTGACTTTTCCTTCGTCAGAGTCGCTGCCTCGGCACCAAGTTCTAAATCGTCGTCCTCATGTTTTGAAGTATCTGCAATCGCTATGTCAGTTGCCGTATCTGTCGCCTTCTTATCCTTTTCCTTTTTCACGATTGGAATTCTATAATACTGTCTGTCAGGCTTGTCGACGTGAACTTTTTTATTTGGATCTTCCGGAAACTTGTATTCAGTTTCTTTCGGTTTTTCTTTGTCTTCCACTTTGTTGCCTTTCGACTCGGTTTTGTTTGCCAATGCTTTGTTGAAGTCGGCGTATTGTTCACGCTTGGTATTGAATGCCTTGTCCACGTCCTGTATGAAGATAGATGGAAATTTGTGTAAGTTAAGCTTCTCACACCTAAACATCTCACATGGACTTTTCTAGGTTAATTTAACCCTTTCACCCCTAAGTAACTGAATTGGATTTTGATACATTAATTTTGCAACCAATCCAATCATCACAAAATGATTTTCAGACTAGTCCATTTATGAAAAGGGGGTGTTTTTGTTTTGTTCTCACAAGCCGGCTCATCTTGATCAACACGTTTTGCCAATACCATTATACAGGCCTGTGGTGTTGACAGGATTAATTTAATGAATATTCCATTAATCAGCAATAGTTTTGGTTATATCTTTTTTACAAAATTTGAAAAGCAAATTCTAATCACAGAGCTCCAGTTAAGGTGCGTAATTTGACCAACTTGGGGTGAAATTTTGGTATTTCTTCATCAAAAATGGCAAGTTGGGAGTCCTTTAGAATCGTCTTATTGAGACGATTCTAAAGCACTCCCAACTTGCCATTTTTGATGGAGAAATAAGAAACTTACCCACCTTAACTGGAGCTCTGAATCACCATTTTCCTTTGTCATTTTTGATTGTACGATTGGATATATTGTTTCTATTTTGCGTGGCCATACTAATATACATAATCCAACTTTCTGATTTTGAGCATGTGCCTGGAATCTGTGCTCAGTAGCCTATTTCACCAACATCGCAAAGTATACTTTTCTAGCAAAGATTAAATTGAGGGAGTAATCATTTATTTTTCCCGAAATGCATTATGTCATATAGAACTAACGACTGCATATATTTGATGATTAAAAGTATGCAGAATTATTATAAATTCAGTATAATAAAAAATAATAAATTTATCCTAAAATTGAAAATTTCTCCCTCAAAGTATACAGTCAAACTTGTGTTAAGAGACCACTCAAGGGAACTGCCAAAAGTGGTCTCTTAACAGAGGTGGTCTCTTAATAGGGACAGCCATGTGGAGTGGGTACGCGGATGATATATAAAAAACAATACAGTGACAACACAGTCAAGTAATAACATGTACACACATACAGCCGAACTTCGATGGGTCGAACCCTGGTAAACTCGTCAGCCATGCTTGCCTCGAACTAGCCTTTAGGTCCCGGCAGAATTCCTATATAAATACGTTAAAACTACCCGGTATAGGTCAAACTTGTGAAAGTCGAACAACCCTCAATGCGTCGAATCGCTGTCACGCCCGGTCGTGTATAAATCCACTATAAACACCACAAAAACTCGAACATGTCAGACGATTGTCTCCAGACTAGTTGATTGACTTTCACACCTATTGTTAACCGGTTGTCAAACAAATCTCAAGTGGTCATTTGAGCGTATACAATAACGGCAGTCGTGACCAGCATACGTGGTAATTATGCATTGATCAATGTCGGCGAAGTTGTTAGTTAATTAAAGTGGTAATTTATGGGACTGGGTTCGATGTGATAGTAAATTATGATATGCAGTGAATGTGGTTCCGGGTCCGAAGTAGTGATGGGGCGACTGGGCATGCAGCTATTGATTTATCAGTGTATGACGAGCGATGTAATTTTATACCTACAAGCATGCGCATCATTTTATGGCAAATACATATTCATTCACAAAGATTTATATTTGATTAGATAAATATTTGTCATGAAATTACGCAAATGCCAATAGGTACAAAATCAGATATGCTTTCACATGATCGTATCGGACGGGGCAATCAAGTCCGCCAATTGTATTTCGTAATCATTTTCTGTTGTTCTCATGTTCTATTGCTGTATAATGGCTATTTAATTAAAAACACACATGAGTTTGCCGCTTTCTTTATTTTAGTAAAGCCTGTTTCTGTTAATAAACGACTGTGACAATCAACCGTAAATGCAAATGTAAGCGCATTTATATGAAACAACGTGTCGTAATGACGACTTGTTTCACTTAGTACACTGACCAACTCGTAGATCTGAAATGGTTACAGTAGAAAATCCCGATGGGTCGAACAACGGATGGGTCGAACTAAAACTTAACCCCGCAGGCTGTTCGACCCATCGAAGTTCGACTGTATATGTATGTTTATTAAAGTAATAACATGTACAATGGAAAACATAAGTTTGAATACACTGCAGCTCCATTATAACGCGGTGGTCGGGGTCCAAGATTTCAAACCGCGATCGAATCCGACCGCGTTATAAAATTTCGGGACATGCACGGGTACTGGTACTGCACGGGTTACTGGTATCATTCGCATTTCGGTTACAAACTATTGCGGGAATTCCATTAGCAACGGACCCATATAAAATCATGTCATTTGAACAGAAGTTAAAGTAATTATTAATAATGCCTATAACATACAAACTTGTATGTATTAATGTATTAAACATAGGATTTATTTATAAAATCATGCTTATTACGTTGTATAGTGCTCGCGATAGACAGACGCTTATTACAATGTATACTACTCGCGATCAACAGACGCTTAAACGGATTAATTGATAATAAATAATGCCTATGGTCACGTGTCCTGCCTATTCATGCGGTTGATACGTGCATAATCGCAGGATGTGGGGTCACGTGATCTATTGTTTACGCTGCAAGTCATATTGATGAATGAAATTTACGATTTAAGCGAGATTGCCGTGGGCTGCAGTGTAAACAATAGACCACATGATCCCATACCAGATAATGCTGAAACACCACTCTATTTATAGAACGCTAAATATTACACCTGGGAGTAAAGAAAAAGAAAGGCGATCGAACAGGCAACCATTTATTAGCGACAAGTATGTGTAATTCAATTGATTAATACATATGCTTATTCATGGGCGCTGACAGTCGCCGACGGTCGTTAAACGCGTCGTATTTTGACGGAATGGGCCGTATTTATACGGTCGCTGGTCGCAGACAGCAGGTGGTCGTTCATTGCAAGTACGTTATTATGGGAAATTCGTCGGGCGGGATTCAAACCGGTCGCCTACAGCAGGTGGTCGTTTATTACAAGTGGTCGTTAGCACAAGTTTGACTGTACTTTGCTAAATAAGTATACTTTGCAATGTTGGTGAAATATGCTACAGGTCATGGAACAAGGACTTCTTGACAGGGAATCCATCTTAAGCCCACATCGGGCTGAGATTGACATTTGGGCCTGTGATTATACTACATAGCATGTACTCTTGCTCTAAACCAGGAGGATAGATTTGATGTATTGATGTTTAACAGCCTATCAACAGGTAAGATCATTTAAGGCCAGGCCAACGGGTTCAATCCAGTATTCAACCTCCTGCATTGGAGGGAAAATCCCAAAATTCCAACTGAATATTTACATCGATTCAGACCCGAAATTAGAATAACCTGTCATGGTGCAGGTCCATACCACATCACTTGGCCCCTTCCCCTAAAAGTAATAGGATTAGGACAACCGTCATATTATACAATAATGCCAAAGACGTACCGGAGAGTCAAACCAGGTCTCCATTCGGGATATCGGTAAGGATGAATTCTGATCGTTAAATTACCCATCTCCCACCTGCCACCTACCCAGGAGTTGAAGTTCGACCAATCAAGCTTCCAGAATTTGAGAATGAGAATGGAGTATGTGTTCAGCAAGTATATTACCGTAATCACGAGCCCTGATCTCTGTCAACACTATCATTGTTCGCGCTATGTGCCCAGTAGCCTATTTCACGAACATTGCAAAGTATACTTTGAGGGAGAGATTTTCAATTTTAGGATAAATTTATTAATGTTTATTATACTGAATTTATTACATTATCACAGCCATTTTGGCTGTGATAATGTAATAAATTCAGTATAATAATTCTGCATACTTTTAATCATCAAATATATGCAGTCATTAGTTCTATACGAAATAATGCATTTCAGGAAAAACAAATGATTACTCCCTCAAAGTATACTTTGCTAGATAAGTATACTTTGCAATTTTGATGAAATCGGCTACAGATTGCCATCGGTTGACCTACCTTTTTATCCTTGCCGGTGACATTGCCATTGTGTTGTTTGGGATTGGAGGAAGTCTGGCCGTCCTGGAGAGCCGTGTGTGTCCCATTGCCCATTATGGGTGCCATGATCATACCCTGCTCTGTAAATACATGGTGTTCACTATCAATATCTACAACAGTCAACATAAATCTGAGCAAGGTGTTGGTACGATATATGGAAAATAATCAACACAAATAGATTCATAGGATGCAAAAAAATGTGATAGGGTTTAATGTCCCAGTAACATATGTTTGCTCCATGAAGTCAATATTTCCGTTACAAATTTTGCATCATGTTCATCGAAGTTGCCTTCGAACACGATTTTCCCCCAAATCTACTTAGATATAGAGAATATTCCATCGTACATTTTGAATAGCGGGAAATAATACACGAGTGTCCGTCAAATTCTGTGTAAACAACGAGTAAGAGAAGCGAACGAGTTGTTTACTGTTACACGGAAGCCGACGTACACGAGTGTATTATCTGAAGCTATTCAAGCATGTACGATGGAATATCCTATTTATTACACTTCCACGGCAGATATATATGCACATTAAGTCTATTTTTTGAGATTACAATCAATGAATTGTGATGTGCGCATGAATAGTTACACAATGACGTGTTTTTCCGCTTTTTGGCGTCATGTTGTGTGACGTCATATTTGACGTCATGTAAACTGTTTGAAATCCAAATTACGCGGCTGTTTTTATATGAACTAGATATATTTGCGTGCATGTTTGGAATGTGTTAACTCGCATTAACATTGTAGGTTAGTCGAGATCCTCTTCAAGATTTCCAATAATTTTATTTTGACTGTAATAAAAATTAAACATTTTGCATGGTAGCTTGCGGTATCCAAGAAATCACGTGCGCAATTACGGATGTTCTCTTCACTGTCTATTATTTGTAAGGAGTTGATTACGGGTTTTCTGGAATAAATATTAATTTGCATTATTTTACAGTCACTCTTTTTATTAAATTCTCGACCACTTTGATCTTTATCAAAATAGTCTGAAACTGTATTGCTAAAGACAATGTGGTTGAAAATTTAAAAAAGAGTGACTTTAAAATAATGTGTATTAAATGTGCTTCCTTCGATGGTTATATATTAATTCTAACCGTGTTTATCCACATCCGCAAGTGAGTGATCATCTTCGAAGTCATCGGGTCCGACCGAGTTGGCATGGGCAGATTTCTTCTTCAGGCAGCAGCAGCAGAGATCGTAGATTCTGTGAAAGGCCAGCTTCAGTTTATTGTCGTCGGCGTCTTCTTTCGCTTTACGCAGTGTGTCCGAGGCAAACGCATTCAACAGCAGGGCGAGGAACAAATTTAGTACCTGAAATGTGGCACATATATGAGACACGCCATGTGATTTTGTAACTTCGGACATCCGCGTAATTTTTGTGAAATACGTTTACAAAATTTACAATATATTCCGTAAATGGCGTCAAAAGCTGACAAAAATTTCAGAGTACATGCGGAATATAAGTCTGCATGTACTCTGAACATTTTGTCAACTTCTGACTTTATTTATGGAAAATATTGAAAACATATATTTAACCCTTTCACCCCTAAGTAACCTTAACTATGCAACCAATCCAACTGTCACAAAATGATTTTCAGACTAGTCCATTTATGAACAAGAGCTGTAGGAGAACAGCATAGTTCAACTACGAGGGTTGTCGATGTACACATAGCTTGACAAAGAAGGTGGCTGCGGCCTGCATAAAAACCTTAACCAAGGTTGACTAAAAACATTAACCAAGGGATTATTGATGTACGTCACTAGGAGATAAAGTTTTCCAAGTATGGTTGCTGTAGGCCCAGGAGTATTCCATATACAAGCTTGACTAAAAACTGTAACCAAGGGGAGATAACTAAGTAATCCAAGGATAAAAGTAGGTCAAGGTCAAATATAGGTCAGGGATTATTGATGTACATCATTAGGAGATGAAGTTGTCCAAGTATGGTTGATGTAGGCCCAGAAGTATTCCATATACAAGCTTGACTATAAACATTAACCAAGTAATTGAAGGTTAAATGTAGGTGAAGGTAAAATAAATGTCAGGGGTTATTGATGTACATCCCTATGAGAAAAAGTTATCCAAGTATGGTGTCTGTATGCACAATAGTATTCCATCTACAAGCTTGACTAAAAACCTTAACCAAGGTTGAGTAACTAGATGGCCGCGGCCTGCATGTCGAGCCTTGTGGCGAGGCAGGGACACTAAAAAAAAAGATATAGTATAACGAAAAACTTTAACCAAAAAACTTAAGCAAAAACTTTAACCGGACACACGTACGTACGTACATACGTACGTACGACAAAGTGCCGACTATATCGCGCTTTCCGCAAGCGGGCGCGAACATTTTTTTAACCAAAAACTTCAAAGTAATTTGACCTTGACATTGGGCACAGGGGCCGCACGGGAGGGGGGTAGAATGAAAATATAGATGATGATAAACACCCATGTGAAGTTTCAAGGTAATGGGCAAAGCAGTTGCAGAGATATAGTATAACGAATAAATTTAACCAAAAAAAACCAAAAACTTTAACCAAAAAACTTAACCAAAAAACTTAACCAAAAAACTTAACCAAAAATTTTTAACCAAAAAACTTAACCAAAAACTTCAAAGTAATTTGACCTTGACATTGGGCACAGGGGCCGACGGGAGGGGGGTAGAATATATATGATGATGATAAACACCCATGTGAAGTTTCAAGGTAATGGGCAAAGCAGTTGCAGAGATATAGTATAACGAACTAACAAAAAACTGAATAATTTACACAAAAAACTTTAACCAAAAAACTTAACCAAAAAACTTCCAACTTTAATTGACCTTGTAACATTGGCACAGGGGCCACACGGGAGGGGGTAGAAAATGACTATAGATGGGAAATTGATAAACACCCAAAAATGTGAAGTTTTCAAGGGTAATGGGCAAAAAAGTTGCAGAGAAATTTAGGTATAACAAAAAACTTTAACAAAAAACTTTAACCAAAAAACTTAACCAAAAACTTTAACCAAAAAACTTCACCAAAAAACTAAACCAAAAAATTTAACCAAAAACTTTAACCAAAGAACTTAAGCAAAAACTTCAAAGTAATTTGACCTTGACATTGGGCACAGGGGCCGCACGGGAGGGGGGTAGAATGAAAATATAGATGATGATAAACACCCATATGAAGTTTCAAGGTAATGGGCAAAGCAGTTGCAGAGATATAGTATAAGGAAAAAATTTAACCAAAAAACTTAACCAAAAAATTTAACCAAAAACTTTAACCAAAAAAACTTAACCAAAAACTTCAAAGTAATTTGACCTTGACATTGGGCACAGGGGCCGCACGGGAGGGGGGTAGAATGAAAATATAGACGATGATAAATACCCATGTGAAGTTTCAAGATAATGGGCAAAGCAGTTGCAGAGATATAGTATAACAAAAAACTTTAACCAAAAACTTTAACCAAAAAACTTAACCAAATAACTTAACCAAAAACTTTAACCGGACACACGTACGTACGTACGTACGTACGAACATACGTACGTATGTACGTACGCCAAAGTGCCGACTATATCGCGCTTTCCGCAAGCGGGCGCGACAAAAACCTTAACCAAGCGGAATTAAGTAAGTAATTTAAGGTTAAATGTAGGTCAAGGTCAAATATAGGTCAGGGGTTGTTGATGTACATCACTAGGAGATGAAGTTGTCCAAGTATGGTTGGTGTAGGGCCATGAGTATTCCATCTACAAGCTTGACTAAAAACCTTAACCAAAGAGAATTAAGTAAGTAATTCAAGAGGAAATGTAGGTCAAGGTCAAATATAGATCAGGGGTTATTGATGTACATCACTAGGAGATGAAGTTGTGCAAGTATGGTGGGTGTAGGGCCAGTAGTATTCCATATACAAGCTTGACTAAAAACCTTAACCAAGGCGTGACGGTGACGCCGACGCCGACGCCGGGGTGACAACATAAGCTCTACTTATTCTTCGAATAGTCGAGCTAATAATTATTCTTCGAATAGTCGAGCTAAAAAGGGATGGTTTGTTAAAAAAAAAAAGAAAATTACTTGCAAAAAGTGCAGATCCTGTGAGACAGCGGCTTATCTGGATCTGTACTGTTTGCAAACGCCGCTATAGCGGGCTTTCAGGTTCAAAGGGTTATGGAAAATAAAAGTACCATAATTATTCCAACAGAGGCACATGCTCTAATAAATGCCCATCCCTCAGTTTTCACGTTGAAAATGACCGAATTTCTCCAAATAAATACTTTTTCATCAATAACAAAAGTCACCTTCCCAAATTTTTTATTTGATGAAATTACATCAAATTTTGATTTTATTGCGAAAAAAGTTTTTCCAATGGGAATTTAACAAGTGGGCAAAAAATAGGTTTAAAAAAAAATGGAATCTGTGGGCCGATTTTAAAAATGTAACATTTGTTTTCTTAGTTATATCATTTCCAAGCTATCTCGCCAGGTTTCGGAGTCAACTTCTAAATGTTTTCGTTTTTCGACTCTGCCCGTCACCGTCCATCTCCTTTTTACCGTTAAGTTCCAATAGGAAAATTGTATTTTTTTTTTTTTCCGCTATACAATCAGTATTTGATGGAATTTAATAAAAAAAAAAAATTGGAGAGGGTGACTTTTGTTATTGATGAAAAAGTACAAAAAGTACAAAAAGTACAAAAAGTACTTACATTTAAATATGTACGTGTTTATAGCATTTATTATTTGTTTAGTGTTTATAGCCAAAAGTACTTACATTTAAATATGTTTTAACGTGTTTAATAGCCAAAAGTACTTACATTTAAATATGTTTTAAGGTGAAATACATTTGTTTTGGTTTAATAGCCAAAAGTACTTACATTTAAATATGTTTTAACGTGTTTAATAGCCAAAAGTACTTACATTTAAATATGTTTTAACGTGTTTAATAGCCAAAAGTACTTACATTTAAATATGTTTTAACGTGTTTAATAGCCAAAAGTTTGTCGGAACGTGTTTAATAGCCAAAAGTTTGTCGGCAGAAAACCGTGGAACAGACTTTGATACAGCAATGATAGTGGTGTATTTGACAGAGATAATATATATTGTCCAGTCCAGAAATTGCCCCCCCCCCCCCCACCCCCACCCCCCCCCCACCACCCCCCCCACCGAGTACGGATTTCTGTCACACAAAGCTCCATTTTCAGTTCATATTTTGACTTGTACATATCAACCATATATGAACCGGACCAAGTTTAAACAACGTTCGATTCCGTTCGATTCCGTCCGATTCAAATTTCTCTGCAGAATGTTCAGACTAACTACATAGTTATGCTGCTAAATAAGTGTTAACGGTTGGAACATGGTCATCATTAAAAGCAAGAAACCACAGTCGTATTGATGAAAAATAAGATTTACCCGAGACCTCATGGGGGGCCGCCATTAATCCAGTGTAAACAATAGACAACGTGATCCCATTCCCTGAGTAGCCCCCGCTTAGTGAGACGGTGTGCTAATCATGATAATATGTACCCCAACAATAATTGGAAACGGTTTGAATTTCTCGGTAAAAACTACGAAAATCATAAAAAAATAACGATTTATAGTTAACAGTACGCGTGTAAACGGTATTACTCGCTCATCTGATTGTCATTTGTCGTCGATAGAGATTTAACGTACTGATCTGGTCTGAATTTATTGTCAACTTTCAACGTCATTTACCGAATATATGACTGATTTTGGAAAAAAATAACGGCAAAATACGATGACGTCTGCTCTGAAATCTGTCGACTTGCGACGTAATTTAAAGAAATTTGATTATATTTTAATATCGGCTACACCTGGGACTAATTACGAATTTATGTATGGTCCTTGGCTACACCCGACACATTACACAGATCTAATTATAAATACACGTGTCGCTTTGTGTGGAAAAAATTGATAAAGCGCAGCCCTGTGACGAGTTGTTGATCTGATGACATCACACAGCTGTAAATTTTTACCCTTAGGAAATGTTTTGAAATCGACGCGTCGTTTTGATGTGTGCCGCACACCTCACTTTCGGAGACAACGTGACAATTAACGATACACTCTCGATTATACGCAGATCTACTAGACGGCTGGTTATTTAAAAAAAATTGATTTTCGGAGGCCGGAATGTTAAAAGTGTGAGACATATTTTAAATTTTTCAGTACACCTTCAACGATATTGTTTTTGGAAAATCAGTAATATTTTCCGTAAAATGGTGTTGAAAAGTTGACCAAAAAAATTCTATCACCGTATTTAGTTTTGCCGATATGATTTTAAAAAATCAGTAATTTTCTGTAAATGGTGTTGAAAATTGACACAAAATATATCGCCGGATTTCGCTGATATTCATTTAGAAAATCACCAATATTTTCCGTAAATGGTGTTGACAAAAAATTCAGCGCTCACACGGAATTCAAATCAAATAAAAAATACTAATTTAATAAATAGACGCCGAAGGCTAGTGTGTTTACGGCCAGTGAATTCTGGTCGTGGTAGCCACAGGCGCAGTTCGAACAGTGTTATGATCAGATGGGAGGACATTAATTATTTCAAATTCATAAAAAAATGTTTGCTGTCCGAAAATTTAGCTTATTCTAAAAGAGCCAAAGTCAAATGCAATATTAATTGTGACAGCCAAACAAATATATTGTGGGACAAATTATACGGCATATACAGTACCTCAAACTTAAAAAAAAGCAGTAACAAACTGTCTGTGTAAATATTATTTACAGACGGACACTTTCATCCTTGGTAAGTTTCTATCAGTTTCTAGCTATTTTTATTAAAATCGTAAAAATATTAAAATCACAAAATTAATGTGGAAAAAAAATATACCAAGTCGAGGTTTGAAACCCCGACCCTTTCGGGAATTGGTAATTCAATCATAAAAGTTGGCGACCTTAACCTCACGACTATCGTACCATTTACGATGGTTACATTTGTACAGAAGTACAATCAGTATTACGCAAAAATTTGAACGTAATAATTATAATTAGTTGCAACTCTGTCTACAACGATACCGTTACAGCGATACGCTATTGAAACAACATGTACATGTATTAGTACTCATAACATAACAAAGTAATGTATCATTATATATCACAGGAGATAGATTAAAACTATATATACTAATAAACAGAACAATCCGCTTGGCTCGTATGCAAATAGTTCCCGTACGTGGTGTATATTGATTATCTCCCTTGCCAAAAGTAATTCGCTGATTTATTAATTCCAAATAAGACGTGTTTGCGTAATGTTAGTCTAAGTACTATTATATTTACACCCGGACGCATTTGAATTGTTTTGTACATTGTTTAGAAATGTGTTTCATGTATATACAAACAATAATTGACCATCCAAGACGAGCTAGAATTAGGACAAGGTAAGTAGAAATGGGTCTGAAAAGGCAGGTGCATGTGACACCTTACCCACCATGGTTAACTCTTACTATGCTGAATTAATTCTCGTTACGAGCCGGCTCATCTGGATCTGCACTGTTTGCATAAACCACTATAGCGGGCTTTCGGGTTCAAAGGGTTAATCCTTACAATGCTGAATTAAAATTTGTCGTCTGCAGTTTATTTTCCATTTTTCTCATCAAAAACATGGTTTGACAGTACTTTAGAATCATTTCCAATGATGGAAATGATTCTAAAATGCTGACAAACCATGTTTTTACTGAGAGAAGAGACAAAATACGACACATCAGCAGACGACAATTTTCTGTTCCCGCACTCTAAGGGTTAAGGCAAACCAACACTCACAATGAAATTGCCCAGGATGAGTGTAGGTAGGAAGACAGCCATGCAAACTTCGTCGGCCGCCCGCATACAGTCCCAGAGTGGCTCAATCCACTCGCCACACAACACTCGGAATATCATCATGAACGAGTGGAAGATGTCCTTGAAATGCCATCTGAAATCAGGCAAAATTTGGTAAGTAATTGATTTGATTTATTGGTTTGACGGCCTGTCAACAGCTAAGGTCATTTAAAGGCCGGGCCAAAAGGTTCAATCCTGTAATTAACCTGCTGCATAGGGGGGAAATTCCCAAAATCAAAACAGAATATTTACTTCGAAATAAATATATATTCAGCCCTGAAATTAGAATAACCTGACCTGGTGCTAGGTCCATACCACACTAAGGTCACTTGGTCCCTTCCCCTAAAAGTAATAGAAACATTCTGAAATACCATAATAACCCTAAATATTCGGACAATATTTATATATACAATAACATGGAACATCATCATGAACGAATGGAAGATGTCCTTAAATGTTAAAGTGCCATCTGAAATAAGGCAGAACTTGGAAATGAAACATTCTTAAATACCGTAATAACCTTAAATATTCGGACACACTCTATATAAATACAATACACATATAACATGGAATATCATCATGATCGAATGGAAGATCTCCTTAAATGCTAAAATGCCATCTGAAATAAGGCAGAATTTGGTGTCAGATGAAAGATTCTTAACTACTGTAATAATCCTAAATATTCAGACACACTCTACTGTGTTCATAATGCTCACATGTATCAAGTGTCCAAATATTGAAATAATCCGTCAAGTAATATTAAAGTCATACCATGATGACGAAGCTTGTACAAACTTCTTGACATTTCAGATGACGACGATGGAAAAAACAGCGACTATAGTCGCGCCTTCTGCTAAAGCAGGCGTGACCAAAACAAAATGTTACGAACGTACGCATGCACGTACATACATAAGCACGTACATGGACTAACGCTATATCCCCTCTTGCCTAACTAATGGCGAGGGGATAATAATCTGGGGCCAGTTTCACTAAACTTCGTAGGACTAAAATGTTTGTAAGTGCAAATTTAGAAACGTCTGGAAATTTAAATTGATGGATTTACATTAATAAATGTAAATCCAAATGTGTTTACAAGAAAACAATGTTAATGTGCAATTTACAGACTATCATAATTTTGCACATTTTTGTCGTACGAAGTTTAGTGAAACGGGCCCCTGGGCAAGATTAACGCATGCGGTGGTGTAATACGTTACCTCGGTACTGGATCTGGAGCGAACTTCTCTGCCGTGTAGGACTTATTGAACAGTTGGAGCCCGATGACAGCGAAGATGTAGATCACGATACACAGGATCATGGTGAGGTTAGCCAACGCTCCCAGGGTGTTCATAATGATGGACAGGAGCAGTCTCATAGTGGGCCACGACTGGGCCAGCTTGAACACTCGCAGCTGGAAATACAGTGGAACCTCTCTAAACCGGACAACAAGAAACATACGTGATCATAATTTTGATGGGTTTCTTGGTCATTTATCTCAGGTGACACTGCCTGTTCGTGATCGTGTAGCACACAACTATGGATCAAAATAATCAAATGCTTGATTTACTGTGAAACCTCGCTAAACCGGACACCCTGGGGAGTGTGTCAGGATTAGTGAGGTTTCACTGTACATCAAGTAATTCAGTGTTAGTTTAGAGAACAGCATGGCTCGACTATTGCCGTATTATTATTATTATTATTATTATTATTATTATTATTGGCCAGCGCACCGAGGGTGTTCATAACGATGGACAGAAGCAGTCTCATAGTGGGCCAGGACTGGGCCAGCTTGAACACTCGCAGCTGGAAATACATCAAGTGATTTATTATAGGAAAACACAACATAATACTCACTTTTTATTATGTTTAATGTCAGAATTAGCGTTAAAACAACAATACGGCTGAAATCAGACTGCCACTCTCAATGCAAGATTACACTCGAGACGGTTCAAATAAGTGGTTTAACAGCAATATAGTTTCATCAGGAAATATTTACACTGTCCATAAATTCATTAAAATTTGTTTGACATCGTTAAAATACACGACGTCCATCATTGTTGTCAATAACGTCACGCTATTGACCGGCAACCGCTGTTCTATGAATTGTGAAAAGAATGGCGTAAAACAATAAGATTCTCAATATGAACGCCGTATTTGGTTATTTAAATTTTTGAAACTATCCGAAAATGCAATGTAAATATAAGAAATAAAACCATGGGCAGTTGCGGTTACTGTAGTACGAAAAACATTTGGCCCTTTGAACTCCACGCATTTTAAATAGACCAAATGTTGTTCATACTGCAGTAGATGAAACAGCTCATGGTTTTATTCCTTAAATAATGAAAAATGTTGAATCAGAAGCAGTACCTGGCATGAAATGTGTTACCGTAATAATCCTACATATTCGGACACCATTTGTTTTGGGGAAAACCTCTCCCAAAACAAATTGTATCCAAATACTTTGCTATCATGATAAACTAGTACAAGCATACTAACCCTAAATATTGTGACACTCTTTGTGGTGGGAAACATTGGGGCCGTTTCACTAAACTTTGTACGACTAAAATGTTCGTAAGTGCAAATTTAGGATCGTCTGGAAATTTCAATTGATGGATTTACATTTATTGAGCATAGTTAATGTGAAACTTAGACTTATTTTTGCACTTACGAACAGTTTAGTCGTACGTAGTGAAACGGGCCCATTATGTATATATGTCTTTTCCAGAATAAATTGAAAGTGAAGTGAATGGGTTTAACGTCCCAGCGACAGCTAAAGTTATATAAAAAAGGGATCACAGTTTAAAGTCTCATCAGACAGACCAGTGAGATGGAAATACTATGCAAGTATTCTTCACGTTTAAGGTGAGGCTTGAACTCACAACCTCCGGTATTGAAGTCCAATGCCATATCCCCTAATAAATATATTCTGTATCTACATTGCTTGGCCCTAAATGATACTCTTTTGTGTTGATGGGCCGTTAAGCACTATTCGATTCCATTCCAGAATAAATTGTGTCATAATATATTTAGGTTTACAATGGCAAGTCAATACTGCACTTACCAGCCTGAAGGTCCTGAACACAGAGAGGCCGTCAACGTCCTCCACCCCAAGGTCAACGAGGCTGGCGATCACAATGATAAGGTCAAATATGTTCCAGCCAACCTTGAAGTAAAACCGCGTCAAAGCCGAGATTTTTAAAATCGCTTCCAGAGTAAATATTGCCGTGAAGACCTGAAAATAATAAATATTTATGAGGATTACATTCAGTAACTAGAGAAAGTGAGCAGGGGCACATGGATACACCCAGCCACCGCCTGGATCCACAAATAAAAGCTTGTCGGACGGACAAACGGACGGAAGGACAGACGGAATTACGAAAACTATATACCCCTCGATATACTTTGTTTGCCGTGGGTATAAATATGCATAGACAGTGCAAATGGTGGTCACAGCAGTATAAACACATAAACAACAAGATGAAATGGTCTACCATCCTTGTAAAAGAGGGGACAGCAGTTTCAAGTCTCATCCGCAACATAATATTAAAATATACAAACTAGAAATATGGCCTGCGAATGGTGAAAAGTACTTAGAGGTACCGTAATAACCCTAAATATTTGGACACCACATTTGTTTTGGGTTTCCAAAAACAAATTGTATCCAAATACACCGAAATTGTGATAACAAGTACAACCATACTAACCATAAATATTTGGACATTCTTTGCTGATAGAAACCAGTCATGTGTGTTTCCAAGACTTGAAGTATGAATTGTGTCCGAATATTTAGGGGTTTTATGGTAATACACAGTTTGCTATTCTGAAGAAAAAAAAACTTACATAGTTTGCGATCCTGAGCGTGAAGGCCAGCTCATCAGACATGCCGTGGTGCTCGAGCATCATGAAGACGGTGTTGAGAACGATACAGATCATGATGAACAGGTCAAACAGGGGCTCGGACACGATGACAAACATGGCCGCCTGGATACGGAGCCAGGGCACGAACCCGTGACCCCCGCAGCAGCATGAGTAGCAGCATTCACAGTTACGATTACGTAACTCGTTCTTCTCGGCCTTTTCGTCAAAGTTCTCCTCAACTACAAACATATGAGATACGCCATGTTTGTTTATTTACAGAAAATGTGATAAAGCAAATGCAGAATAGTATTCCGCATTTGAACATTTTGTCATCTTTTGTAAACGTATTTAATAAATTACGCAGATGTCCGAAGGTACAAAATGACGGTTAGCGCAATCGGTAATGAGCAGGCTTCTCACCAATGCGGCCCGAGTTCGATGCTCGAACGGGGCAGTATATGGGATGGTATGGTGGTAGCCAGACCGGACAAGTGGGTTTCCTCCGGGTACACTTAAACATATATGAGAAAGGCCATATGATTTTGTACCCAAGAAAATCTGTGATTTTGCTTGAAAACTATTTACAGAAACTGTGATATTTTCTGTAAATGATGTAGAAAGTTCACAAAATTTTCATAGCAAATGTGGAATTCCTTCACGGTAAATATAGTAAATATTGTAACTATACTTAATGAATATCTTCTGTATACAAAATCACAGGACAGATCTCATATGTGGCTGTGCCTGGAGAAATTGGGCTTATATGATTTTGTGACCAGTGTATATCAGTTAAGTGTATCTCCTGATCAAATAGCATACTCCTGTAACCTGATAATGATCTATATTGCTTGTTAGAAGTATGACGGATGTTTCATTGATGGAATAGCGAATGGGTAGGGTAGGGTATATTATATACCCTATCTGTTCGCTATTCCGTCAATGTTGCTTGTTAGAAGCATGGCAATTGTTTCATATATGGAATGGCAAACAGTGCAGATCCTGATCAGACTGTGCGGATGCACAGGCTGATCTGGATCTACACTGGTCGCTTTACCCATAAACCCCATTTCTTCAGTGACAGCCATATGTGGCTTATGGGATATTTTCATAGATGTACCTCGCAGACTGTCGTTTTGCAAGAAATTTCTCATCCAAATATAGGTGGAGACTGTTCAAATGAGTGGTCACAACATGTACATGTACTTTCATTGAGAAACAATGTCACTGAACTATTTCAAAACTTTCAAACCCGTAAAGGTGTATTCCAAATGTCAACTATGATGGTAAGGCTATTTAACCCTTAAAAGGCAGTAAATTGACGTCTGCTGTTGTGTCGTATTTTCTCTTTCTTTCTGAAGAAAAACAGAGTTTAACAGCACTTTAGTAAAATTACTATCATTTCCAATGAAAATGATTCTAAATTGCTGCCAACCATGTTTTACTTGAGAAAACTGGAAATTAAAAAAAGCAAGAATGGTAAACAGTTGCTGTACCGGTGTCACCCTCCCGGAATATTCTCCCCTCCCGGAATATTCTCCCCTCCCAGAATATTCTCCCTCCCAGAATATTCTCCCCTCCCAATATTCTCCCCTCCCGGAATATTCTCCCCTCCCGGAATATTCTCCCCTCCCAGAATATTCTCCCCTCCCGGAATATTCTCCCCTCCCGGAATATTCTCCCCTCCCGGAATATTCTCCCCTCCCAGAATATTCTCCCCCATCCAAATATCTCCACCCCACCCCCACCCCTAAAAATTTGTGAAGATCTGGAACTGTAATATTTCAGACAAACATTGCCAAGTGGATTTTGCCAGCCAGCAGTGAAAGTGTAATTGGTTCATTGGCTGGAATAATGTTTTGATTGATTGACAGATTGGTTGTGTGACTGCAGTTAATGGTTGTTAAAGGTACATGCCCACTCAGTAGCCACACAATGTTCTTTATAGGAATTAAATAAGTGTATAATTGTGTCACTATTCCACTAGTTCTAAAATGTACCAGTGCCCACTATACAGATATAATCATTTGGTACTATTTATTTTACTGATAGTGACTCGCAGTGGTATCAGGCTATTGTCATATGCAAATGAGGCATGATATTGTTTAATTATTTATACTAATTAAATGTGTCACCTGACAAAGTAATATTTTCGACAGATTATAAAGTATTATCATTGCACATCAAAAAATAAATATAGAGAATAAATAGTGATGTCTGTTAACATTTTAAGGAAACATGGTTATCGCCCCTGATATCAATGTGGAAATTTATGTCTGATATAAAATATATAACTAGAAATGGACGCTTGTCGACAAGCGCATGTGTATCCCCCTCCCCAGATACACAAGTAGTTTGAAAAAAGGGTGTTCAAGTTATGCTCCGGAGACAAAATCAGTGACGGAAAAACAAAGGGAGATAACTAAAGAATTAGTGATGCAAGAGTTGTCATTCTTGCGGGACACACCTTTAGGGTCGTGGTCTATGCATGTGTGAAGTTTCATGAAAATATTCCAAAGGGTGTTCGAGTTATGCTCCAGACACGAAATCAGTGCACGAAACAACAAAGGGAGATAACTAAGAAATTAACGACGCACGAGTTGTCATTCTTACGTGCGACACACCTTTGGGTTGTCTTCTATCCATGTGTGAAGTTTAATAAACTAGAAAATGTGTTCATAGAACACGGATGTCCCACATATCGCTTTGATAATAAATGAGGCCAAATTGCAAGTCAAAATTTTCTTTTACCTGAGCGTTAAAGTTTTTGAAGCACCAAGTATGTGACCTTGACCCTGGGCTTGGCGGGGGCAGGACAAACGTGGATTTGGCACAGGGCGGTAGAGGACCATTAGAGCAATGCATATATGAAATATGAAGCTGATCCGTGAAAGAAAACAGAAATTATAAGATATTTACCTGAGCGTTAAAGTTTTTGAAGCACTAAGTATATGATGTTAACCCTGGGCTTGGCGGGGGCGGGACGAACGTGGATTTGGCACAGGGCGGTAGAGGACCATTAGAGCAACGCATATATGAAATATGAAGTTGATCCGTGAATGGAAAGAAAAATTATAAGATATTTACCTGAGCATTAAAGTTTTTGAAGCACCAAGTATGTGACCTTGACCCTGGGATTGGCGGGGGCAGGACGAACGTGGATTTGGCACAGGGCGGTAGAGGACCATTAGAGCAATGCGTATATGAAATATGAAGATGATCCATGAAAGAAAACAGAAATTATAAGATATTTACCCGAGCGTTAGAAGTTTTTGAAGCACTAAGTATGTGACCTTGACCCTGGGCTTGGCGGGGGCAGGACGAACGTGGATTTGGCACAGGGCGGTAGAGGACCATTAGAGCAACGCGTATATGAAATATGAAGTTGATCCGTGAATTGGAAATAAAAAATTATAAGATATTTACCTGAGCGTTAAAGTTTTTGAAGCACTAAGTATGTGACCTTGACCCTGGGCTTGGCGGGGGCAGGACGAACGTGGATTTGGCACAGGGCGGTAGAAGACCATTAGAGCAACGCGTATATGAAATATGAAGTTGATCCGTGAATGGAAATAAAAATTATAAGATATTTACCTGAGCGTTAAAGTTTTTGCAGCACCAAGTATGTGACCTTGACCCTGGGATTGGTGGGGCAGGACGAACGTGGATTTGGCACAGGGCGGTAGAGGACAATTAGAGCAATGCGTATATGAAATATGAAGATGATCCATGATCCATGAAAGAAAACAGAAAGTATAAGATATTTACCCAAGCGTTAATGTTTTTAAAGCACTAAGTATGTGACCTTGACCCTGGGCTTGACGGGGGCAGAACGAACGTGGATTTGGCACAGGGCGGTAGAGGACCATTAGAGAGCAATGCGTATATGCGTGTTCGAGTTATGCTCTGGATACAAAATCAGAGCACGAAACAACAAAGGGAGATAAGTAAACAAGAATTCCGCGGAATCAGATGCCTCGCCTTGTCCCGCCTTGACCTCGAGCCTGGGCCCGAAAGCAATTTTCACTGGCCCGAACATATTATACAATTATTGACTAGTGAACCATAGAATATCAGATTATATTCTATGGCTCACTAGTCAATAATTGTTTTATTATATGATAATAGTCTGTATATAGCACTTACGACCTTATGCTACTAGACAAAAATTGAAAAAGAATTTGAAAAAAAAAATGAAAAAAAAAACTGGAAAAGAAGTTTAAAAATTAAAAATAATAATGCTTGCTACTGGAGCCCAGAATTTTTTTTAATAGTCCTATATTTATCTACATATATCTGCACAGGTCCACATAATGCCACAATATTTTCAACACAGTTTACGGAAATGTAATATAATCATTTACCTGTATAAATTACCTGTAAGTGGTCAGTGGTCAGTTGCACATGCTAGCACATGCACAGGTGAATAGTCTGTATATAGCACTTACGACCTTATGCTACTGGACAAAAATTGAAAAATAATTTGAAAAAAAAAAAATGAAAAAAAAAAAAATGGAAAAAAAAAGTTTAAAAATAATAATGCTTGCTACTGGAGCCCAGATTTTTTTTCCAGTCAAATTGAAAAATAATTTGAAAAAAAAAATGAAAAAAAATAATGAAAAAAAAAAAAAAAAAAAAATTAAAAAAAAAAGTTTAAAAATAATAATACTTGCTATTGGAGACCAGATTTTTTTTTAATAGTCCTATATTTATCTACATATATCTGCAGAGGTCCACATAATGCCACAATATTTTCAACACAGTACCCAATGTAGTGATTTACCTGTATAAATTACCTGGTCAGCAGTGGTCAAGCACTGGACATCTGCACATGCTAGCCCATGCTTAGCACATGGTTCTCCCAGTTTCTATTGTTCTCTCTACAGGTAAGGTGTACAGAGCACACGAGAAAAGGTATACAGAGCAGACGAGAAAACAGGTCTTCATGCATTATTGTCCAGTTTGTAGAGTGCGCAAAACAAAAAAGGGAGATAACTGAAAAATTAGCTACGCAAGAGTTGTCATTCTTGTGCGCGACACACCTCCGGGTCGTGGTCTATGCATGTGTGTGAAGTTTCATGAAAATATTCCAAAGGGTGGTCGAGTTATGCTCCGGACAGGAAATCAGTGAGCGAAAACAAAAAAGGGAGATAACTCAAAAAATAGCTATGCAAGAGTTGTCATTCTTGTGCACGACACACCTTCGGTTCGTGGTCTAATTGAATGTGTTAAGTTTCATAAAAATATTCCAAAGGGTGGTCGAGTTATGGTCAATCAGTGCGCGAAACAAAAAAGGGAGATAACTAAAAAATTAGCTATGCAAGAGTTGTCATTCTTGTGCGCGACACACCTTCGGGTCGTGGTCTATGCATGTGTGAAGTTTCATGAAAATATTCCAAAGGGTGTTCGAGTTATGCTCCGGACAAGAAGTGTCTGCGGCGGACGCGGACGCGGACGAGGACGAGGACGCGGACGCGGACGCGGACGCGGCGCGCTGTCAAATCCATAGTATCCCCCGACGGAGTCCGGGGGATACAATTAATGCAAATCAATACGTGGGATAATGGTGAATTAATGTTGATTTTGCCAGAAAATGTCTCAGATGATGTTTCTGATATAAAGAACACTTTGTTCCTACTGAGTGGGCATGTATCTTTAACAATTGCATCTAACCTGTTTATCAGATGTAGCAGAAATATTCCAGGAGCTAAATGGTGAACAAAAAAAAACAACAGCAGGTGTAACCTTGATTAGACTGAACTGTAGGTTACACAGATTGCCAAAGTACCAGATATTGATTGTACCTGTACAGCAAACTTTCCATAAATAATGTGGCTCTGACTGGAGAAATGGGGCTTATAGGATTTGTGACCAGTGTAGCTCCTGATCAAATAGCCCATTCCTGTAGCCTGATAACGATCTATGTTGCTTGTTAGAAGAATGACAGATATTTTATTGATGGAATAGCGAATGGGTAGGGTGTATATTGAATAACAGTCTTAATTAACCCTTTCAAAACCACAGGACTGTATCATGTGTATAGTGGTATTGGCAAAAAGTGTAGATCCAGATTAGCCGGCTCGTGACAAGCCGTCTTATCAAGATCTGCACTTTTTGCAAGTAATTTTCATATTTTTAAGAACAAAAACACCACCTTTTCATAAATGGACTAGGCTGAAAATCATTTTGTCAAAAGCAGTATAAGGCCAATTTTATCATAGGCCATAAACCATTCATTTGAGAAGACAATTCAAACGGTACACTTTAAGTAGTTTCCATCCAACACAAAATTGTGTAGGGAGTGGTGTGCATTCACTTCCCAGAATGCTATGCATTAGATTGGTAAAAGGTGGTCGCTTAATGCAAGTGGTCTCTTAACTCTTTGCATGCTAGCGGTGAAAATATCCGCCGAACGAATTAGGAGTATATGTTTTATTTCTCTCTGTAAATATGTCTTGGAATTTCAATTCTAATGAAATTCCAAGACATATTCATGATATTTACAAGGAGAAATAAAAGAAAATATGATGATTTTTTGTCCACTATTTTTTAACTATTTATAGCCCACAAGTTTCCCAGCATGCAAAGAGTTAATACAACCCAACAGCCTGATATGCATGGAATGTAATGATGAGCACCAACACTTGAATGCTCTCAAAAGACAAGTGGTATCGTAATAGGTTTACTTTCAAGTATTATATTGAATGATAACTGATTAACTAGAACATTATGTATCAGTAAATGGGGGGTGTGCATGGGCACAGAAATTAAAGTGTGTGCAAAAATAAACAAGAAACACTAGCTGGTCGGAGATTTACCCCTCAAAAACTTTTTTAAACACAAATTTCTAAGCCATTTGACGGTATCCTTGTGCATGAGTGGGGTACATAATGAAAATATGGAAGATGATAAATAAGTATACAAAGTTGAAAGCCAATCGGACTTACGGTAACAGAGATAGTGGGTAGCCAAAAACTTTAACACAAATCTCGAAAAGACAGACGCACAGATGAATAGGGTGGAGATGAAATAATTTTTTGGGCTACTTAAAAACACAAACTTTTTAATATAAGGAATGAAATGAAAGATTGGGGCTTCATGTCCCAGCAATAGCTAAGGCCATATACAAGGTGCATGATCACGTGGTTGCAACAACAACAACGTCGCCCACACCAAAGTAAGTATTATTTGATATTTTCCTTAATATGCAACTGATGTTGATGAAATATGGCGCAGCAAACGCGTCTTCAGGAGATGCATTTGGTGGTCTAGGGAGTTTGGCACAGACTTATGTCGTTTTTGCAAAGAATCGATTTCCATGTCGGAGACACGGAAATTGATTCTTCGCAAAAATGACAGAAGTTTGGGCGAAAATACAGAGACCACCAAATTCAGCTAAACAAGACGAATTTGATGCGCCATATTTCATCAAAATCCGTTGCGTAATAAGGACACTATAAAAGAATACGTACTTTGAATCGGTACTTGTTGTTGTTGTTAGTACCACGTGATCATACACCTTGATATAGGGATGGGACCACAGTTTAAACTCTCATCCGAGAGACCAGTGAGCTGTAAATACTATGAAAGTATTTTTCATGCCCTATGGTAGGTTTTGAACTCAGAGCTATTGAAGTCCTGTAATTCTACCCCTGACCCATGGCTCATCCCCGTAAGCAAGCAAATTGGCATCGGACTGTCTGATCAGTGCCTACACTCTGACCTGACAAAAGCACAATTACAGTAACCACATCTGCAACTTTGGTAGATTCTGATCATGGAAATGGTGTGGAGCCTGTCAAGGCAGTTGATAGTGGGTCGGGTAAAAAAACAAGAGAAGCATCAGCAAAATGTATGTGTGGTGTGAAAATATTAACCCTTACAACATCTTAATTTTTTGTCGTCTACTGTTTATTTTCTATTTTCCATTTTAATCATCAAAAACATGCATGGACAGCATTTTAGAATAATTTACAACATGCTTTGACTGTCAAACCATGTTTTTATTGAGAAATAAGGCAAGATATAAAAGCAACAGCAAACGACAATTGTTGTGTGTAGCTGTCTAAGCTCCGTGAAAGTTTGTGAACCCAGACGATGATGACGCAAACAACGAGGCCATGGACGAAAAAAAGCAAACTATGGCAAAAACTAGCCGTCCACTCACCATCAATAATGACAACATTCGGGTAGTTCTCCTTCACAAAGTCGCGACCTTTGCTCGATTTCTTCTCCTTGTCGTCATACTGTTCCTCAAGGTCAGGCTGGTAGTCGAGGGTCACCGAGGTGCCCTTGGCCGGGGTCAGGTTAACACCCGAGGATGACACCTAGAAATAGACGCAAACACTGGAGGTGTTAGTCACGTAATTAGTCAGGTAATTAACCCTTTCCCCCCTAACTAGCTGGAATGGATTTTGATATGTTAATTTTGCAACCAATCCAACCGTCACAAAATGATTTTCAGATTAGTCCATTTATGGAAAAGGGGGTGCTTTTGTTCTCAAAAATATGAAATTTACTTGCAAAAAGTGCAGATCCTGATGAGTTTTGTTTTTGCTTGTTTGTTGGGGTTTAACGGCCTATCAACAGCTATGGTCATTTAAGGCCGAATCAATGGGTTTAGTACTAAATCCCATATATTACCTGTACAAGTACATGTACATGTTCAAGTACATTTCAAGTACATGTACAAATGGGGGGGGGGGAAACTCCCAAAATCAGAACTGAATATTTACAATAAAAACTATATATTTAGCCCTGAAATCAGAATAATCCTGATCTGATGCCAGGTCCTCGCCACACCAGAATCACTTGGCACTCTCCCAAAAGCAATAGGATCAGTAATAATCTGACTACTTTTATAATGGGCAATAACCCAATTCAACTCCCAGGTAACAAAAGAGCCAAAGATAAAAACGTACCTGAGGGCCAAACCAGGCAAATCGTGATTCCTATAAAGAGGAACCCCTACCGTTAATTTACGCCGTCGCGTTCGCCCGACCAACCACCCACTCAGATCCTGATGAGACGGCTCGTCACAAGCCGGCTCACCTGGATCTAAACTTTTTGCCAATACCACTATACAGGCCTGTGGTGTTGAAAGGGTTAAAGAGAGGTATGAAACTGTAATGCTGGATTTACAATCCAGATTTTAATTCTTTAACTCTTACAATACTGAATTGTGGTCTGCTGTTTATTTTCCATTTTTGTTTTACCAAAAACATGCCTTGACAGCAGTTTAGAATCATTCCCAATGGAAATGATACTAAAGTGATGTAAAGCCATTTATTTATTGAGAAAACTATAAAAGAAGAGCAGTTGACAATATATTAACACACGATGACACCTACAAATAGACGCAAACACAAGAGCTGTTAGTCACGTGGTGGCTGGATTAGCTTAGGTAGAGCGTCGGACTGCGGATTGGGAGACCCCTGGTTCGATTCCCACCTCGACCCGCTCCGAATGGCCGATTCGGCGTGTCCTTGGGCAAGACAAGTTTGTGCTAGCCTAGTCCTATCGGATGGGGACTTAAATAGTCGGCCCCGACATGCAAGGTCTTCGAGCCAGTGCCGTCGTTAAATCAAAGCATTTACATTTAGCTGTTAGTCACATAATTAGTCAGGTTATTAGAGAGGTAAGTAATTGAAATGCTGGATAAGAAAACAAGAAGATTTTTAACCCTTACAATTTTCACCCTTAAATTTTGTAGTCTGCTGTTAATTTTCTATTTTCCAATTTTTTCTCACCAAAAACATGTTTTGACAATGCATTAGAATCATTGATTCAATACTGCTGTCAAACCATGTTTTTATTGAGAAAGAGGATACAATATAAAACAACAGCAGACAAATATTTACATTACCCGCATTCTCAGGGTTACTACATGACTCTACTAGGCTGTTAATGTAAATGATCTTGCGAGTTTCCATCTCGATCAGGCTTTCGCCTTGGATCAAGAGTAATTAAAACTTGTAAATAGTGAATGGCGTGCACGTGGATGAAACTCATGAATAATAGAAGGACAATATTATTATATAACTCGGACATGGAGTTTGCAGCCAGCCAGGTGTCACACAGGACTGCTGGTATATGACCACCTGTCGGGAATAGGGATCATACGACATAAATGACCAGCAAAGCCGCATATCAACCCGTGAATGTGATTTGCTTGGATTGACTGATTGCAGAACAGTGTTAATCCTTTCAATCCTATATAACTCTATAGCTGTGATGGCAAACGGTACAACAACTCTTTTTATACATGTACTAGTCTGAAATAAAGAATCATTCTGTGACGATTGGATTGATCGTAAAATTAACATAGAACAATTAATTTCAGTTATTTAGCATCAAAAGGGTTAGAATGAGGAAATGACCAGTGTTCAATGTTAGAAAATATTCTCCCAAACCCCAACCAACCTATAGAATATCATGTCTCATTCAGCAAATGTAAGTTATTATTTAATGGTGTTTAACGACCTATTAACAGCTAACATCATTTTAGACCAGGTCAACGAGGTCGAATCCCGCATTTCACCTGTATGCATGGGGAAAATCCCAAATCAGCAAGCCAAATGTAAGAATATTCAGTGAATATTTATCCATGCCCAGCCCAACCCCAACATCATTAACATCACGGGTGACAGGAGCCAGACAACCACTGCCATGAATGCCAGATACCCAATACACGCACAGGTGGAAGACTCACATATGACTTAAATGCCTATTAAAAAAATCCTATCATCCTGCTATTTTATTGTCGTACTATAAATTACGGTCCATAAAAAAATTCCCATTAAAAAAAACATATTACTCGACCCACCTGTTCTTGTACTGTATGTTACGGTTCTTTTTATACCAGAACCGTAACATATTGTACAGTATGACAACAGGTGGGTGGGGTAATGGGATTTTAATCTAAACCCTCATGTCCCAAAATCTCTCCACAATACCAATAGGAGACGAGTCATGTGAGACGAGTCATGTGATTGTGATTTTCTCTGGGAAAAATATTTACACAATTAACAATATTTTCTGTAAATGACATTGTAAGATGACAAAATGTTCAGAACAAATACGGAATAGGATTCCACATTTGCTATGAAAATTCCATCAACTTCTGACGTCATTTACAGAAAATATCACAATTTCTGTAAATGTTTTTCATGAAAAATTATTTTTGGGTACAAAATCACATGGCTTGTCTCATATGTCATCATGTGTAACACGTACAATTGTGGGGTGCAATTGGCGTTGTGGGGAGCAGAACATTCAGTGAATTATTTTGCCGGGGGTATTATTTGGGGAATTAAGGGGAAAATTCTGTGGCAATGAGTTATTAGAGACAGGGTTAACTACACAGGGGTGAGGGTATAAATAGGGCAGAACAAGGTGGACTCACATAAATGACAGATACCGGAGGACGGGACTTTTTCTGAAACAAAATATATACGATAGGTTGGAAAAATCTATAAAATCTCCCCGATATGCATAAATCCATAATGAAAGGGTTAAAATATTCACTGAACTAAATTAACTAGAGATCATGTTTGTAAAACATGGGTATGGCCCCTGGCATACAGAATGTCTGTGTTTCAGAAAGGTCAAGGTCATGTTAATGGTCCCATGTGTGTGTTGCATTATGTCCACATGTATCAAGTTTCCAAATATTATAGAAATAATTGAAACTATGTGGGGAAGTCATTGCATAATAAAGAAACTCTTACAAACTTTTTGACGCAAAAAAAGACTTTTAGCGATCGACCTTGTGAAGGTAAAAAATGTCAAGATCATGGCAATGGTTGCATAAACGTTCACGTATGTCCACATGTATCCAGTGTCTGAAGTTATGGCATAATGGAGAAACTCTTACAAACATTTTGACGTCAAAAATGTGTCGGTGACCTTGTAAGGTTAGAAAGGTAAGGTCATGTTAATGGTTGCGTCCAGTAATATTGAAGATGGAGAAACTCTTACAATCTTTTTGATGTAAATGACATACGAACGGACGAATGGACAGACAAATGGACAGAACCTCAAGAGCAAAGCAATGTGTAATCTTGCTATTGCATAGGGGGCATAATGAACATGTTCATCCCTAAATAACATTCATGGACTCTCATATGCTGTCAGATAAAAGCAAATTTTGTTTATAAAAAACGCCCCCAAAAAATGAGATTTGATTGTACATTGCTTTCAAACAATAAAATAAGTGACACTCATATCTGTCATTATACTTATATCAAGTCATATTCCACAAATATATGCTCAATTGTGTAAGAAATTCCAATTTACAAAAGATTACCAATTTTGTGCTGAGAATACAATATTTTGCTGATACAAAATGATAAATCTCTTAAGATGAGAAATCATAACAGGGCTCCAGATAAGGAATTTGTAATCGAGTATTATCGCTCCATCTTTTCTGAAGCAATTGGGTATTTCAAAATTTTAATAGGGTAAAATAAAATCACACTACTGTTTACACATCAACAGACAGCAATTGTTGAATGGTTTGCTTCAAATGAAAACATGTCTTGGCATTTCATTAGAATTGTCTCCTTGTTTTCTGCAGCATGATAACGGTATCACACATTTATTATTGCTTTTTAATTGCAATGGCTTTTTGGCAATTTTAATTGGCTATTTAAGCAAATACGCAGCTTATCTGGAGCTCTGGAAATAACAGTGTCACAGAACATTCCCCCCCCAACCCCCGCGCCGAATATCCCAACCTTACTCTGTGAGATGATTCACTAAATACTCTCCTATCCAGAACAAGTATTACTGGTAGTTAATGTGGCTGCCGCTGGAGAAATGGGGCATATGGGATTTGTAACCAGTGTAGCTGCTGATCAAATAGCACTCATGTAGTCTGATAACAATCTATACTACTTATGTTAGAAGCATGCGGTGTGTTTAATTGATGGCGAACAGTGCAGATCCTGATCAAACTGTGCAGATGCACAGGCTGATCTGGATCTATAATGATCGCAAAACCCATAAGCCCCATTTCTCCAGTCACAGCCACTAACGTGGCATTGTTGGCAGTGGCTGTCAGGACCCCAAGGTCATCTAGGTGAACTATTGGGGTCAGGGGTTGAGGTACATGTATATATTCAAGGTCATCTAGGTGAACCATTGGGGTCAGGGGTTGAGGTACATGTATATATTCAAGGTCATCTAGGTGAACCATTGGGGTCAGGGGTTGAGGTACATGTATATATTCAAGGTCATCTAGGTGAACCATTGGGGTCAGGGGTTGAGGTACATGTATATATTCACAGCATAGTCACATCAGTACTTTGGAAATTGGAGAAAATCTTCTCATAGTTTCTTTAAAACTTCCCAGCATATTCAAATAAACAACATGTTTGTATTTTTTTCAGAATGTAATAAATTAATGTAGCATTATAATGGCTTATAATGCATTGTACAGCAAGAACTAGACCATGTGACCAAACCCTTGTACTGAGCATAAATCCCACAAATTGACCAAAGCTGAAAGATGAAAAGGAAAGCTACAGTAAGCAATTGAAGTAGCAGAAAAAAGTATACAAGTGGCTGAGGAAAGTTACCTTACAACAGTTGCCACCATTGCCCTAGATCAGGGCCTACTCTGTTCCCTATTCAGTCACTGAACCAGCCTTACTGTGTTTTCAACCATTTCACCCCTACATAACTGGAATGGATTTTGATATGTTATTTTTACAACCAATCCAATTGTCACAAAATGATTTTCAGACTAGTTCATTTATGAAAAGTGGATGTTTTTGTTCTAAAAGATATTAAAATTACTTGCAAAAAGTGCATATCTTGATGAGACGGCTCGTCACGAGCTGGCTCATCTAGATCTACACTGTTTGCCAATACCACTATACAGGTCTGTAGTGTTAAAAGGGTTAACAAAATGATTAGACCATACTCAACCGATGAGATTGTGCACCATAGTCAGGATCTACAATTCTGGTAAATGTAAGGTACATTTTTTTCTCAGTCGCCGGACTAAATGATAAGCTATACTGCTATATGTAGCTCCACTAGACTATTTTTAGCCTTGTTAATCTCAGGAGATGATTCTAAACAAAGCAGGCAATGTAGGTACATGTGTAACTGATATGTGGCTGCGACTGGAGCAATGGGTTTTCCAACCAGTTTTGATCCAACTCAATTATATATGATCATGATCAGACTGTGCGGATGCACAGACTGATCTGGTTCTATACTGGCCACAAAGCCCATAAGCCCCATTTGTCCAGTCACAGCCGCATATACAAGATGATTGCTGGTGAGTGTGTCAACGATGAAGGTCAAGGCCATCTAAATAACACAAGGTCAGAATGGGTACAACAGTTTACGTGTAAGTTGATGCCGAAGACAACGTCTACGATGACGATGACACCTATGCTGGAATTGAGATGACTATGTCTGAGTCTCACATTCCACTAACGTGTGTGAGACAAGAGCAGAGCTCCAGATAAGCTGCGTATTTGCTTAAATACCCAATTAAAATTGCCAAAAACCCAATTGAAATCAGAAGTAGCGAGTATCAAAAAGCAATACAAATTGTAGGGTACGTTTATCATGCTGCAGAAAATAATAAACAGACCACAAATATAGCATATGTTTCTTATTTTCCATGAAAACACATCTTGGTATTTCATTAGAATTGTCTCCAAGGAGACAATTCTAATGAAATGCCAAGATATGTTTTCATTTCGAAGCAAACTATTCAATAATTGCTGTCTGTTAATGTGTGATTTTATTTTACCCAATTAACAATTTGAAATACCCAATTGCTTCAGAAATGATAGAGTGACAATACTCAACTACTAATTCCTTATCTGGAGCCCTGCACAAGAGTGTCAGAGTTTGCAATGTATGCCTATCAAAGCTAGGTTAACTAGCTTTGTCAGAAAGCGAGGCTTATGGAATACCCCCTGCGTGGGCCCATGTGCCCCTAAATATGTAAGGAAATAGAAGTTATAACATATTTCTCTGATGTTAAGTTTAGTGACGGACGGACGCACGGACGGACGCACGCACGGACAACCTAACTCCAGTATACCCCCCCCCACAACTTGTTGCGGGAGGTATAATGAAGGAACTAGGTAATGGTCACATGAAGATCAATTTATTTATTTAGTGGTGTTCAACAGTCAGGTCGGTCATCTTTGGCCGGGTTAACGAGGTTGAATCTCGCATTTCCCTGAATGAATGGATCAGAAAAACATATATTCATCCCTGAAATTAGAATAACTTTTTAATAACTTTTAATAAGTCCTCACCACATCGGAGTCACTAAGCCCCACTCCCCAAAAATAATAAGATTAGTACAAATCTTACTACTTTTATAATTGGTACAAGAAAGCCAAAAATAAAACAAACCTGAGGGCCATACCAGTAGCCGATTTCACAAACATTGCAAAGTATACTTTTCTAGTAAAGTATACTTTGAGGGAGTAATCATTTATATTTCCCGAAATGTATTATTTCCTATAGAACTAACGACTGCATATATTTGATGATTAAAAGTACCGGTATGCAGAATTATTATACTGTATTTAGGCTGTGATAATGTAATAAATTCAGTATAACAAAAATTAATAAATTTATCCTAAAATTGAAAATTTCTCCCTCAAAGTATACTTTGCTAGAAAAGTATACTTTGCAATGTTGGTAAAATCGGCTACTGTGATATCTGGATTACGGTAAGGATGAACCCCATCATAAAATTACCCTTTGCATGCTCCCAACCTAACGCTCCCTCTTTAATCTGCTGGTGTTTGTGGAGATTATATAGATACATAGCTCCAGATAAGTTGTGTATCTAAAGAGTATTATACCCCCAGATTTCAAATTCAATGCATATTGTTTTTACTTTTACAAATGTACTATTGATTTATTAAATAAGGAACAAATGATACGAAATAAAACAAATTTGAAAACTCACATTTTTGCAGCTCAACTAAGTAAATTTTAAAATTTATGACAGTATTTCCACTACTCGATTTGAAAATCAATGCTCATTTTCACATTGCTGTGAGTATTGTGTACTCCCACTGTTGATAATCAATGTGTATTTTCACATTGCTGTGAGTATTGTGTACTCCCACTGTTGATAATCAATGTGTATTTTCACATTGCTGTGAGTATTGTGTACTCCCACTGTTGATAATCAATGTGTATTTTCACATTGCTGTGAGTATTGTGTACTCCCACTGTTGATAATCAATGTGTATTTTCACATTGCTGTGAGTATTGTGTACTCCCACTGTTCATAATCAATGTGTATTGTCACATTGCTGTGAGTATTGTGTACTCCCACTGTTCATAATCAATGTGTATTGTCACATTGCTGTGAGTATTGTGTACTCCCACTGTTGATAATCAATGTGTATTGTCACATTGCTGTGAGTATTGTGTACTCCCACTGTTGATAATCAATGTGTATTTTCACATTGCTGTGAGTATTATGTACTCCCACTGTTGATAATCAATGTGTATTGTCACATTGCTGTGAGTATTGTGTACTCCCACTGTTCATAATCAATGTGTATTGTCACATTGCTGTGAGTATTGTGTACTCCCACTGTTGATAATCAATGTGTATTGTCACATTGCTGTGAGTATTGTGTACTCCCACTGTTGATAATCAATGTGTATTTTCACATTGCTGCGAGTATTATGTACTCCCACTGTTGATAATCAATGTGTATTGTCACATTGCTGTGAGTATTATGTACTCCCACTGTTGATAATCAATGTGTATAGTCACATTGCTGTGAGTATTATGTACTCCCACTGTTGATAATCAATGTGTATTGTCACATTGCTGTGAGTATTATGTACTCCCACTGTTGATAATCAATGTAGTGTCACATTGCTGTGAGTATTATGTACTCCCACTGTTGATAATCAATGTGTATTGTCACATTGATGTGAGTATTATGTACTCCCACTGTTGATAATCAATGTGTATTTTCACATTGCTGTGAGTATTATGTACTCCCACTGTTGATAATCAATGTGTATTGTCACATTGCTGTGAGTATTATGTACTCCCACTGTTGATAATCAATGTGTATTGTCACATTGCTGTGAGTATTATGTACTCCCACTGTTGATAATCAATGTGTATTGTCACATTGCTGTGAGTATTATGTACTCCCACTGTTGATAATCAATGTGTATTTTCACATTGATGTGAGTATTTTGTACTCCCACTGTTGATAATCAATGTGTATTGTCACATTGCTGTGAGTATTCTGTACTCCCACTGTTGATAATCAATGTGTATTTTCACATTGCTGTGAGTATTATGTACTCCCACTGTTGATAATCAATGTGTATTGTCACATTGCTGTGAGTATTATGTACTCCCACTGTTGATAATCAATGCGTATTCTGCTAAAATAAGTGCGTAAAATGCGCCAATATGCACCTTATCTGGAGCTCTGTACATATGCAAAGCTATACTGTTGGGGGGGATTATGTAGAAAAGAAATGTTCATTATTAAATAAACAGCTCACATACAAAAGTAATTGAATTTTGTTGTGTTCACTACACCTAACACTATCAGACTCAAGAAATAATATTGCTAAAACTGATAGTATAAGGGGTGGACACAAAATAATCTACATTTAAATAAAGAAAACAAACTACAAAGTAATTTATATACTAAGTATTGCGGCTTCAAGTTGGTGATGGCAGTACAGTGGAACCCCTCTAAACCGCACATCAATAAAACACCTGTGATCTTATTTTTGATGAGTTTCTTGGTCATTTATCTCGGGTGATAATGTCTGTTCGTGATCGCATAGCGCACAACTATGGCTCAGAATGAGCCAATGCCTGATTTACAGTGAAACATCTCTAAGCCGGACAACCTGGGGACCTCCCAGGGTGTCCGGTTTAGAGAGGTTCTACTGTAATATATTCATAAGAATTATCACATTTGTATGAAGCAATTGCTTGTGCAGTCAACTGTCATTAGACAGATTGCAACCCAGAACATGTATATAATACATGCACAGCATTCACAGTCCAAAACAAAATGCAAATGACGGTCATCACAACAGTTCAACTTGAAACTACAATAGGAAAATAAAGACGAAAACTAACATAGTTTAACCCTTAGAATGCAGGAAACTTAAATTGCCGTTCGTTGATATTTAATATTTTTTCTTCTTTCCCAAAAAAAACCAGTCTGACAGCACTTTAGAATCATTTCCATTGGAAATGATTCTAAAGTGTTGTCAAACCACGATTTTGATGAGAAAAAATTAAAAATAAACAGCAAACAACAATATTGAATTCAGCATTGCTAGGGTTAAACTGGCAATACTTACGTCATTCATGGCTACCACCCCAGGCTGAATGATTGGCAAGTAATTTATAAACATATTCAGTCTGCTCTTTAATAACCCATTCCTTTTGGAATGCACCTTTACGGGTATGACATATATTAAATATTTTACTTTTCAATGAAAGTATATGTTGTGACCACTCATTTGAACTGTCTCGATGAGACAGTTCAAATGGTGGTCGCGACATATACTTCTGAGTGCACAGAAGGAAAATATTTAGGATTTTCTGCAAACATAATGGCGTATTCTCAGCATAAAATGGGTTGAGTATGGATGTTTTTTTGTCTTTTCTTATTTATCATCAAACGTATATCTTGTGATCACCATGTGAACTGAGTGGCCACACCATATACATTTGTTAGTTTTAAAACAATACTTATATGACTCTTGTATTACTCTTGTATTACATGTACTTATTGTTTGCCCTAGTTTCTCAACCAATGAAAGGACAGCATTTCATCTGAATTATTCATATATTGCAACTACATTTGTACTTCTCGAATACGGTATCTACTAAATTTATTCATTAAATGTTAATATTATATAGTTCACAAATTAAATTTTTAATAAACTAATTGCTGCACTCGCCAACACTCGCTCGAAATTAATTTATTAAAAATTCAATATGTGAGCTATAACTATTACCTAGTGGTTAGGCCTATCAAAAAAAATTGTTTGTTTCGGGGCACCCGACCGACCCTACCTGCTATTTTATTAACAAAATGTGCCGACCCTATTTTTTTTCCCAACATTTTTGTTAATTTTTATCCCTCTCCTTGTTACTTTTGTTTCACACCCATTCTATGTTTCATGCAACTTTGTTGGTAAATGACATTTTAATACCCGATATATTAAACAACCCATCTTTTTTTACACTCGCAGCCGTCTTACGACTCTAGGTGCGGCGAAAACTAAGCGCCGGGACAAGCATTGCGGTAACTGCAGAGGTTATCCGAATATAAGCCCACAATCAACAACAACAATAGAAATTGCCAATTGGCACGATGGCCCATAGGCACTTTATGGGATGAACGAAAACCCGATGTGATAATAATTGCTATCCAGTTGGACTTCGGATCTCTATTATATAAGGTCGGACGGGTTTATTTCTGTTCAATCAACGGAAGTGATGTCATTTACCTTTGACTGGTTTTGTGAGTTACCTTTTGCCCGGCTCGCTTGTAACGCACGCGAAAGCCAGGAACCGTGCTGTTTATGGGCCGAGGTGTCGTAGGGCCAACTTGTCTTATGGCCGAGGTGTCACTAAACCAATCACGAAACCAGTCCGTACTTCCGTTGGTTGAAAAAAATGGTTCCCAGCCTACATGTGGATTAGTAAATTACAATTAGCGAGCCGGTCAAAGGTGAATGACATCACTTTCGTAAGTTTCGTTGATTGAAAATAAACAAGATGGCCGCCGTCCGATCTTCTTATATAATAGAGATCCGAAGTCCAACTGGATAGCAATCATCTGGGACTTGCATCTTGTTATGTATAAACAAAGATGTATGCCAACATTCTCCAGAACGACGAACATTTATCATTTTCCCTAGTTCATCAGTTTGTGGGAACATGACACCATTGTATTGCGAGCAGTGCTCACGTGTAGAAATCAGTTTAGGCACGAGCAATTCCGGACCATGGACACAAATACAACCAATTGTCTACTTCGAGAAACTATCCACGTTGATGTAAATATTCAGTTCTGATTTTGGGATTTCCCCCCATTTGTACAGGTAATATATGGGATTTAGTACTAAACCCATTGACCTGGCCTTAAATGACCTTAGCTGCTGATAGGCCGTTAAACCCCAACAAACAAACAAACAAACACCTGTGCATCAGCGTCTTCGGATTTAAACATTGGATTAAGTTTTGGGTCTTATTTATTCTCAACACTAGTTCATGTGCATTTACAGATGGCTTTTGGGTTTGAATTAAACAATACAATTGATAATGTTTGACATAATATATTATATTCCATACAAGATGTACAGTTTCATGCGCATTCTGTGTGTTCTTTTGATGCAAAATATCCACCAGAATCTACAATGAATTATGAGGTTAATTAATATTCATACTGAAACTAATGGCATGTAAAGTGAACAAGGTACATGTTGTATTTAACGATTTACAGCTTCATTTATAAAATAAAAATCCCTACCTACCCTTAGTACCTACAGATTTTGAGCCCGTTCCCCTAAACAAACTATTTTTTTTGATAGGCCTTATATAGTCCAAATATCAAATTTTTAATAAATTAATTTTGAGTGAGTATTAGCGAGCGCAGCAATTAGTTTATTAAAAATTTAATTTGTGAACTATAACCATGATAACTATTTTTTTTAAAGTTTGTGTCCACATGTGTTTTAATGTAGCCCCGCCCCTAAACATGTTTTTGAATTGTGATACCGTTATTGGCAGTTTGACACTGAATCACACATGTGGTAACATGGTGCGCCTCTCATGAATTTAAGACAAGGCGTGGATATCTGGTAATAAATATAACATTGTACTTATTGTTACCAATGAATGATCAATTTAATAGGTATTGGAGAAAGAGTTGCAATATGGGATTAATTGAGACAATATTATGTGCTTTGACTGGTCGAGAAACTAAGCAAACAATAACTTCCTTTTCGCCAATATTGATTTTGTCACAGTCACAGTTTACAGAAATAAAAAAATTATTCCACAGGAGCTGTGCAATTGAACGCATTTATTATCAACTTTCAGAGTGATTTATGGAAAATATTTCTCAAAATCAATAACAGCGAAATACGGCAATGTGATTAGATAGGCAAGACCTGTAGCCTATTTCATCAACATTGCAAAGTATACTTTAGTAGCAAAGTATACTTTGAGGGAGAAATTTTCAATTTTATGATAAATTTATTAATTTTTATTATACTGAATTTATTACATTATCACAGCCAATTTGGCTGTGATAATGTAATAAATTCAGTATAATAATTCTGCATAGTTTTAATCATCAAATATATGCGGTCATTAGTTCTGTATGAAATAATGCATTTCGGAAAAATCAATGATTGCTCCCTCAAAGTATACTTTGCTAGGAAAGTATACTTTGCAATTTTGATGAAATCGGCTACAGAGCAGGGTCTATTTATCAATATTGATATGAGACATGAAAACATTCTTGTGTTTTAAAACGGTCTCGGATCCAACGGAACAATTACAAGATTTGGGCCTTTCCGATTATAAGTGCATGGACTATTTACATGTATACATCTAAGGTAGTTGCCGGTAGTAACTCAGTATGCAACACTCCCGTATCATCTGTAGCATAGTTATGGTTCCATCCATAACCTTGCCCTACATAGTAGCGAATCAGATCTGATTCACACCTTCACTTTTAATTTAACACAACATATTTTCAAAGGAAATAATGCACAGTATTGTGAAACTAGCATATTCAACTGATTTTGTCATAAATATACAGATGTACATGGGCTGCTAAGTCAAATTAAGAGACCCAGTCAATGCCAGACAAAATCAAAACGTTTTTTTTTTGTTGGAGTCAAGTTTTTAAGAAATCAAAATCTTATTTCCTAGATATTCTACAAGGATAAAATGACTTCAGAATTATTAGCTTGTGTTAGTTTCATAAACTATACATTTATTTCAGTTGAAAAATATGTCACAATTAATGGCTAGTGTGAATCAGATCTGATTCGCTACTCTGCAGGTGAAGGCAATGGGTGGCACAATAGCTATACTACTGATGGTACAAGAGTATTGTAGAGTTATTGCTTGCAACTACATCTAAGGGACATTGTTATTCTGAGGTGGAAATATGTCCCCTTGTCGCACTCTATACAAAACACTGTAAAGATGACTAGATTCATACTGTTGGTGTAATAGAAGAACAAGTGAAATCTACTGGAGACAGAGTGACACGGGACTGTAGGGGTGTTAGAAAAGCATGCAAGCTTTGTCAGGTGAATGTACATCTATAAGTAGAAAAAGTAGAAATATAACTGGGAGGCCATAGACATTGTTCGGAGGAAATAACCAGACATTTCCCAGTAAGGTGTGTACATGGGAATCGGCAATCATGATCAGGTTAAATTTGTAGACATCCTGTAGATTTATTATTTATTTCATGGTGTTTAATGGCCTGTCAACAGCTATGGTCATTTTAGGCCAGGTTAACGGGGTCAAATCCCATATTTCACCTGTATGGATGGGGGGAAAATCCCAAAATTATCATGTAGATAGAAGTACATGTACACAAGTTCCATTAGCTTAAATTAATTTCAAGATATACCTATTCTATATTCCATTTACAGGTAGATAGACGGATGCTTTGGAAATCACTAAATACACACAAAAGGAGGTGGTTGTAAAGTTGAAAAGTTTTTTCAGGATAATCAGGATAATCCTGAAACAGCACACACACATGGGAAGTGGGAAGAATGCCATTGAAGTGGTGTAATTAGTACCCAATTCTGGTACAAGACAATGCTGGAAATACACAAACACATAGATAGAAAATACAGAGCATGCTGCCATGAGTATGTGCTTACAGAATGTTTATGATTATCTTGCCATACGAGAACAAAGACGCAATGACATCAGTTGATTACCTGCTTTTGCAAGATATACCAGTTTGAGGGCGCGAAACAAAAATTGTTGTTCCGGTCTTGCCTGAATTTTCTTATTTCGAAACAAAAACCAGTTTGACTGCACATGAGAATCATCTCCATTGGAGATGATTCTCAGGTGCTGTCAAACAGGTTTTCTTGCAAGAAATGTTAAATAATTTTCAAGAAAGCAGACAACAAACTTTTCACTCAGCGTTTAATGGGTTCGGTACAGAAAAGCTGAAAAGTTAGAAGTGAATGAGTTTGAAATACCCATCAACAGCTAAGGTCATTTTATGGGTTTGGCACAGAAAAGCGGGACATGCAGCCACGCCTAAAACAGGTTGTGGTCAGTGGGTGTGGGTGGCACAGGTGTGAATACATGCACCACTTCCCCGGGGCACATCAACACACTGGCTTACCAGGTCCGGGCATATGCTGAGTGGCCGCGCTTGGCTATCAGTCTATAAGGGGCATAATATTGATTGGTTGATTGATTGGTTGGTTGGTTGGTTGGTTGGTTGGTTGGTTGGTTGGTTGGTTGGTTGGTTGGTTGGTTGGTTGGTTGGTTGGTTGGTTGGTTGGTTGGTTGGTTGGTTGGTTGGTTGATTGAGTGAGTGAGTGAGTGAGTGAGTGAGTGAGTGAGTGAGTGAGTGAGTGAGTGAGTGAGTGAGTGAGTGAGTGAGTGAGTGAGTGAGTGAGTGAGTGAGTGAGTGAGTGAGTGAGTGAGTGAGTGAGTGATTGATTGATGATGAGTGATTGATTGATTGATTGATTGATTGAGATTAAATATGTTAAATAACAAGGTCAAATAGAGACAGCAATATGCTGAGTGACTATCAGATCATAAGTTGCAGAACATTGATTGATTGATTTCTTGGCTTGATTGATTGAGATGTTTTAAACACAGGTGATTCTAGCGTGTCTTGGATGGTCAGTTATTGTTTGTATATACATGAAACACCTTTCTAAACAATGTACAAAACAATTAAAATGCGCCTGGGTCTGAAGATTATGTAATTATGAAAGGTACTAAACTGGCATTCGTCACCATTGCATGATTTGTTATGAAAAGGAGCAAATATAGTGATTTTGACAAATGTTGATCGAGTTCATCCTACATATCTACGCAATCTGATCTGGGACTATATTATTTGCCAGATTCATATGTTCACACTTATTAATGTTATTGCAATCAGTGTAGACTCAGATCAGACTGCACAGATGTGCAGTCTGATCAGGGTCTACTCTGTTTGCAAAACTCAAGTTTTGTGCTATTCAGTAAGAAACTAGATTGGTCAGTAAGCGAGGCTTACGGAATACCCCCCGCGTGGGCCCAGGTACCCCTAAAATATGTAAAAATTTCCAAGTGTGTGGACTTGTGACCTTGACTCGGGTATTAGCGGAAGCGGCATGCACGTGAATTTGTCACAGGGTGGTAGAGGTCCATTGGAGCAATGCGTGTATGAAATGTGAAGCAGATACGAGCAAGGAAATAGAAGTTATAACCAATTTCTCTGATGTTAAGTTTTGTAAAGAGACTAAGTATGTGACCTTGCAACTCGTTGCGGGGGGTATAATTATTATACTGAATTTATTACATTATCACAGCCAAAATGGCTGTGATAATATAATAAATTCAGTATAATAAAAATTAATAAAAATTAATAAAAATTAATAAATTTATCCTTAAATTGAAAATTTCTCCCTCAAAGTAAACTTTGCCAGATAAGTATACTTTGCAAAGTTGGTGAAATAGGCTACTGAAGGTTTGATTTAAACATAATCCAGCTATAATAGCTTACAGCATTTTGTTCCTTTAAAACATGGTGAAATACAAATTACCTGTTGGGAAATAAATATGTTCAAGAAAGGTAGTTACCCGTACGCCACCAGCTATGTAAATCTTGCTCAAGGTCTGTCTTAAACAACTTGCTGAGCATTTCTTTGAAATAGGAAGGGAAAATTAAACCCTTTGATTGGGCGAGCCTGATCTCACAGCTTATCAGGCTCCGTCAATCAACCGGCTTGATATTAGATTTGAGTACATGTTCAGAATAATTGACCAATAGTGGCAAGATTAACAAAGATGGATAGTTACCACACATCACTCTATTTCAAACGGTGTGTTAGAATGGGGTTAATTAATTTCAAAATACAGTGAAACCTCTCTGAATAGGACAGCCTGGAAGATTAATTAAATTATATGAGCACTGCAAGACATATTTCAGAGCTTCGCAGTAATGAAGCACCATCATCAACCAAGATGAATAGCAGCGAAACCCATCTAAACTCAACACATTATGACTGACAGGGACAAAACAGATTGATTCTCACCCCTACTCCACACAGTGTACTTCAGCCAGTGTATTAGGAATAGGGTTAATGAATTCATATTAACTGTTATGCTTACCATTCCTGAGCTTGCCTGCTTCACAAACGGTTTCTTGGATGATTTCTTGAACCCACTGTCCATGTTACTACTGGCGTAGCTCCCCTCGTCACCGTGGATCAGGTAGTCGCCTTCTTTACTGCCGTTCGAGCGAGAACTCTCCAGGGAGTTGCCCGTCCCACTGTCCTTGCTCTGCATTTTGATCATCGGCCGTCGCTGGATCATTCTGCGCCGTGTCGTAGTGTCGCTACCAATTTCTGTGGTGGCCGTTGTCTTGTTGGTTTGTGACTTTGACGATTCAATGGCCGCTCGTATACCAGCTGTCGTCGCTGAAAGGACATATATCATATATGTGGCTGTGACTCTGGAGAAATGGGGCTTATGGGATTTGTGACCAATGCAGCACGTGATCAAATGAGACACTCCTGAAGCATTATGGTTGTTTTATTGACAGTCTGATCTGGATCTACACTAGTCGCAAAACCCACAAGCCCTATTTCTCCAGTCACAGCCACAATGGGAATGTTTTATTGCATGCATGCAAACTTTTCAGCAATTCTTTTCCTGAAGATGGTATAAATTTCTGTTATTGATTAAATTGGATTTTACACCTGATCAACAGTAAGGTCATATACCATGTAGGAAAACACCTGTATGGAAGCAACATCACAAATGCAATGCTTAAATTAAAGTATTTTCACCTCGACGGCGTTCATGCACCAAAAACATTTTGTGGAGGATGATTACAATTAACACCAGAAACTGTGATTTTTTCCGTAAATGACGTCAAAAGTTAACAACATATGGACGTCATCTATGGTGAATGTCGTAAATTTTGTAAATATTTTTCACAAGATATCGCACATCTTCTTAGGTACAAAATCACACGGTTTGTCTCACTTGTCGATGAGCATTTACAAAGTACAGTGAAACCGCTCTAAACCGGACACCCTAGGAAGTCCCCAGGGAGTCCAGTTTAGAAATGTTCCACTGTACAGGACATACTTATATCTGTTGCAATCATGAACATGCATTATTATCCGAGATGTGTTACCGAGAAACCCATCAAAATGAGATAACATAGATTTTCTTGATGTCCGGTTTAGAGAGGTTCCACTGTACCTAAGGCTAATTCTTTCAGGGCATCTTTCTGTTCTTTGGCCTTTTTCTTCTTCTTCCTATTTTTGTTTTGATTTTCTTTCTCTTTTTCCTGGAAATGGACAGGGTGACGTGTGTATACAGAAGTATAATATATTATATACATGTAGATGTATTACAATTGTGCAGAGGATTATGCAAATGTATTACTATCATGCAAGATGCAAACATGCAGTTTACCAATATCCTCTTCATTATATAAGCCAGTATTATACCACTGTACAATTTCTTTGTCTGTGAGTAGACTATTTATTATTGAAATTACAATTAAATGTATATGAAACGATTCTACTTTCTGGCACGTGACACATATTTAGGGCATGGTGTATACAAGTGTAAAGTATCATGAAAATATTCCAAGACGTATACAGATTATACTCCAGAAAAGGACCTAAACAATGTGAACATCGTGTGAAAGGGAGATACCTACAAATATGCAAATCCATCTTTCTTGCACAGGACACACCTTCAGTTTGTGATTATACATGTATGCATGTGTGTAGCAGAATGAAAATAATCCAAAGTGTTGAACACCGGGTAATGAAAGTGAAAGTACATGGGTTTTACGTCCCAGCGACAGCTACGGTCATGTATGGAAAGGACATAGGTTTCAAGTCGCATCCGAAGGACGAGAGGGACCGAAATGAAACATTTTACACACCTAGGGCGGAGATTGAACTCGCAACTTCTGGTATTGAAGTCCAGTGTCCTTACCTCTAGACCACAATCCATCCCCACTCCGGGCAATGATGCACAGATGATCAAGGATAAACAAAATGCCTCTTCCTCTCACACACTGTGCCCCCTCCAATAAACAGGCTGAGCATTGATACAAAGTCAGGAAAAACTACCCAAGTCTATCTTACACAGCATGTACATAACATGAGTTAACCCTTAGAATGTGGGAAACAAAAATTGTCGTCTGCTGTTGTTTTATATTTTGACGTCTTTCTCAATAAAAACATGATTTAGCAGTAGTTTAGAATCATTTCCATTGGAAATGATTCTAAAATACATTGTACTGTCAAATCATATTTTTGTGAGAAAAATGGAAAATACAAAATAAACAGCAGACGACAAAATTTAATTCAGCATTGTAAGGGTTAACCAAGTTATAATACAGAACTGTACATCTGCTAATGGTTTAATAATCTCCCGTCTACAGATGCAATGCTATATAGTTTATCTAAACTCATGATTCAGTAAGTAATTATTCTTCATCTGAAGCTAAAGTGATATATATGATGTTAGATAAATGCGGAGTATAGACCCCACCCGCAGTTAGTGAATTAATGGCAGTGAAAACCTACATCCCAATTATTTTGTTATATATTTTTCATTTTCTCACACAGAAGACGATGCAAAAATCCCAAAATCAGAACGGAATATTTACATCGAGAAAAAATACATACAGCCCTGAAATTAGAATAACCTGACCTTGTGCTAGGTCCATACCACACCAAAGTCACTTTGCCCCCTTCCGCTAAAATAGGATTACGAATAATCGTAATACTCACATAAGGGGTATAACCAAATTCAACTGTCACATACAAAATGCCAAAGACGTATGTGAGGGCCAAACCAGGTTTCCAGTGGAAATTCTGGTAAGGATGAACCCCGATCGTTAAATTACCCATCACATGCTGCCACCTACCACCCACTTCACCTGTTGTGAATTGATGTGGGGTGGGAGGGGAGGGGGATCCAGAATTCAGAACTGAGAACGTAAAAAACAAGCATTGGCTACTAATTATAATTTATCAGGCGACAAGCTATACATTGACATATTCAATGACGTATCAGGCATTGACGCTTATACTATGTATCAGAGAAACTCTGCATTATAAAACGGATTAACCCTGATATATTGCATGAGTGTCAGGTCCTCATAAAGCATGCCATTTAATTATCAGTCAGCGTGTATTCAGTCATTGTACAGCTGGTTAGCTGGGGACCGTTTCATTAAACTTTGTACGACTAAAATGTTTGTAAGTGCAAACATAAGATAGTCTGTAAATTTCACATTAACAATGTTTTCTTGTAAACAATTATTGGATCTACATTTATTGAGCATATATGCAGCCGATGCTCAATAAATGTAAATCCATCAATTGAAATTTCCAGACGATCCTAAATTTGCACTTACGAACATTGTAGTCGTACAAAGTTTAGTGAAACAGGACCCTGATAAATAGTAAATGTATTTCTAGATCAATCCTCATAAATATATGTTGTGAAGAGTAATTTAATCAACAGCTCGGAGATAATTTAAATAAGTGGTCACAATATATGACGGGGTCAGTGGAATAAGGGGGCTAACTCCCTCATGGAGTTAGCCCCCTTATTCCATTGATCCCTTCATATATGTCTGTGAAGAAACAATTATGATGAATTTTTAAGACCATTAAATTGTACAGCTATAAGTGAGAAAAAAAAAATGAATCCCAAGACAGTGAACAAGGAAGAACAAATTAAGCAACGAGGTGTCATTAACCCTTTCAACACTACAAACCTGTATTGGTACTGTAGTGGTATTGGCAAATAGTGTAGATCCAGATGAGCCGGCTCGTGACGAGCCGTCTCATCAGGATCTGCACTAGTTGCAAGTAATTTTCACATTTTTGAGAACAAAAACACCCCCTTTCATAAAGGAAATCATTTTGTGACAATTGGATTGGTTGCAAATTCAACATATCAAAATCCATTCCAGTTACATAGGGGTGACAGGGTTAAGTGTCGGTGAAATAGTGAACACATCAATCACTCAGTGAACAAGAACAGCAGTGACAGTGCACGGCTCCTGCTTTGGTAGAATAGTGCATACTGGGTATAAATCTTCTTCAGTCAGACGCTGTTTTATTATTGTAATATGCAAACTATCGAAGCTCGAAAACCGTTTTATAAGTAATTACCAGGACACATGATAATAATTTATTTAATGGTGTGTAACAGCCTGTCAACAGCTACGGTCATTTGAGGCCGTGTTAACGGGATCGAATCCTATATTTCTACACATGCATGATAAACCAGCTTGCAAATATTACATGTGTTAATGTATGAGGTAGAACCACATTCAACTATTAAATCTAATGTTTTTCAACAAATCTCACTAAATATATATGACTACATATATACCATATTTATTTTAATAGTAGCCCCCTCTCTAATAGTATCCCCCTCCCATATTTGCATTCTAAATATGTTATTTTCACCTACAAAATGGCTTTTGTATGTGAAAATAACATATTTTGATCCTATTTTCCACATTTCGATCCCCACGAATTGCATAGTTTATTAGAATAAATACGTTACATATACTGATATGGACTATTTAATTCAACAATAATTTGTATTAGTAAAGTTATAGTGACATAGTGACATGGTGACATGGAACTAGTAATATTCCAGCTTGTGCATTCAGTGGTAGCTATGGTCAAGGTGCATGATCACGTGGTTACAACAAAAAAACAACGTCGCCCACTTCAAAGTAAGTATTATTTGATATTTTCCTTAATATGCATCGGATTTTGATGAAATATGGCGCAGCAAACGTGTCTTCATGAGCTGCATTTGGTGGTCCAGGGAGTTTGGCACAGACTTATGTCGTTTTTGCGAAGAATCGATTTCCGTGTTGGAGACACAGAAATCGATTCTTCGCAAAAACGACAAAAGTTTGGGCGAAAATACAGAGACCACCAAATGCAGCTTAACAAGACGCGTTTGATGCGCCATATTTCATCAGTACTTGTTGTTGTTGTTAGTACCATGTGATCATACACCTTGATGGTTGTCACAGGAGAATTGGGCATTTGTGAGCAGCCTTGCTGCACAGTCCTGTACTGTAATATCCCTACATATTTGCACACCATTTATAGCAGGGAAACACAGATAAATATATGGTTTCCCACAACTACGAATGTCGCAATAGTTAGTTTGTTTGTTTGTTGGTGTTTAATGGCCTATCAACAGCTAAGGTCATTTAAGGCCAGGCCAACGGGTTCGATCCCGTATCCAACCTGCTGCATTGGGGCAGAAATCCAATGACAATAAGAATATATTTGGATACAATGTGTTTGGAAACCCCTATAAAATTGGGGTTTTCCCAAACAAAATGTGTCCGACTGTTTAAGGTTATTATCGTATACTGTTCGTTAGAAGCACGACAGGTGTCACTAACTGAATAGCGAGCAGTGTAGACCATGATCAGACTGTGCGGATGAACAGGCTGATCTGGGTCTACACTGGTCGCAAAGGTGATACGCTCCATTTCTCCAGTGACATATGAGAATCTGTGTATACACAATCATGCTTACCGGATCATCAGGCTAAAACAAATATGCAAACATGCTGAGACATATACTTATAAACAACAAAGTTTCTAGTCTAAATGTGTTTGTTTGTTTGTTTATTGGTGTTTAACGGCCTATCAACAGCTAAGGTCATGCAAGGCCGGAAAAACGGGTCCCGTCCTGTTTTAACCTGCTGCATTGGGGGGAAAATCCCATAATCAGAACGGAATATTTACATCGAGAAAAAATATATTCAGAATAACCTAATTAGAATAACCGGACCTGGTGTCAGGTCCATACCACACCAAAGTCACTTGGCCCCTTCCCCTAAAATAGGATTAGGAATAATCATAATACTTATATAAGGGGTGTAACCAGATTCAACTGTGTGGCTGAAAGATAAAAGGAATCTACCTGTAGATTATGAAATATAAGCATGCTACCATTGTCAAAAATAGTGAAAAATTACAAGACAAAGACCAGAGATCCATGATAATCGCCGAGCTTGACTACCAGTACATAAACCGGCATACATTTATTTATATGGCTCCAGATAAAGAATTAGTAATTGAGTATTGTCACTCCATCATTTCTGAAGCAATTGGGTATTTCAAAAATTTTAATTGGGTAAAATAAAATCACACTACTGTTTACACATCAACAGACAGCAATTATTGAACAGTTTGCTACGAAACGAAAACATGTCTTGGCATGAAATATTAAGATGTGTTTTCATGGAAAATAAGAAAAATATTGTTTTCTGCAGCATGATAAAGGTACCACAAAATTGTTATTGCTTTTTGATATTACTTCTGATTTCAATTGGGTTTTTGGCAATTTTAATTGGGTATTTAAGCAAATATGCAGCTTATCTGGAGCTCTGCATTTGGCTATGGCACCAGACTTTTTGTTGATACATGTATTAAATTAATTAATTCATAAATCAAAATGATGAAGAAGTTAGATTTGATTTATTGGTGTTTAACGGCCTATCAAGAGGGTCATTTAAGGCCAGGCCAACGGGTTCGATCCCGCATTTAACCTGCTGCATTGGGGAGAAGGAAAAAGAAATAAGGGCAATTATATAAGGATAAACTACAGTTGTCGAAAGCGAGGGCGGCACTGATTCTATGCTATCTAAGTAAGTGACCTGGAAATAGAGATATGCGAGGCATTGTGGAGTTGTCACACAATGATGGACGATAGTCGTACGACTATATGCATACCTCGTCATTAGTGTTGGGCTGGGGTCATGTACTTGTCACAAATTGGGTGTAGTATCACCATTGAAATACATGTGTATCAGGAGATTGCGAGTCATCTGAATGGAAACGGTAACTATCAGACATGCAGTTAGCCTATTTAGTGCCAGACATACGGACGAATGACAACTAGACTCCAGGGGGCCGTTTCACTAAACTTCGTACAATTAAAATGTTCATCAGTGCAAAATTATGAGTCTGTAAATTCAAATTAACAATGTGTTCTTGTAAACAATTATTGGATTTACATCTATTGAACATATGCTGCATATGCTCAATTAATGTAAATCCATCAATTGAAATTTACAGACTAAATGTATTCTAAATCTGCACTTATGAACATTATAGTCGCACAAAGTTTAGTGAAACGCCCCCCAGTAAGTGGGTATTTGGGTATGAATGACTTATAATTCACATTTATTGACAGACTAGCTGTTCACTGAACCTGAACACATGTGCATAAGCATTTAACCCTTACACTGCTATCTTAATTTTTTGTTGTCTGCTGTTTATTTTCTATTTTCTATTTTTTTCATCAAAAACATGCTTTGACAGCACTTTAGAATAATTTACAACATGGTTTGACAGCACTTCAGAATCATTTCCATTGGAAATGATTCTGAAGTGCTGTCAAACCATGTTTTTATTGAGAAATAATGCAAGATATAAAAGCAACAGCAGATGACAATTGTTCAGTGTAGCGGTCTATTGGTTAAAACAACACAGCAAAACAATACATGTAGTACCTTCAACATAAGAAACATAATTGTAAAGCTAATAATATTGCTAATTCAAAACTACAGCACTTACATAATAATTATCTTTAAAAATGTGCAATTTATTTTCAAACAGGCATATAAAAATGGAATTACAATATCCTGAACAGCCAGTATATACATGACGGAGGTTAAAAATATGTGGATTTTTGCAACCATTTGAATGTTCTGTGAAGCACCTGAAAAGACATGAATATCCCCAGAAAGTTCAACATTTCCTCTATTGAACTGACAATTCTAATGTGATACCACTTCAATTTGACACGCATATATTTTCTGCGGATTTTCTGCAGATGCAAGTGTGCGTCTTCTTTAAATGTTTAAATGATCGCAAAGTCCACATATTGATTGGGCACGTCATGTAGTATTTGTGAACAGTAACTCTTGAGTAGGAATCAAATCTGAGGAAGCCTTGAGTGAAATCATTTGTTTATTATAGGCATGAATGGCCTTTTTGTGGAATTTATCGGGGTATAAACTTGGAAAAGTCGCGGGAATACTGGACGAAGGCCGGAAGGCCTTGTCCAGTATTCACGCGACTTTTCCAAGTTTATATCCCCGATAAATTCCACAAAAAGGCCATTCATTCCTTATAATTCCAGCATTTGAAATAAATTCATCAAGAAAATGTGTTCATTTTCCGTTTTCTTAAGAATTATTTTAACTGCGCCTCACGGTTACGGAAAGTAGTTCGCCATGGGAGTTTACTTTGTAACTCTTTGTAACTCTGGCTATTTACATTATGGCAGTAGTTTGCAAGAGTTATTGTTCACAACTACCAGTAGGCATGTAGCTCCTATTTCTAAGAAAGCAATGGTTACTGTAAAATGGCAGTAATACAGATACTAGGTCATATTGCATCTACACTCAGTGGACTGAGCTACACAAAGGTTAACCCTTAGACACCTATCTTATTTTTTTTGTCATCTGCTATTTATTTTTTATTTTCCATTTTGATCATCAAAAACATGCTTTAACAGCACTTTAGATTAATTTACAACATGTTTTGACAGCACTTCAGAATCATAAGTGCTGTCAAAACATGTTTTTATTGAGAAATAAGGCAAGATATAAAAGCAACAGCAGACGACAATTGTTGTGAGTAGCGGTGTAACGGTTAAAGGTGCACTAACTACAAAATACTGATCTAGTGCCAGATACCCTTATCGCACCTTAAATGTGTAACATTCTTGTGATCATCACCTGGCCCCTGGAACCTCTCTAAGAAGAACAAGGTGGTTCCACGAACATACTTTATTAGCATGCAATCAATGCGATCGTATAGTGGATTTGTTCAAAACTCGCCGAAAACTCAGAGTCCCGAGTCGGTGCCTGTGCCTAGACTACCAGACGACGCCCACAAGGCAACCTAGCGTGGGTCTGACCTTTTAAACAGCCCTCGCAAGTGTATAACGTTTAGCGAGCACATAAAACACTGCTAACTAGATGGCCTTATACAGTGGAACCCCTCCAAACCGGACCCCCTCTATACCGGAATTCGCGCTATACCGAACATACGACCACGTCCCGAATATTCTGCTACACATTGGTTTCTACCCCTCTATTCCGGAACCCCTCTACTCCGTAATCCGGACGCCATTTCAAGTCCCAAAACCATATTTCAGCGTTAAAATAACCCCGGAAAACCGGAAACACGGTCACCTGTCAGGATGTCATCCAAGAAATACATCGCGCCCAATTTCAATGTTGTTGTTTCAAGTGGGTGTCAAAATCACACCGTGTTTACAATAGACTGGTTCCCGGTAGTATTGTTCAGCTCTGATTCCCAAAATGCGGAGACACGAGAATGAGGACTCCCAACTTGACATTTGTGTGGAAGAAATAACATAATTGATCAAATTACGCGCTATCCATGCGTGTAATGCGCTAAGCGGCGTGTTTTTTGAACGTCATAAGCGGCATTACAAAGTTAAGAATCTATTCAATACATGCGACCTAAATACGAGACATGTTTGCTGTTTTACAAGCTCATTACAATAGCATGGTTCACAATTTAATTATACACGTACGTAACAATTACGGAAATAAAATAATCGGCACATTATTTGTGAACCCACCGACCGATTAATTGACATAATCTGATAATTACTTAACGAGGCTGTAAACTTGTGACTGTAGCCTGTGGGCTATTGTAGCAGCTCGCGGTAACTACACAGCACACGCGAAATGTGTCATATGCTCTTTGCGGCCAGTGTAGACCGTAGACCGTACATTGCGAATCTGCACTATTTGCTATACCCCTTGCGAATCTGCACTATTTGCAATGTCAACAAAAACAAGAAACGAGGCAAAGCCACGAAGGCCAGGTTTTTTCCAAGCATAGACACTTGGGTAACATAATTATACCCACTTTTTGTAGACTAGATGGCCGTGGCCTGCATGTCGCGCCTTGGGGCGAGGCATGGACACTAAAAAAAAGAGATATAGTAGATGGAAAAACTTTAACGAAAAAACTTTAACCGGACACACGGACGTACGTATGCCAAAATGCCGACGATATCGCGCTTTCTGCAAGCGGGTCCGACAATGATGATAAACACCCATGTGAAGTATCAAGGTAATGGGTGAAGCAGTTGCAGAGATATAGTACACAAAAAAACTTTAACAAAAAAATTCAAAGTAATTTGACCTTGACATTGGACACAAGGGCCGCACGGTTGGGGGGTAGAATGAAAATATGGATGATGATAAACACCCATGTGAAGTTTCATGATAATGGGCGAAGCAGTTGCAGAGATATAGTATAACGAAAAACTTTTAACCAAAACACTTTAACCAGACGTACGTTAAAAAGTTAACGTTGAAAATGGCTAAGTCAATTACGTAGAAATAATAGGTGAAGGTAAATAAAATGGTCACATGTTGGATAGTTTTATGTGGTAGGCACCCCTTGGTTATGAAGCTGTGAAAGTTTGGTGGTCCTAGGTGTTACAGTACCAAAGAAATGGACGTAAACACGAAAACTTAACATTGTAAACGCGAAAACTTAACATTCAAAATGGCTAAGTCGACTGCGCGGAAAAAATGGGTCAAGTTAAAAAAAAAGTAACATGTTGGATAGTAATATGTGGTGGGCATCCCTTGATTATGAAGCTGGGAAAGTTTGGTGGTCCTAGGTGGTACAGTAACAAAGAAATGGACTCAAACACGAAAACTTAACATTGTAAACAGGAAAACTTAACATTGAAAATGGCTAAGTCGACTGCGCGGAAAAAATGGGTCAAGTTAAAAACAAGAAACGAGGCAAAGCCACGAAAGCCAGGTTTTTTCCAAGCATAGACACTTGGATAACATAATTATACCCACTTTTTGTAGACTAGATGGCCGTGGCCTGCATGTCGCGCCTTGGGGCGAGGCATGGACACTAAAAAAATAGATATAGTAGATGGAAAAACTTTAACCAAAAAAATTTAACCGGACACACGGACGAACGGACGGACGTATGCCAAAATGCCGACGATATCGCGCTTTCCGCAAGCAGGTGTGACAATGATGATAAACACCCATGTGAAGTATCAAGGTATTGGGTGAAGCAGTTGCAGAGATATAGCACACGAAAAGACATTAACAAAAAAATTCAAAGTAATTTGACCTTGACATTGGGCACAGGATCGCGCTTTCCGCAAGCAGGTGCGACAATGATGATAAACACCCATGTGAAGTATCAAGGTATTGGGTGAAGCAGTTGCAGAGATATAGTACACGAAAAAACTTTAACAAAAAAATTCAAAGTAATTTGACCTTGACATTGGGCACAGGGGCCGCACGGTTGGGGGTTAGAATGAAAATATGGATGATGATAAACACCCATGTGAAGTTTCAAGGTAATGGGTGAAGCAGTTGCAGAGATATAGTATAACGAAAAAGTTTTAACCAAAAAACTTTAACCAGACGTACGTTAAAAAGTTAACGTTGAAAATGGCTAAGTCAATTACGTAGAAATAATAGGTGAAGGTAAAAAAATGGTCACATGTTGGATAGTTGTATGTGGTAGGCACCCCTTGGTTATGAAGCTGTGAAAGTTTGGTGGTCCTAGGTGGTACAGTACCAAAGAAATGGACTTAAACACGAAAACAAAATTAACATTGTAAACACGAAAACTTAACATTGAAAATGGCTAAGTCGACTGCGCGGAAAAAATGGGTGAAGTTAATGTAACATGTTGGATAGTGATATGTGGTGGGTACCCCTTGATTATGAAGCTGTGAAAGTTTGGTGGTCCTAGGTGGTACAGTACCAAAGAAATGGACTTAAACACGAAAACTTAACATTGTAAATGCGCCCGCCCGCCCGCCCGCCCGCCCGCCGCCCGCCCGGCTTTCGCCAATCCAATAGCCTGGATTTTTTTTCAAAAAACCTGGCTAAAAAGGTAACATTTTGGATAGTGATATGTGGTGGGCTGTGAAAGTTTGTTGGTCCTATGTGGTACAGTAACAAAGAAATGGACGAAAACACAAAAACTGAACATTGATTGTGGACGCCGCCCGTCCACCCGCCCGCCCGGCTTTCGCCAATCCAATAGCCTGGGTTTTTTAAAAAAAAAAAAAACCTGGCTAATGAAAAACATGGTTTGACAGCACTTTCGAATCATTTCCGAAGTGCTGTCAAAGCTTGTTGTAAATTATTCTAAAGTGCTGTCAAAGCATGTTTTTGATGATAAAAATGGAAAATAGAAAATAAAGAGAAGATGACAAAATATTAAGATAGCGGGCTAAGGGTTAATCACAATTTATGAAACCATGAATCGCATTCTATTACTGAAAGAAAACATTCCGGGTTAATTCTGAAGATACACTATGTTAATGATGGAAAATTCTAAATATTTTCTTTATTTCTTGTCAGAAGTATATGTCGTCACCACCATTTGAACCATCTCATCGAGACGGATCAAATGAGTGGTCACAACATATACTTTCGTTGAGACATAAGAATAATCGAAAGAAAATATTTTTAAAAAATTGCGGACTCTTAAAAGCGTGTTTAAGACTCATTGGAGCAGAACTTGATTAACCGTTAACAAGGTGGCACAGAAATATGTACAATACGTCCTAGACTAGCGGGTAATATGTTTGTAATACATGGATATGCCCCCTGGCATACTGGGGCCCATTTCTTTGTACAACTAAAATGTTCGTAAGTGCAAATTTAGGATCGTCTGGAAATCTCAATTGATGGATTTACATTTATTGAGCATAGGCTGCATATGCAGCCTATGCTCAATAAATGATATGCAGCCTATGCTCAATAAATGTAAATCCAATAATTGTTTACAATAAAACATTGATAATGAGAAATTTAGTCTATCATAATTTTGCTCTTACGAACATTTTAGTCGTACAAAGTTTGGTGAAACGGGCCCCTGGACTGGAGAAACTTTTTGACGTACATTTACACAGACGGACGGACTTACAGAACCTCAGGAGCAACACAATATGCCCCCCCTTGCTATCGCATAGGGGCATAACTACAACAAGCGGGACCTCTTTACTTTTTACAGGTGGATGGCGGACTGGACACATAAATATAAAGCATCCTGGCATGTTCTCCATATTTGCATTTAACCCTTTCAACACTACAGACCTATTTAGCAGTGTTTGCAAACAGTGTAGATCCAGATGAGCCGGCTTGTGACGAGCCGTCTCATCAGGATCTGCACATTTTGCAAGTAATTTCCATATTTTTAGAGATAAAAAAACGACAAGTTTTTATAAATGGACTAGTCTGAAAATCATTTTGTGACAATTGGATTGGTCCATAAATTAAAATATCACATATATTATTCAGGGTTGAAAGGGTTAAAATAGAGCAGTTTGAATGGCCAACACTGAGCCAGGTCAGTATCGACCACTTACTCCTCGTCATTTGGTGAATTATAACTGAGCAACGTAATAACCCTGAATATTTGGACACCATTTGTTTTGGGAAAACCCTTCCCAAAACAAATGGTATCCAAATATATTGTTATTGTGATAAACCAATACAACCCTACTAACATTTAGGAAACTCTTTGTTGTGGGAAACCAGATATTTATATATCTGTTTCCTAGAATGCATTTTGTCTGAATATTTAGGGTTATTTCGGTACATACTCATGGGTCCAGCCAGGTCTATATTGTGTAAGCATAAAAAATCATGTAAATATGGATCTTCAATACATAGAGGATATTCAGATTTTTGCAACGAATATCACATATATGTTCATCGAGTGGTGTCATATGTTCATATAAAGAAATATGGACATATGACACCACGAGATGAACATACATGTGATATTCGTTGCAAAAATCTGAATTTTCTGTTTCTTACTTTTTTTTATGAAAACATGGGTACCATGGCAACCAACACATAATTTTTTTTTTTTAATTTTCCATTTACTTTTCGTTATGACGAATTTCCCAGCTTTTTGACAAAAAAAGATTTTGGTCGAAATTTAGTAACCATGGTAACCAAACCAAAATAAAATTTGTTACTTTTTTCGTTTCGTTAAATTTCCCATCGTTTTCATTTGTTTTTTGCTATATTTTCACTGGTGAAAGCACGTGCAGTGAAATATGACTTTTATGTTCACTGCATAACAACGCATTTCACTGCTGAAAAAGTAATAAAACAGGGTCTTTCTAGCAAGAGATTGAAAAACAAATATATATATTTTCAAATAGCACATTAACATTACACCCATGGTCGGAATTTTATTAACTGAATTTATGGTATGTTTAATAGCTGGACATTTGCTTTACGAAGTAACTGTATCTCAAATTGTGTCTCATGTGCATATTTATTAAACTAGTGAATTATGATTTTTAATACACTGTGTTATCACACTGTGCACGACCAGTTTATGCAATAAAAAAGCTTATATTCCTTGTGAATGCAGTTATCAGGTTCCTCAATTCAATTGTCATTTTTCTTTCTGAAGCAAGTGCACAGTCGATTAATAAATTATTTAAACTGAATGTTGAGCGATCTCGAAGTGATAGTTACCAGGGGGCCATTTCACTAAACTTTGTACAACTAAAATGTTCGTAAGTGCAAAATTATGATAGTCTGTAAATTTCACATTAAGAATGTTTCCTTGTAAACACTTCTTGGATTTACATTTATTGAGCATAGGCTGCATATGCAGTCTATGCTCAATAAATGTAAATCCATCAATTGAAATTTCCAGACGATCGTAAATTTGCACTTAAGAACATTTTATTCGTACAAAGTTTGATGAAACAGCCCCAGTTGTTCTGCTAATAATAGGATAATAGTTGTAAAATAATGGAACTAGTGTCATGGACGGATACAAAAATAATATGATGAAGTAATTTCCCCTGGAGTGTATTAGAAAGACCCTGAATAAATAAGTTACATGTTAAACATTCAAACTACCATTATTAAACCATTAGTTTATAAAGCACACCCATGTCCAAGTACACAAAAATTAATTATATAACAGTATTAGCATAAAACTTATTAACTCCACGGACAGAAAGTAGAATAAGACAATATTAGATAATTATAATTATCTTGAACATATCACACTTTAGGCACGTTTGTAGTAGTAACAGCAATCTATATACAGTGACACCTCTCTAAACCGGACATCCCAGGGTGTCCGGCTTAGAGAGTTTTCACAGCAAATCAGGCATTTGACCATTCTCAGCCATAGTTGAGTGCTATGCGATCACGAACAGACATTATCACTTGAGATAAATGACCAAGAAACTCATCAACAATAAGATCACACATGTTGTCTTGGTGTCCGGTTTAGAGAGGTTCCAATGTATTTATGATACCATAGCTGCAATTGGCCATAATGTGATAAGCTTAAAACTTTATTTAGTTGTCAAAACAGTTATTTGATATTAAAGAAAGCTTTATTTTGCTCAATGACTTCACAATTATTCACATGGAAAGCATTTATATTTTCACTTTATATTAACTCTTTAAAAAAAAGGTAATGATTCGGACTGTACTTGTTTTTGTTTATGCGAGCACAATTTTACAACAAAAAAACGTCAGAGAAAAGAAAATTTACTGCCTAAATATAACATTAAATTACTGCTATAGTATTTATGAAATATACAAAACTAATGACGTAAAATTCATAGCAGCTAAAACATTTAAACTGCGTTTTTTATGTGATTTACACAAGTTTAAAGTGGCTGTGTCCCAGATGATACTGAATGCGCATTTCACAAAAACAGTTGAGATATGTCAAGGAATGTTGTATGAATACAGTCACAACTTGTCACTGGTCATCAACATGCATTTGTCTGCTACTTATCGCATTGTAATGTCGGCTTCCGATATCATAAACATAAACTTCAGGATTTGTTTTTGAACTTGGCTGTAGGCCTATTGCATCATAGATCCATCTGACAACCACATACAACCAAGCTAGTAGTGACGTAAACCCTGTAGCCAATTCATGGTTACTACCGACTACCGCTTTGCTGCAGATAAGACCCAAAGACAAACTCATTTGAAATGCTTCAAAAGTTTTATTACAAGATATGGTCAGCATTGCACACTCCTATATAATCACAATAAACACCATATGTGTATCATAATTATTCTAATAAATGGCCCCTGGGGCTATGCAATTTTCTGAAGTACTTTTCGCATTATAATTGCATAAAAACACAGAAATTTGAAATTCTGCGATGAATTTATTCTGTGAAAATAAAAGAATTGAACTGTAATTATAGGAGGGAGCTACTATTAGAATAAATATGGTACCTCATTTAGGAAGTTTAAATCATATGATGAGCATGTGTCCAACGGGGACCTTAACACACGACTTATGTACATGTTCATAAAAAATAACCAAATTTAAAAATGCGAGGGCTGAATGTTATCGGTGACATAGTCTCTAGTCAAAGCACGGCGCCTGGCTACATGCGAGCGTATCAGTGGGAAACATGACATCTGAGACATAGCCACTTTAAAGGGAGAAATAGGCAGTAGTACTGTATATGGTAGAAAATCGTCATGATAGCGATACTTTGCTTTTATTATCTTAAATATAACCTGAAATGAAAATGGTTGATCCGAAAGTTGTATGTGTAAGAAAAGGTGTATTAATTATATACTTTCTATATCAAATTTGCAATATTCAAAGCCGTCAATATTTTAGTCTCAGAATTATGCTATTCTCTAATAGATTTTATCAAGATGGGATTTACTAACTTTTATTGCTGGGAAACATGATTAAGCCTTAGACCGCTATCTTAAATTTTTTGTCGTCTGCTGTTTATTTTCTATTTTCCATTTTTATCATCAAAACATGCTTTGACAACACTTTACAATAGTTTACAACATGCTTTGACAGCACTTCAGATATAAAAGCAACAGCAGACGACAATTGTTCTAAGAGTCTAAGAGTTAACATCTGTCAGAGTAGTTTGCTACGGATCTAAATTTGATCTTTTGACCACCTATTAGTCCCTTCAAAATGATTTACGATAAATATCCATGTAAAAAGGCACATTGTCACACAATTGAATGGGGTTATCTTATTTGCATGAAGATCCATATTATGATTAGCTATACTACACAGCATAAATATGAAAGCATAGAGACAACTCCATTGTATATACCTCCTTATTTTCACCCTCGACCCCACCATACGGTCTAAACATCTTTAATTTTTGCTGAAATATGCCGCAACAGATAACACAAAACAATAACAGTAAAATGGTTCCAACATGACACACATAATACAACACATCATTGTGTTAATTTCTAAACTTTTCTGAAAATCATATATTGTGGGTGTGACTGGAGAAGTGGAACTTATAGGTTTTGTGACCAGTGTAGCTCCTAATCAAATAGCACACTCCTGTAGCCTGATAACAATCTATATTGCTTATCAGAAGCATGACAGGTGTTTCATTGGTTGAATGGCGAACAGTGCAGATCCTGATCAGACTGTGCGGATGCACAGGCTAATCTGGATCTCCACTCCTCACAAAAGCCATAAGCCCTATTTCTCCAGTTACAGCCACATATGTGGTCATGGCGTACCGTAATGATGAGAAACGGTTGTAAACATGTAATTAATTAATGAATGGAATAAAATCCTGGGCAGACAGACTTTATTGTATCTAAATGCATCCACCTGAAACAACTGCCTACTAAGAGAATGGCCTGGCTGTATCCAGGTGGATACAGCAAGTACATGTATATCAAACTGCTAAACTTGGCCATTAAAAAGCACAATGGAACACAAGGGCATCGTTATTACGAAGCTATTATAGCATCGTTATTACGAAGCTATACAAAACTAGAAATGGACGCTTGTCGACAAGCGCATGTGTATCCCCCTCCCCAGATACACAAGTAGTTTGAAAAAAGGGTGTTCGAGTTATGCTCCGGAGATAAAATCAGTGACGGGAAAAACAAAGGGAGATAACTAAAAAATTAGTGATGCAAAAGTTGTCATTCTTGCGTGACACACCTTTAGGGTTGTGGTCTATGCATGTGTGAAGTTTCATGAAAATATTCCAAAGGGTGTTCGAGTTATGCTCCAGACACGAAATCAGTGCATGAAACAACAAAGGGAGATAACTAAGAAATTAACGACGCAAGAGTTGTCATTCTTACATGCGACACGCCTTTGGGTCGTCTTCTATGCATGTGTGAAGTTTAATAAACTAGAAAATGTGTTCATAGAACACGGATGTCCCACATATCGCTTTGATAATAAATGAGGCCAAATTGCAAGTCAACATTTTCTTTTACCAAACAATGTGTTCATAGAACACGGATGTCCCACATATCGCTTTGATAATAAATGAGGCCAAATTGCAAGTCAAAATTTTCTTTTACCTGAGCGTTAAAGTTTTTGAAGCACCAAGTATGTGACCTTGACCCTGGGCTTGGCGGGGGCAGGACAAACGTGGATTTGGCACAGGGCGGTAGAGGACCATTAGAGCAATGCATATATGAAATATGACGCTGATCCGTGAAAGAAAACAGAAATTATAAGATATTTACCTGAGTGTTAAAAAAATTATAAGATATTTACCTGAGCATTAAAGTTTTTGAAGCACCAAGTATGTGACCTTGACCCTGGGCTTGGCGGGGGCAGGACGAACGTGGATTTGGCACAGGGCGGTAGAGGACCATTAGAGCAACGCGTATATGACATATGAAGTTGATCCGTGAATGGAAATAAAAATTATAAGATATTTACCTGAGCGTTAAAGTTTTTGAAGCACCAAGTATGTGACCTTGACCCTGGGATTGGCGGGGCAGGACGAACGTGGATTTGGCACAGGGCGGTAGAGGACCATTAGAGCAATGCGTATATGAAATATGAAGATGATCCATGAAAGAAAACAGAAAGTATAAGATATTTACCAGAGCGTTAAATTTTTTGAAGCACTAAGTATGTGACCTTGACCCTGGGCTTGGCGGGGGCAGAACGAACGTGGATTTGGCACAGGGCGGTAGAGGACCATTAGAGCAATGCGTATATGAAATATGAAGCTGATCCGAGCTGATCCGTGAAAGAAAACAGAAATTATAAGATATTTACCCGAGCGTTAAAGTTTTTGAAGCACCGAGTATGTAATCTTGACCCTGGGCTTGGCTGGGGCAGGACGAACGTGGATTTGGCACAGGGCGGTAGAGGACCATTAGAGCAATGTGTATATGAAATATGAAGCTGATCCGTGAAAGAAAACAGAAATTATAAGATATTAACACGAGCGTTAAAGTTTTTGAAGCACCAAGTATGTGACCTTGACCCTGGGCTTGGCGGGGGCAGGACGAACGTGGATTTGGCACAGGGCGGTAGTGAACCATCAGAGCAATCTGTATATGAAATATGAAGCAGATCGGTCGAAGGATGAAAAAATTATGAGACATTTACCCGAGTGTTAAAGTTTTGTGACGGACGGACGGACGGACGGACGGGAGGACGGGACGCACGTTCCTACGAATGAATACTTGTTGGGTTTTTACTGTATAAAAATACCGAACAAGAGTACCCAACACTATCCTAACCCTACCCAATAAGATCCCTGTACGCTTACAAGTACCAATTCGTGTGTGCGGACGGACGGACGGACGGACGGACGGACGGACGGACGGACGGACGGACGGACGGACGGACGGACGGACGGACGGACGGACGGACGGACGGACGGACGGACGGACGTCTTTACTTTCAGGTAACTATGTGGCTTATCGCATGTTAAATATTAGCCACATAAAACCATTTTTAGCCACATAAAACGATTTTTTAGGTGGCTAATTGTAACCAACCCTATCCTTTAACAAGTCTATAACCCTGTGGGGCTAGCCACATAAGTACCCGAATGTCTGCCCGGACGGACGGACGGATCGGACGGACGGACAAGAGTAACACTAAATGCCCCCTCCACTATCGTGGTGGGGCATAAAAATATTCCAAAGGGTGTTCGAGTTATGCTCTGGATACAAAATCAGAGCACGAAACAACAAAGGAAGATAAGTAAACAAGAATTCCGCGGAATCAGATGCCTCGCCTTGTCCCGCCTTGACCTCGAGCCTGGGCCCGAAAGCAATTTTCACTGGCCCGAACATATTATACAATTATTGACTAGTGAGCCATAGAATATCAGATTATATTCTATGGCTCACTAGTCAATAATTGTTTTATTATATGATAATAGTCAGTATATAGCACTTACGACCTTATGCTACTAGACAAAAATTGAAAAAGAATTTGAAAAAAAAAATGAAAAAAAAAAATGGAAAAAAAAAGTTTAAAAATTAAAAATAATAATGCTTGCTACTGGAGCCCAGAATTTTTTTTTAATAGTCCTATATTTATCTACATATATCTGCACAGGTCCACATAATGCCACAATATTTTCAATGTAATATCCAATGTAGTAATTTACCTGTATAAATTACCTGTGGTAAACAGTGGTCAAGCACTGGACATTTGCACATGCTAGCCCATGCTAGCACATGGTTCTCCCAGTCTCTATTGTTCTCTCTACAGGTAAGGTGTACAGAGCACACGAGAAAAGGTGTACAGAGCAGATGAGAAAACAGGTCTTCATGCATTATTGTCCAGTTTGTAGAGTGCGCAAAACAAAAAAGGGAGATAACTCAAAAATTAGCTACGCAAGAGTTGTCATTCTTGTGTGCGACACACCTCCGGGTCGTGGTCTATGCATGTGTGAAGTTTCATGAAAATATTCCAAAGGGTGGTCGAGTTATGCTCCGGACAGGAAATCAGTGAGCGAAAACAAAAAAGGGAGATAACTAAAAAATTAGCTATGCAAGAGTTGTCATTCTTGTGCACGACACACCTTCGGTTCGTGGTCTAATTGAATGTGTTAAGTTTCATAAAAATATTCCAAAGGGTGATCGAGTTATGGTCAATCAGTGCGCGAAACAAAAAAGGGAGATAACTAAAAAATTAGCTATGCAAGAGTTGTCATTCTTGTGCGCGACACACCTTCGGGTCGTGGTCTGTGAAGTTTCATGAAAATATTCCAAAGGGTGGTGGAGTTATGCTCCGGACACGAAATCAGTGCGAGAAACAAAAAAGGGAGATAACTAAAAAATTAGCTATGCAAGAGTTGTCATTCTTGTGCGCGACACACCTTCGGGTCGTGGTCTATGCATGTGTGAAGTTTCATGAAAATATTCCAAAGGGTGTTCGAGTTATGCTCCGGACAAGAAGTGTTTGCGGCGGACGCGGACGCGGCGCGCTGTCAAATCCATAGTATCCCCCGACGGAGTCCGGGGGATACAATAATAATAATTAACGCATTTGCCTTACAAAGCCTTACAAACAAGGCCTCAGTGACCTTGACAGTGAGCGGTCGGATGTGGGTCATATGCAACCATCCCTAGAAACACATTGTGGCCAAATATTATCAACAACAATGAAGCGGTTTAAAATGTGAAAGGTGTTACTAACGTACATATGTTACTATGTACGTACATGGACTAACGCTGTATCCCCTCTTGCCAAACGGCGCGGGAATACAAATCTAAAACCCTTTCAAAAGTGTACGGTAGATCCAGATTTATTTCATTAATGGAACAGTCTGAAAGTTATGAAGGAGAACCATCACCATTGAAAAGTGACCACCAGGCACTGGGTACCGTTATAAAACACTTTCTGAGTATGTTCTTCAAATTTGAACTTTCACTCTGAATCAATCATCGATCCAATCAATCGTTCAGATTTTGAGCACAAGAAAACGCATGGGCATGTATAAACCTTGAACATAAGAATACAACATTACGGTCACTATTACATCATGAGTGGCTGTGACTGGAGAAATAGTGCGTATGGGATTTGTGACCAGCGGAGCTGCTGATCAAATAGTCCATTCCTGTAGTCTGATAACAATCTATATTGCTTACTAGAAGCATGACGGGTGTTTCATTGATGGAATTGCGAACAGTGCAGATCCTGATCAGACTGTGCGGATGCACAGTCTAATCTTGATCTACACTGGTCGCAAAACCCATAAGCCCCATTTCTCCAGTCGCAGCCACAATTTTCATGTCATATACTTTTCAAATTTAACCCATTTCTTGCTGAGGATTATATAACTTATGATTGAAAAATATGAAACAAAATATATGTTGTAAATCACGAATCTGAATAAGTCCAATTGTTGACATGCATATACACATAATATACTTTCCTTGAGAAATAAAGAAAACAGTAGAACGAGATGGCCGTGGCCCGAATGTCATGCCTGCCAAGGCTTTGATAGTATACCGAAAAACTTTAACCAAAAACTTTAACCAGGATGCATGCACCTACGTATGGACGTACACCAATGTGCCGACTATATCGTGCTGTCCGCAAGCGAACGTGACAAAAAGTATATACTTTCATGGAGAAATAAATAATACAGAAGAAAAACATGTCTGAATTGTTTCTACCTAAGAATAACTAAGGACAATCCCGCATGAAATGGGTACAAGCATTTCACTCGGTATTTTTCATATTTCTCAAGAAAATTATACAAAATTCAATGCTGTATCCACCATACATTGCAAACATATCGAGCATTGTGCCCAGGCCTCAGATCCAATAGGATAATTTCAACACTCGGACCCATTCCATTATAAGTGAATGAGAGATTCATTTACTTTATGGGACAAGTTACTGTCCCTTGTACAAGCTATAGGCACACCGAGAAACTATGTATCTGGGACCCGTTTCATTAAACTTTGTACGATAAAAATGTTTGTACGATGATTTTTACGTTGTTACCGTCTGTTTCACGAAAGCTGCTCAAATTTTATGGCTATATAAACAATGCAAAAACAATATTTTTTTTGATAATATTATATTATAGCAAAATTTAAGAATGAGACTTTTTATTTCGTGTAATTTGGTCAAATATTGATATTATCACAAAAAATTGATTTGCCTATAGGAATTTAACATGGGGAAAAAGGAGGCAGATGATAAAAGGGAGGAGTCAAAAAAAAAAAAAAATGGCAATTGGCTCCGAAACCTTGCTAGATAGCTTGAAAATAAACTAAGAAAACAAAAGTTAGATTTTGAAAATCGGTTAAATCCCCATAGACATCATCACAATAAAATCATTATTTAACCAAATTTCACGAAATAAAAAGAAGGCTCATTCTTAAATTTTTATAAAATTTAATGTTATCAAAGAAAATATTGTTTTTGCATTGTTTCTATATCCGTAAAATTTGGCCAGGTTTCGTGAAACAGACAGTAAACATTAATTTTGTTCGCTAATGCTACCATTAAATATGAACAAATCACCAAAGGTTTCTCACAATCAGCTATTAATGCGAATTTTGTTGGAAGCTTTAGATGTGCACTTACAAACTTCTTAGTTGTACAATGTACGAAGTTTAGTGAAATGGCCCCTGGCATCGAGTAAAACGGAATAAACTGCACTGTAATAAATACTACAAATCCGCAAAGCCATGTAAATCAGGAATTCAGGAATGTACAGTCTAGACTCGTTACCTCAAACTCTCTTAAGTGAATCTACTGTTAACTCAAAGTCAAACTCTTGGTCACAATTAAATGTTTTCATGCATATTAACTAAAATTTTCGCAAAGTTATTGATTTTCCTTAGTCCCTTGGACTTTGAGTAAACGATTGTTGACTAATTCTAGAATTAGCAAAATGGTTACATTGTGGGAGCAGTAGAGCACACACTATCACAGGCAGGTACAGGTTAAACTGAATGACAAAGTATTCATGGAAAATTTAATATAATGGCTGAAATGGAAGTCAACGTAAATAAAACGGGAGCAACTGAGGAGGGACAAAGCTGTTGTAAGGACCCTTTTGTCAGTCGGAGGCACAATGTGTTGCCTGCCATGAAAGAAATGAACTTATTGAGTTTACGAGCAGTGTAGCCCCAGATCAGCCTGCGCATCCGCGCAGTCTGATCTGGGCCTACACTGTTCACAATGTTGCTTCTGTGGCATCTAATGGAAACACCAGTAGCCTATTTCACCAACATTGTAAAGTATACTTTTCTAGCAAAGTATACGTTGAGGGAGAAATTTTAAATTTTAGGATAATTTTATTAATTTTTATTACATGTATACTGAATTTATTACATTATCACAGCCACATTGGCTGTGATAATGTAATAAATTCAGTATAATAATTCTGCATCCTTTTAATCATCAAATTAGTTCTATATGAAATAATGCATTTCAGGAAAAATAAATGATTACTCCCTCAAAGTATACTTTGCTAGAAAAGTATACTTTGCAATGTTGGTGAAATAGGCTACAGATCCATATCAGGCTCCGTGATAGTTAGATGATCAGTAGCGAAACTGGTCAAAAACTCAGTAAGTTCGTATTTTGTTGTCATGGTTGTGATGGCACATAATCATATACATGACTGTTACTGGAGAAATGGTGATCAAGTGAATTGCGGTCAGTCTAGTTCCTATTTTGCTACCTCACCCCGACAGCCTGATGAGAAAGGAAATGAATGGGGTTTAATTTTTTTCTCTTGGTAGAGCCCCCGCATAACAGTCCGCCGTGGCATTATTTTATTCACCGCGACGGGCCTGTGAGAGGCTATATTTTGTTGGTAATAAGTACTATGTGCATTGCATTGCCTGAATGGCAAACAGTGCAGCCACTAATCAGACTGTGTGGTCTGATTTGGGTCCACACAAAGTTCATAATCGCAAAGTTCATAATAGAGATAGTGAACATTAAATGTGTTACTCTAATGGTGCTTCTCGGAAGGAAACGGTCATGGCTTTTGATTGGTTAATTCCGTCCATCCAACAGGTAGCTATATAAAAGACTGGACCTACCCACCTCTAGTTCACCTCAATCAAGGAAATTTAATTTGGAGTTTAATTGGCTGATTTCGTCCTTCCGTGTGGCTCACTCAGTTGAGTAGGTAGGTAGATTAATTTACACCATCACCCATTTCTCCAATCACAGCCATATATGGATGCACTGTGCTGCACTTTGTGCCGGAGTAAAATGTTTCACAGCGAAAATGCACCGGTTTCCTGAGGAGATGCCACTCAGCTCTGCTTAGAGCTATCACATAAACACATTTATCGTCTAGTAAAACTTTTGCGCCGGTTACTGGACGAAAATGTGTTTATGCAGTATTTTCTGTATGGAGCTGAATGGGAATTCGTCCGGAATCTGACGCATACTTTGACGTGAAACATTTTATGTCGGTGCAGCATGCAGCACCAGTGTGGATGGGCAAAAGTATAGATCACACAATCACACAGGCTGGCATGCGACAGAGGAGACCACACACACGGTGCATGTTGCGGGTTTACCGGAACACGACGTTTAGTTGGTTTGGAGGTGGGCACAAGCTTGGAGTTGGGAGTTCTAGTCTTGTTTCGCTTTCTACGCTGTGGTTAACAACATGACAGTGTGAAAACATACAGTGGCGGCAACGGCGTCAATCTGATCTTGCTGTAAGATACACGCATGCATCACAAACGTGGCAATTCCATGCAAGCAATTTGTGATAAAAGCTGTAAGTTTTGAAACACCAGGGTGGCCACAGATTTTTGAACACAAAAAATCCCTGAGATTTGCATGAATTTTACCTAATTTTCCCCAATTATATTCAGTAGTAAAATTGTATGTATTTGTCATATGAGACACGCCATGTGATTTTGTACCTTCGGACATCTGCTTAATTTCATGAAATACGTTACAATATTTTTTCATAAATAAAGTCAAAAGTTGACAAAATTTTCAGAGCACATGTGGAATATAAACAGCAGATGACAATTCACATGAGTTTAAAATGATAATCATTTGACAAAGAAAAGAAAAATCCCCGTATTTTTTCTTGATTTTGTGTTATTTTAGCAAAATCCCTGATTTTCCCCCAGAGAAAATTTATTTTTGCAATTTCCCCTGTTTTCCCTGTTTCCTAGAATCTGTGTCCACACTGAACCACGACATCAAATGATAGAGAACTCTGCAATCAAAGTCCCAACTCTCAATAGAACATCGCCTTTCAATATTAGTGAAAGAAAGCATCAGCAATTATAAATCTGTTCATATTTGAAACACCACGAGATAAATGGGCTTATAAATGTTTTCACCAGTGTACCTCCGATCATCTTCTAATACTCCTGATAAAGACATGAATTTCTCATTGTTAGAATCAGAAATGATCCGAGTAATGATAAAGAAACAAATTTATTAGAATCAGAGATTACTATTATCAGACAAAACAGTGAACAAAGTATAGAATAAGAATACATATTAGTAGGCTGATATTTTGCTACACTGGTTGCTACACTGGTTTCACTAAACTTTGTACGACAAAAATGTTCGTAAGCGCAAAATTATGATAGTCTGTGAATTTCACATCAACACAGTTTTCTTGTAAACAATTATTGAATTTACATTTATTGAGCAGCCTATGCTCAATAAATGTAAATCCATCAATTGAAATTTCCAGACGATCCTAAATTTGCACTTGCGAACCCTTTAGTCGTACAAAGTTTAGTGAAACGGCCCCCTGGTGTCATGACAAGACAAATATGAGCGCAAACATGAGAGAAATTCCACACTAATGAGCACATGATATAGATGAAAAAGTTTTAAATCGAGGTTCTTACATGATTTTTATTAAACAAGTTTACTTATTTCATAAGAAACGAGGCTATGTCGAGTTTCTTATGAAATCTGTCAACAAGTTTTATAAAACACTTAATAAATCAACACAAATGTTAGATTCTATTTATTGCATAAGTACAGCACAATACGTTGAAACCTGTAACGGCCTCATTTGCATATTTATTAGACTAGTGTATTATGACTTTTATTACATCGTGTTATTACACTGTGAATGTCTATTTTCTTAAATAAAATGTAAATCCCATTTAATATTTGTCATAAAAATAGCTTTTTTTTTAAAATACTTACATCTGAGAAGCCGAGTCCCCATTCAGGATAATAATAAATTGCCTAACGGAATCCATACTGCTAGATACAGAATAACTGACTGCAAAAGCAATAAGTCACGTTTTCACTGACAGCATCACATATAAACATGCTAAGATTTTTAGCCAACATGCCATTACTTACAATGGACAAACAATTCACGAGAAAGACAGATAACTCTGTATGACATTCTGTCTGCAGCGAGAGTTACCTACCTTGCTAGTGGCCTCTGATTCCTCTTCGTACGACATGGCGACGACCGCCAACATCAGGTTCACGAGGTAGAAGGCGCCGAAGAACACAACGAAGACAAAAAATATCACGTTCCATGGGCCGGAGCTGAACAACACCTGTGCAGGGAAAATAATTAATTAAGTATGTTTATTAACAGATAAGGTCATTTAAGGCCGGGCTAAAGGGTTCGATTCCGTATTTCACCTGCTGCATTGGGGGGAAATCCCAAAAACAGAACAGAATATTTACATCAATATGTGAACAATAACTGACTTATAGTTCAGCCAAGTGTACAATGCAATGTCGTTAAATCTGGTAATACACAACTTATTGGGGTTAAACGTTGCAATATGTGAAATAAAAGGAGCATAATGCTGCCCAGCGATCGGCTTAGAAAGTAGGGCGAACTATAATACCCTTAATTCCCCAAATAATTCCCGACCAAATAATTCACTGAATATTCCGTATTTGCTCTGAGCATTTCATCAACTTTCGACGTCATTTACGGAAAATATTGTAAACTTTGTAAATACACAGGGTGGCCCAAAAATAAGACTTGGACACTTTTTGTAACCCATATATCTTTTGACATCCTGTTAGTTTGTTTGTTTGTTGGTGTTTAACGGCCTATCAACAGCTAAGGTCATTTAAGGCCGGGTCAATGGGTTAAGTACTAAATCCCATATATTACCTGTAAAGTAAATGTACATGTTCAAGTACATGTACGAATGGGGGGAAAATCCCAAAATCAGAACTGAATATTTGCAATATATATATTCAGCCCTGAAATCGGAATAAACCTGATCTGATGCCAGATCCTCGCCACACCAGAATCACTTGGCCCCTCCCAAAAGCAGTAGGATCAGTAATAATCTTACTACTTTTATAACGGGCAATAACCCAATTCAACTCCCAGGTAACAAAAGAGTCAAAGATAAAAACGTACCTGAGGGCCAAACCCGGCAAATCGTGATTCCTATAAGGAGGAACCCCTACCGTTAATTTACGCCGTCACGTTCACCCGACCAACCACCCACGACATATATACTGTTAGCATCTTAGTAAATGTTGGCATACATATCTGTGAATGTCTGTGCTATTTTGAAGGATCCATATTGCTTACAGCTCGTGCACACATTTTGACGTCATTACGACTATGACATCACAAGGCAAATTACTCTGGAATTTCCATTACCGGGAACCTTGTGAAAGAGTAAAATGGATGATTTTCTGAACAGTGTAGCCCCAGATCAGCCTGCGCATCCACGCAGTCTGATCTGGGCCTACACTGTTCACAATGTTGCTTCAATTTTAGGATAATTTTATAAATTTTTATTATACTGAATTTATTACATTATCACAGCCATACCATATCCTTTATTGTTGATGAAAGAGTAAAATGAATGATTTTCTGAACAGATTAAATGTACAAGTACAAGGCCATTAAAAGCACATATTATGCAGATAATTTGTTAAATGTCAACATCAAACATCTTACAGGCATAAGACTGGGTTCCTGAATGTTTAACCCCCTACACCATTATGTTTAACCCCCTACACCACTATGTTTAACCCCCTACACCACTATGTTTAACCCCCTACACCACTATGTTTAACCCCCTACACCACTATGTTTAACCCCCTACACCACTATCTTTATTTTTTTGTCGTCTGCTGTTTATTTTCAATTTTCCATTTTTATCATCAAAAACATGCGTTGACAGCACTTTAGAATAATTTACAACATGCTTTGACAGCACTTCAGAATCATTTCCATTGGAAGGCTGCCAAACCTTATTGTTATTGAGAAACAAGGCAAGATATAAAAGCAACAGCAGACGACAATTGTTGTGTGTAGCGGTCTAAGGGCTAAAGTCACATTGATGTAAGCAATTCATATTTTTAAAAAAAAACGGTGAATATATGACTTTAATTGTATTTTATTGCGAAACAGTAGGTCTGTCCATCCGTTTGTGCCACCACACTACCTACCTTGTTGTACGTATCTTCCCAAAAGTCGAGTGTTATCAGTTGAAAGGAGGTCAACAGCGCCCATCCAAAGTGGTCGAATGACGTGTAGCCAAAGTTGGGGTTCTCGCCGATATCAGACAGACACACGTACTCGGCTGGGCAACTTCTGTAGGATGTAAAACATCGTCATCAGTGACAATTCTGAACATGTCTTTGAAGCTCATGCTCATGGCAAGCAATTTGATCGGTTGAGTCTATGCTGAGCTTATTTAGTAAACCATTTATTTACTGTCTGTTTCATGTTTTGCTACTGACAAACTTTTGGCTATTAAACACATTAAAGCTAAAAACTATTTAAATGCAATAACAAAAATGTTACCTTCCCCAAAAATTTTATGTTTCAACCTCATGCTTAAAAAGAAGCAGTGTGATTGGCAGACCCTGAGCAAAGCTGAGTCTCAATTAATCAATTTGTTGATCTGAAGACAAAGTACACCTGAAAATATACTCCGAACACTCCAACCTCATGCCTGAAATAAAGCAGGTTATTTGGCTGAGCCTGAGCTAATCAAGTAGTCTCATTGACTTGACCTGAGCAATGCTCACTTTCGATCAATCAATCTGCTTGATTTTGGGAGACAGTACTCATGCTTGAAATTAAGCAGCTTGATTGGCTGAGACTGAGCAAAGATAATCTGACCGATCGCTCCCCAGTTGCCACTTCAGTCACTAATGAGATAATGAGTATCAGAAGATTTACAAACAGCGCCGCTCTTTGAGTGCCGTAACACACACGTTACATATCATATGCTATAAATATAGAACACTAGTCGTACAAAAATGTCTTCTATTACAATATAGTTGTTGTCAGAAACACTTAATAACATATGAAAATGATTTCATAATTGTGTTATTCTTAAACCACATTTCTGTACCTCACAGAATGTGGTATAAAAGCAAACCCTTGCTTTACAGTCAATGGCATCTGAAGTGCACTTACACAAACTAGCAAGACACAGCTCCAGATAAGTTTTATATCTAAAGAGTAGTATTCCCCCAGATTTCAAATTCAATGCGTATTTAACTTTTACAAATGTAGTATTGACATGCTTCCTTATTAAATAGGGAACAAATGATAAACAATAAAACAAATTTAAAAATTCCCATATTTGAGTTGCAAAAAGCAAACACTGTTTGCTTTTTGCAGCTGAACTAAGTAAATTTTCAACTTTATTACAGTATTTACAGTATTTTCACTACTCAATTTGAAAGTCAATGCGTATTTTCACATTGCTGTGAGTATTTTGTACTCCACTTTTGATAATCAATGCATATTCTGCTAAAATAAGTGCATACAATATGCCAATATGCACCTTATCTGGAGCTCTGGCAAGATATTGACAAAAGTTGGCCATTACATAAGAAACCAAGCTACCGCCTACACAATAACCCTAGATCTTCAGTGCTCAGGAATATAAACATATTCAGGATGAGTAGAATTCTAGCCGAGAGTGGTCGCGAGGTGATGACCTCCGACTGTCACTCCGGCGGCCCGGGTTCGATCCTCGATCCTCGATCCCGGCACTGGAGTTTGTGAATATATGGTTAACTGTATTGTAATTTTCGAATTTGCGGCGTATATCAGAAAATGATAGGTCGGAAAAGCTGTTTTCTGATATACGCCGCAAATTTGAAAATTACAATGCGGTTAACCTATTTCTAATGCACTCCTTTACTACTGGCGTAGGAATACATATTGAAATAATTTGCGACCGTTCATCAACAATGATATACCTGTAATGTATGAGTATGACCATCAGCCAATTAGATTGTGTGATATTTATAGAGTGCATTAGAAATACAATTGTATTTCCCGCTCTACCAGCTGGTTCTACCCAGGTGTGCCATATAGCGGTTTAGTTCACAGGTATTCAAGGCCTAACAGCCAATTAGCAACACATACACAAACATTGAGGACTAAACTCTATACTAGAGTTAAAAAAATCAAAATGATTTAGAACATGTTACCTTTTGAAAAACAACGTGTTTGGAAATTTAGCTACCTGTGAATCAGTAACCATTAATTATAAAATGTGCTAAATCATAATCCATTTTCAATGATTTCATCCAATGAGGCATTCAGCCAGAACTGGTTTTTAGTTCAGTTTGTACACTGAACAGGTTTAACCCTTTCAACACCAAAGGCCTGTATAGTGGTATTGGCAAACAGTGTAGATCCAGATGAGCCGGCTCGTGACAAACCGTCTCATCAGAATCTGCTCTTTTTACATGTAATTTTCATATTTTTGAGAACAAAAACAGCCCCTTTTCATAAATGGACTAGTCTGAAAATAATTTTGTGACCATTGGATAGGTTGCAAAATTATCAAAATCCAGTTACTTCGGGATGAAAGGGTTAAATGGAAACAACTTATAATCGAAGGCAGAATGTGACATGCTGTAATAGGTCACAGTTTATTGTATTTTTCGTCAGTGTGGTCCACATTCAGTCTGTGCAGCTGATCGGGACCGACAACATTGATGATCAACCCCCCAACCCCTCCTCTCTACAGCGATAATATTTGCCATTCCACACAATATTTTTACATAAAGCCTACACCCACTACAGTGATTGCCGAGAATGCAAGATCCCATATGAGTGACAAAATCTTTACTTTCATTCACATTCCTAATTAATGGTAGGGGAGGGAAATATTTGGGGTGGGGGAAATATATAAACCAGCCAGATGCACATGTGAGTGTCAAAATGTTTCCATTATCCACATACACTAATAACAGCATGGACAGGAAATATTCAGTGAGGAGAAAATATGGCAACCAAAGCCTCGAGGTTCATTGACATATACTAATATAATGACAGACGGGGTGGGGGCATATTCTGTGATATTGGCATTGTAAACAGATCAGACAAAATAACAACATTCCAAACAGTAACTAAATGTGGGCCACCAGCCGAGATAAGGGACCTTACAACAATTGCGAAAATTGCAAATCCCAGGCATGAGAATGGCTGTTGCTGAAAACATCTGAAAATCCACTGAAACCCCCTCACCCCACTTGTAAAAGTATACAATTTGAGCATAACAGATTGATTCTGAATCATTTTGAAAACGCAAATTATGACAAAATCATCTGAAATCAGCTGAAGATGCTCATGCCTGTTAAAGCCTCACCTTTATGCTGCTCATTCCGACAATCGGATGGGGATGTAACCAATATGCTGACGGCAGGCGGTAAGTTTATTTCCTGGACGAAATGGCAAACAACTTAAATTCTGCTCAGACAGCACTGATGCAAAGTTTTACATGGGACAATGTTGGTCACAAACATTGCAAATTATTTATTCTTAGCCAATGGCACATTTATATTTCAAACAAACCGACAAACCATTATTCACATATGCCAACCTCAGAGCTCCAGATAAGGTGCGTATTGGTGTATTTTACACACTTATTTTAGCTGAATACGCATTGATTTTCAAAAGTGGGAGTACAAAATAGTCAAAACAATTTGAAAATACTCATTGATTTTCAAATTGAGAAGTGAAACTGATCTAATGCGTATTTTCACATTGTTGTGAGTATTGTGTACTCCCACTTTTGATATAATCATAATGCGTATCCTGCTAAAATAAAAAATACGCCAATACGCACCTTATCTAAAGCTCTGGACTGGAGAGAAGAAGCTTATGGTATTTGTGGCCAAACACTGTTGTCACTGATTCAACTAGTGCATGCCTGCACCCCGACAATCTTAGAAGCGTGATGCGCGAATGACTAAACAGAATGGCGAATAGTGCAGACCCTGATCAGCTCATCTGGCTCTACACTGGTCGTAGAGACCGTAAAACCCATTTCTTGAGTCACAGCCACATCTTACTTACCGCGAACTGGATGCATTTCCACACACCAAATAGTTGTCGTCTTTTATAAACCAGTTAGCTGCAAACATAACATCCCGAGAATATAATACAAATACAGACGCAAACAGCAGCCTATTTCTCCAACATTGCAAAGTATACTTTTCGAGCAAAGTATACTTTGAGGGAGTATATAATCATTTATTTTTCCCGAAATGCATTATGTCATATAGAACTAACGACTGCATATATTTGATGATTAAAAGTACGCAGAATTATTATACTGAATGTATTACATTATCACAGCCAAAATGGCTGTGATAATGTAATAAATTCAGTATAATAAAATATAATAAATTTATCCTAAAATTGAAAATTTCTCCAGTACAATATATATGAAGTTTAAAATTAATCCCACTGACGGTTGCAGAGATAATTGGTACACGATCCGATAGCTTTGACATAAATTTTACGGACGGACAGAAATATGAAAACTATATACAATATATCGATATACTTTGTATGGCGGCAGTATAATGAGTTAACTCACGCATGCCCCATAACTAACAGTAAATGCCATCTTGCTTAAAATCTATTAGAAAATACAACAAACCTATCCTATGCTCGGCACAGGATAGTCATTTAAATTTTTTGGCAGGAAACTGTCAGCGCAAATATCACAAATGACATCACACCGACAAGTGGCATACTTAAGTGGTTTCTCTGAATTTACCATTGTACAGTCTCCTCCAATTGTAATTGGTAGAATCCATTTTGAGATGTTCTCCAGTGCGGTACACACACTAATGAAATAGCGGTCTAGCCTAAAACAAGTCATAACTTTACATTTTGAAATTATGATTTAAAATATTTATTACACTCTTAAAAATTATTTGCACGGGTTTCGCTGTGAGAGAAAACCTGTAATCAACTCCTTACAAATAATACACCGTGAAGAGAACACCCGTAATTGCGTGCCTGTTTTCTTGGAAACCACGAGCTACCATGCAAAATGTTTAATTTTTATTAGTCAAAATATTTGAAAATTTGGAAAGGGTCTCGACTAATCTAGAATGTTAATGTGATTGAACACATTTCAAACATGCACTCAAATATATCTGGTTCATAGAAACAGCTGAGTAATTTGGATTAAGCTTACACGACGTCACATTTGACGTCACACAACGTAACGTCAAAACGCGGGAAAAAATGTCATTGTAAACATGCGCACAGCACAATTCATTGATTATAATCTCAAAAATAGACTAAATGTGCATATATATCAACCGTGGAAGTGTAATAAATAGGATATTCCATCGTACATGTTTGCAGAGTGTAAATAATACACTCGTGTCCATCGGCGTCCGTGCAAGCAACTCGTTCGCTACGCTCACTCGTTGCTTACGCAGAAGCCAACGCACACTCATGTATTATTTCCCGCTATTCAAAATGTACGATGGAATATCCTCTATATAATTAAGCCATTACATGCGGAATAAACCTTTATGTGTATGAATTTGTTTTTAATTTTTTAATTTTTTTTTTATTTCTCAATAAAAGTATATGTTGCAACCACTCATTTGACTCGACGAGATGGTTCAAATGGTGGTCGCGACATATACTTCTGAGCGCATAGAAGGAAAATATTTAGGATTTTCCTAAAAAATAATGGCGTATCATCAGCATGAAAAGGGTTAAAATTGTCTTGCTTATCCTGAAATGGGGGTTAAGTCAGACAATCTCACAAATAGATCTTCTAATGTTCACTTACTTTCGTTTTTGATATAGTCATTATAATATTGAGCATATGAGTACGAGGGATTCGTAACGTATCCTGTGACATTATGTACACATTTCTGACGCAGCGCACCCATGTAGATCTACAATAGAAATAAATACAAGCATGTAGAATGGTGGAAAATAGATATTACACATCATCACAAATATATAACATGCACACAATAAAGATCTTGCAGAAGTGAAATATTTGGCCATCCCTGTATAAATGCCGAGATTGCCCCGAGATGCTGTGGACGATCTGATGCACTATTGCCCAGAGGCCGCAGGAGCAATGTGTTTTGACTGTTGAGTGTTCTCCGAATTACAAATGTACCATGAAGTAACTGTTTTATTATTACTCAACCTGTAACAGTAACTGTTTTATTACTCAACCTGTAACAGTGTATGTCACACAATGACGTAATCTTCGACAAAAATCATGACGTCACAAGTTTCAAGGGTGAAATAGTTTTGACTATTGACTGGGCACACGGAACTATTGCCCAGGCACATGAAACTTTCACAGACACATGAAGTCCAGGGAATTAGTCAAAACTATGGAATATTAATTTATATCCAGATTTGGGTAATAATAATCTGTATTGCAAACAATATAAAGTCCCTTTTCTCAGTAGACCATGGGAGGAATCTTAATGATGAAAATATCCTTAATGATGAAATAATGATGAAAATATCCAAATATCCTTAATGATGAAATATCCTTAAGGATTATTATCTATTCTGTGAATCTTACCATCTGTTTCACGAAACCTGCCAAAATTTTACGGCCATATAAACAATGTAAAAACATTACAAAACATATCATATGTAATGAAAATAAATTGCTGAAAATTCTCATACGCGATATAGTAGTAAAAATCACACACTGAAGCATATAGGAATATAAGGTTTGTCTATATCCAGTCGTGGTTAAACGTTTGCCGTGGCACGAGGGAACCGTTTGAACCCCAAGGCCATAGATCCCGAGTGCCATGGCAAACGTTTACCCATGGCTGGACATGGACAAACGTTATTGTTACATTTCCGTCAGAAATATCGAGTTCCATTCAAACAGCTGATTTACGAATACATATTTTGTGGCTGCAGTACACGCAGATGTACAATTTCAAAATGGCGGACAATCTCGAATCGAGAGAACTTTTGATTGCATTTTCAGCAATATGTACTGTTTCAATGGTAGTTCGGTGTGACTACTTGGCGTAGCAAGCGATGTATAAATAAAATATTTGATAGTGTGAATGATTTTTGTGGTTACAGACGGATAAAATGGAGTGAAACAGTGCGACCGTTGTGAACTGGTCGGTCTAGTGATGTAATGGCGCGTTCTATTAACGTCATGAGACACATGCATTACGTAGGTGTTGGCTTGGCCCCGGAAGGAGCATTGTCTACAGCCATTGTCAAACAGCACGCGCTGTACATTTGAACACGTCTGTGAGCGGTGACAAACAACAGCAGTCATGTAACAATAGAGGCTACGTACCTGTAGAGCGAAGAGGGCGAAGACCATGAGACAGAAGAGAATGAGCATCATCACCTCCAACAACAACCTGAAAGCCCGCAGTAACGCGTTCACTATCGTCTTCAGACCTGAAAAACAAAAATCACAAAGTTGGCGACTGATGGATTAGTTCCGAGTACATAACTCTAATTACATTTCATTACACTGCATACATAAGCGTTATGACAGAGTAGTCTTTCCAAATGTGCGTTTGATGCATTCTTTGTTTACTTTCAACTTTGTGGAGAGTGACCCAAGAAATTTGCTAATACACACTTAGGTATGTTTATGATAATAAATAACAATATAGTGAAGTATGAACGTCAATGAACGTCAATGAACGTCAATGAACGTCAATGAACGTCAATGAACGTCAATGTCAATGAACGTCAATGAACGTCAATGAACGTCTCAATGAACGTCTCAATGAACGTCAATGAACGTCGTCTCAATGAACGTCTCAATGAACGTCTCAATGAACGTCAATGAACGTCAATGAACGTCAACGCCCAGCAGGTTTTTTCTATATTTTATTGCACGTTATGTAAATGCTATTACGCACATTTTTGACATTGACTGTGGTGTAGCGATATAGTGCAACCTGTTGCCTATAAAGCGGAAAACGTGCAGCTTCTCGTGGAAATACAAGAGATTGTTGTCATAAGTTTACTTCCGGTATGTTTATGATGGCAGAGCATACCACATTGTTGCCTTCTGATTTGAGGCCGTGACTGTGAAGAGGGTCTTATGGGTTTTGCGACCAGCATAGATCCAGATCAGCCTGTGCATCCGCACAGTCTGATCAGGATTTACGCTGTTCGCCATTCCATCAATAGATGACTCGTCATACTTCTAACAAGTATTATAGGTCATTATCAGGCTACATGAGTGTGTTAAACTGGTCACAAAACCCATAAGCCTCATTACACCAATAATAAGTTATTGAATAAAAAAAAAAAAACTTGAACGCCTTTACCTTACAAACAAGGTGAAGACAAGTCCTCAGTGACCTTGACCTTTGGCGTTCGGACGTAGGTCGTATGCAAAACCATTCCTAGACACACATTGCGGCCAAATATAGTAAAAATTGGTGAAGCGGTTCATAGTTTGAAAAATGAAAAAGTGTTACTAATGTAAGCAGGCACGAACATACATGGACTAAGACGATATCCCCTCTTGCCTATCAGCAAGGCGATATTAACTGGAATGGACTGTGATATGTTCATTTTCAGACCAACCCCATTGTCACAAAATTATTTTAGATTAGTCCATATATAACAAGAGTTGTCAGAAGACAACGAAGCTCGCCTGTTGGCAGCCTTCATTCAAACTTGTCACAGTTGTATAAAAAACATGAATATTATATAACTTGACCTTGGGATAAGGGGTGTGCGGTGGACCTTGACATTGAGGTCAGTGGTGGAAGGTGGATCGTGGATTTGATATAGCATGATATAGCATATTAAGATGAATGCATGTATGAAATATCAATGTGCTCCCTGAAATGAGAAGGAAAACAAAATTTAACCCAGCGTTAAGTTTATGAACACACTAAGTTGGTGATTTTCTACAGCATGATAGCTATTCACATGAGGAATGCATGTATAAATGTGCTAAAGTTTGTGACCTTGGCCTTGGCAAAAGGGGTGGGGGGTCATGGATTTGCTGTAGCACAATAGAGTATTATCACATGAATGCATGTATGAAATATGAAGGTGTTCCCTGTAAAGAAACAGAAGTTATAAAAAGACATTTACTCCAACGTTAAGTTTATGATGTTGATCTTGGGGAAAGGGGTGGGGTGGGTCATGGATTTGCTGTAGCACAATAGAGGATCATTGGATGAATGCATATATGAAATATCAAAGCGTTCAAAGTGTAAAGAAACAGAAGTTACACAACATTTATCCCAATGTAAAGTTTATGAACATGCTAAGTTTGTGACCTTGACCTTGGGGTAAGGGTAGGTGGTGTGTTGTGGATTTGCTACAGCATGATACAGGGTCATCTGAGGAATGTATGTATGAAATATCAAGGCGTTCCATCAAAGGAAACAGTTGTTATCAGACATTTACCCCAACGTTAAGTTTATGAATGTGTCAAGTTTGTGACCTTGACCTTGGGGTAAGGGGTGGGCGGTGGGTCATGGAATTGCTATAGCACGATAGAGTATCATCAGATGAATGCGTGTATGAAATATCAAGGCGTTCCATGAAAGGAAACAGATGTTATAAGACATTTACCCAACGTTAAGTTTATGAATGTGCTAAGTTTGTGACCGTGACCTTGGGGAAAGGGGTGGGGGTTGGTCATGGATTTGCTAAAGCATGATAGAGTATCATCAGATGAATGCATGTATGAAATATCAAGGTGTTCAAAGTGTAAAGAAACAGAAGTTACACAACATTTACCCCAACGTTAAGTTTATGAACATGCTATGTTTGTGACCTTGACTTTTGGGTAAGGGTTGGGTGGTGGGTTGTGGATTTGCTACAGCATGATAGAGGGTCATCTGAGGAATGTATGAAATAGCAAGACCTTGACCTTGGGGTAAGGGATGGGCGATGGGTCATGGATTTGCAATAGCATGATAGAGTATCATCAGATGAATGCATGTATGAAATATCAAGGCGTTCCATGAAAGGAAACAGATGTTATAAGACATTTACCCCAACATTAAGTTTATGAATGTGCTAAGATTGTGACCTTGACCTTGGGGAAAGGGGTGGGCGGTGAGTCATGAATTTGCTATAGCACGATAGAGTATCAGTAGATGAATGCATGTATGAAATATCAAGGCGTTCCCTGTAAATAAACAGAAGTTACACAACATTTACCCCAATGTTAAGTTTATGAACATGCTAAGAGGTGACCTTGACCTTGGGGTAACGATTGGGTGGGCGGTGGGTCATGGATTTGCTATAGCACGATAGAGTATCAGCAGATGAATGCATGTATGAAATATCAACAGATGTTATAAGACATTTACCCCAACATTAAGATTATAAATGTGCTAAGTTTGTGACCTTGACCTTGCGGTAAGGGCTGGGTGGTGGGTAATGGATTTGCTACAGCATGATACAGGGTCATCTGAGGATGCATGTATGAAATAACAAGGTGTTCCATGAAAGGAAACAGAAGTTATAAGACATTTACCCCAACGTTAAGTTTATGAATGTGCCAAGTTTGTAACCTTGACCTTGGGGTAAGGGCTGGGTGGTGGGTCGTGGATTTGCTACAGCATGATAGAGGGTCATCTGAGGAATGCATGTATGAAATAAGAAGGTGTTCCATGAAAGGAAACAGAAGTTATCAGACATTTACCCAACGTTAAGTTTATGAATGTGCCAAGTTTGTGACCTTGACCTTGGGTAAGGGCTGGGTGGTGGTCATGGATTTGCTACAGCATGATAGAGGGTCATCTAGGAATATGCATTGTATGAAATAACAAGGCGTTCCATGAAAGGAAACAGAAGTTATAAGACATTTACCCCAATGTTAAGTTTATGAATGTGCTAAGTTTGTGACCTTGACCTTGAGGTAAGGGATGGCCGCTGGGTCATGGATTTGCTATAGCATGATAGATTATCATCAGATGAATGCATGTATGAAATATCAAGGTGTTCCATGAAAGGAAACAGATGTTATAAGACATTTACCCAACGTTAAGTTTATGAATGTGCCAAGTTTGTGACCTTGACCTTGGGGTAAGGGCTGGGTGGTGGGTCGTGGATTTGCTACAGCATGATAGAGGGTCATCTGAGGAATGCATGTATGAAATAACAAGGTGTTCCATGAAAGGAAACAGAAGTTATCAGACATGTACCCAACGTTAAGTTTATGAATGTGCCAAGTTTGTGACCTTGACCTTGGGGTAAGGGCTGGGTGGTGGGTCATGGATTTGCTACAGCATGATAGAGGGTCATCTGAGGAATGCATGTATGAAATAACAAGGCGTTCCATGAAAGGAAACAGAAGTTATAAGACATTTACCCCAATGTTAAGTTTATGAATGTGCTAAGTTTGTGACCTTGACCTTGAGGTAAGGGATGGCCGCTGGGTCATGGATTTGCTATAGCATGATAGATTATCATCAGATGAATGCATGTATGAAATATCAAGGTGTTCCATGAAAGGAAACAGATGTTATAAGACATTTACCCAACGTTAAGTTTATGAATGTGCCAAGTTTGTGACCTTGACCTTGGGGTAAGGGCTGGGTGGTGGGTCATGGATTTGCTACAGCATGATACAGGGTCATCTGAGGAATGCATGTATGAAATAACAAGGTGTTTCGTGAAAGGAAACAGAAGTTATAAGACATTTACCCAACGTTAAGTTTATGAATGTGCCAAGTTTGTGACCTTGACCTTTGGGTAAGGGCTGGGTGGTGGGTGAAGGATTTGCTACAGCATGATAGAGGGTCATCTGAGGAATGCATGTATGAAATAACAAGGTGTTCCATGAAAGGAAACAGAAGTTATAAGACATTTACCCAACGTTAAGTTTATGAATGTGCCAAGTTTGTGACCTTGACCTTGGGGTAAGGGCTGGGTGGTGGGTCATGGATTTGCTATAGCATGATAGAGGGTCATCTGAGGAATGCATGTATGAAATAACAAGGTGTTCCGTGAAAGGACGACAGTTAATAAGACATTACCCAAACGGTAAAGACATTTACCCAACGTTAAGTTTGTGGATGAAGCTGACGCCGACGCCGACGCTGACGCCGACGACGCCGGGGGTATGACATAAGATCTTCTGCACTTCGTGCAGGCGAGCTAAAAAGTGGGTGTATTTCTTTCTAAGAAAATATGAAAATTACAAAAAGTTTGCTACGAGTCGGCTCATCTGGATCTACACTGTTTGCAAACACTGATATTGAAGTATGTAGTGCTCGCAGGGCTAACCCTTTCAACACCAGAGGCCTGTATAGTGGTATTGGCAAAAAGTGTAGATCCAGATGAGCCGGCTCATGACGAGCCGACTCATCAGGATCTGCACATTTTTTGCAAGTAATTTTCATAGTTTTGAGTACAAAAACACCCCCTTTTCATAAATGGACTAGTCAGAAAATAATTTTGTGACGGTTGGATTGGTTGCAAACTTTACATATCAAAAGGGTTAATGGAGTAGTAACGAGTACCTGGCACTATGGAGACTGTCCGGAGCACCCTGAATACACGGAATGTCCGGATTCCTTGTAGGTTTCCCACGCCACTACTGCCCATAGTGCTGTCTAGTATTATAGTCACGTATCTGCAAGACACAAATATTATGGTGACATATCTACAAAATACGAACATAATAATGAAATATATGTCGCAGTCTGATCAGGGTCTGCACTGTTCACCACCATTCAGTAAGGCAAACCTGTTATGCTTCGATTTCTAACTCACTCTGCATGTCAGTAACAGGCTTGAGGAAGGGGCTAGAAGATCAGAAGCTATACAGGCTATGAATGGAAAAAAAAGTTTAAAAAAAAAAAGTTTAAAAATTAACAAAAAAATAATGCTCGCTACTGGAGCCCAGAATGTTTATAATAGTCCTATATTTATCTACACATCATATCTTCACAGGTCCACATATTGCCACAATATTGTCAAGACAGTTTACGGAAATGTAATACCCAGGTATAATAATTTACCTGTATAAATTACCTGTAATAATTTAGCTGCACATTTAGTGGTCAAGCTGGAAATTTGCACATGCTTGCACATGCAGAAGTGTTCAACTGGAGAAGGCTATTGTTCTCTCTACAGGTAAGGTGAAAACGGGTCTTCATGCATTAATGTTCAATTTGTAGCATAGAAAGAAATAGAGTTTGACCTTGACCCTGGAGCCCGGAATGTTTTTTAATAGTCCTATATTCATCTACATATCATAGTAAAGGTATGTATAAAGTTTGATGACTGTAGCTGATAAGGTGTTGAAGTAATGACCGTAACACGAAAACTTAACATTCAATGACGACGACGACGCGACACGACGACGACGCGCGAGACGCGACGCGACGCGACGCGACGCGACGACGACGACGACGACGCGACGACGAGACGACGACGACGACGACGACGACGACGCGACGACGACGACGACGACACGACGAGACGACGACGACGACGACGACGACGACGACGACGACGACGACGACGACGACGACGACGAGACGACGTACGACGAGACGCGACGACGACGACGACGACGACACGACGACGCGACGACGAGCACGACGACGCGACGACGACGACGACGACGACGACGACGACGACGACGACGACGACGACGACGACGACGACGACGACGACGACGACGACGACGACGACGACGACGACACGAGCGAACGCGGACACGACGACGCGACGAGCCGACGACGACGACAGACGGACACACGACGCGACGAGACACTATGTCTCGCTTTCCGCTTCGCGGGCGAGATAAAAATCACCCATACTGGTATTCTTAGCTAAAAAATCACATGGCTCGTCATACAGGATTATTTACAGACAATGTGATACAGGTATCTAAAGTTGGTATCTCATATTATGCTCAGAATCGGCACCGACGGCAAATGCCCTGAGGTCCCTTTTGTCTGGTAAAACAGAAATACCCACCAAAAGCTATCTTGCTACACTAACGAGGAACAAAGCAAACATAGAATGTGTTTAATTGCCCATTGTCACACAATATCGGCCAATTACTAGGCAATTAATAGAGAATAGATTATACTCACGCAGAAATAATGACGAGAAAATCCAGCCAATTCCAGGCATCTCGTAGATAGGTGTATGAGTTGATGATGAAGCCCCGGGCGAGCAGCTTGATGATCATTTCTAACGTGTAGATGGCAAGGAAGACAAACCTGGAAATAGGTAGAAAGATGATTAATCCTTTGAATGAGGGAACCGAAAATAGTCATCTGCTAATAATTCAAATTTTGTCTTTTCTCTCCGTAAAAACATGGTTTGGCACCATTTTAGAACCATTTCCATTGGAAATGATTCTAAAGTGCTGCCAAACCAAGTTTTTGATGAGCAAAAGGGAAAAATAAAAAATATTCAGCAGGCGACACAAATTAATTCAGCATTGTAATGGTTAAACTATGTGAATACACATTGTCATCTGGATCTACACTGGTAACAAGAAACAGATTGGACAAGCCATGAGAAAATGAATGGGTTTAATGTCCAGCAACATCTCAGGTCATGTAGAGACGGGACCTCGGTTTAAACTCATCCGAAACAATCCATGGAAAATATTTATACAATTTACTATATTTCCTGTAAATGATGTAGAAAGTTAATGAGCAAATGTAAGGAGTAGAATTCTACATTGGGTATGAAAATTTTGTCAACTTTTGACGTCATATACAGAAAAGATCACAGTTTCTGTAAATATTTTTCAGGAAAAAATCACACATCTTTTTAGTACAAAATCATCTGTGGATCCACAGGGTAGTCTGGATCTACACTGGTAAATAGTGTCTTATTTTCAGGTTAAAAGTTATAACTCCAACATTCCGCCACTAGAGCAAGAGAGCAGGGGCTCACGGATACCCCCGGCCGACGCCTTGTCAGACCAACAAATATTTTCTAAGACATTTGGCCTTGTCATTTGGCATGGAGGCCGTGAAGGTTGTGAAGATATTGGGTACAGAAAAACTTTTAACGAAGATTTAACAAAAAAACTTTAACACAAATTTCAAAGTAATTTGACCTTGGCCGCATTTTCATACAGATTGAAAATATGGATGATGATAAAGAAGTAGGCATATGAATTTCAAGTCAATCAGACTTAGGTTTGTGGAGATATTTGGTACTGAAAAAACAGATATTGCTTGTTGGAATCATGACGTGTGTTTCATTGATGGAATGCAGATTTTACAAAAAAATGCACGTCAGTGTGGTATGGAAGGAAAATATGGATGATGATAAGGAAGCTAGTATATGAAGGTTTGAAGGCAATCCAACTTACTGTTACAGAGATAATGGGTACCCAAAAACTTTAGCGCAAGTGGGACGGACAGACAAATAGACAGAGCAAACTGTACTACGGTATACTATGGGTATTACAGGGAGTATTGTCTGGCCAGTTGGACCTGTCTAATCTAATAGCGGAATGGGGAAAAGTTGCAGCAATCGGGAATTGCTCAGTCTAATTGATCTATGTTTATATCTTCCTCACTTCACTGGGCTCGGAGACATGACATACACTGGTGCTACAGTCCGCACCAGCATAAAATGCATCGGTTTCCTGATGAAATGACACTCAGCTGTATAGTCCGCAAACGATAACTTGCTAATTGTTTACATACAAACCGATCATAAACAAAACACAGAATAGGTGACAGGTAAATATACCCTGGCAATAGTCCTTTTCAATATTGATTTTTGAGATTTGTCATCAAGTGTTATGTAGTCGAGGGGTTACAGTGAAGATATCAATGCCGTAGGTAGTGAGTTTGAATCTTAGTTTTTCTTTCATGTATACACATATATTTTTATTTGTTTATATTTTATTATATATTTCTTTTGTATGTGTGTTGCTCTTACAAATTACATTAACTAAGCATGAGATAGATTACATGTAGAACGTTAGTCTCTCACTTTGAATAAAACTAATAACTAAATGCACATATGTGTGTACATGAAGAATCTTGGAGTATGTTCTCTCAGATCATGTCATATTGAGGTCAAACAGCAATAGTGATAACCCTCACCGTTTCACTTATTCCCTTCTCCAGCAAGCAGTCATAAAAAAACACAGAATGATATCGACAAAACAAAAGTAATGCGTTTTGTGAGGTTCGAACTCTCGACCAGATAAAATGAACAAAAATTCCGCTAATGTATGGATATTCTCCCGCTTCGATACCACTGAGCCTCACTACATGTCTATTTTGAGCACCAAGATACACTATTATATTGACATGCATGCACGTGCACTTTATCATGTAGTTAGTATACACGAAAACGAGGCTATGATATGATAATACACCTGGTCTACCTATATTTGGGCTCATCGATTGACCTCCAGCAACTTATTATCGTCTGTCATTTATACTTGCAGAGCTATCGCATACACACATTTGTCGTCAAGTAACCGGAGCAATAAATTTGCGCCGGTTACTAGACGACAATGTGTTTATGTAGTCTGTATCTTCTGCATGCAGCTGAATGGGATTTCGTCAGGAATACGGCGCCTATTTTGGGCTGAAACATGTTAAGATGGCGCAGAGTACCAGACTAGTGACATAGGTGTGGAATGAACACAAGCGTGTTGATCTATCAAACAGTAGTTCTGTTGTAGTCGAACATAAAATACAAAACTAACAATATTAATCTGTAAATAAGTATCTGTTCATTACAGATGAATAGATTACGCGTATAAATTTATGTAATTAAATCACATACTGACAGTTTATTACAAATGTCGAGTGATCATTTTCCATAATTAATAGCATAGCATAAAAGTCTGTGAATTTGTTTGCATGTCTGCTAATCTGCACACTTGTCTCGCCACATGCTGACAAAGTTTACACGTGTACAGCCAGACAGACCAAGACAATGTGGGTGTGACTTCAGACATGGGGCTCATGGGTTTTGTGTCCTGATCAAATAGCACACTCATGTAACCTGATAACGATCTATATTGCTTGTTGGAATCATGACAACGTTTTTTTCATTGGTGGAATGCCGAACAGTGCAGATCCTGATCAGACTGTGCGAATGCACAGGCTGATCTGGATATACACTGTTCGCAAAACACATAAGCTCCATTTCCCCAGTCACAGCCACAAATTACATGCTCGAAATTCAGCAAATTGATTGGTTTACAAAATTAACTCTGCTCCACGTGCAGAGGCACATGTGAATGTGGGGGAGATGGGGAAACACATTAAATTGAGACACATTACATTGATTGGTTGACTGATTGATTGATTGGATTGAACAGGTTGGATATTGACTCACTGTTTATTGACAGACTGATGAGTGACTGATCCGGATTTAATAACATTGCCATACAGGTGGTCTAGGCTAGATCAAACAAGCCTGCAGCTGTGTTGTGAGTGGTTGGGTGGGTGGGGGGACTGTTTGTTTGTTTATGGCCTATCAACAGCTAAGGATATGTAAGGCAGGGCAAACGGGTTTGATCCCATTTTAACATGTTGCATTGGGGGGGAAATCCCAAAATCAGAACGGAATATTTACATCCAGAAAAATATATTCAGCCCTGAAATTAGAATAACCTGACCTGGTACCAGGTCCATACCACACCAAAGTCACTTGGCCCCTTCCCCTAAAATAGAATTACGAATAACCTTAATACACACATAAGGGGTATAACCAGATTCAACTGTCACATAAAAAATGATAAATACGTATGTAAGGGCCAAACCGATAAGGATGGTGGGGGGACTGTAAATTCTGCGCTGACTGAATCCACAAGAGCCTGATCTGGTGCAGGTGTCCTTACCAAAAGATCACCTAGCCTGATCCTCTTTCATTTTATTTACGACAAGCAGACAATATAGCCGCCAATCAGAATGCGTGTCTGATCTGGGGGCTACAATATACTGAGCACATAAGTAGTTTTTCTACATACCGGTACATATACATGAATGTCTGTCATATATGAATGGGCAATTTGGCTGATAACCAATTTGATGACATATCAAATATATATAGGACAAGAACAGGTCATTCATTAAATGTGATACAGTTTTAATAAAGAATATCATTCTATCATTCATGTTAATCATGATCACTGGTGCATTTTAGTTCAACCCTTCAGTTTTACCGCTAAGTAACTGAAATGGATTTTGATGTTATTTTTGCAATCACAAAATCATTTTCAGACTAGTCCATTTATGAAAAGGGGGTGTTTTTGTTCTTAAACTATGAAAATTACTTGCAAAAAGTGCAGATCCTGATGAGATGACTCGTCACGAGCCGGCTCATCTGGATCTACACTGCTTGCCAATACCACTATACAGGTCTGTAGTGTTGAAAGGGTTAATACTAAACCAGAGATTATGGTTGTGAAACATGAATATACCCCCTATATTCCATGCAGACCTAACAAATGTTGACCTCAGGTGGAAGACTCGGACCTTGATTGTCTTTAATGGAGATGAGTTACATGTGCTGTCAAAACATGATTTCATCATGAAAAATAGAAAACAAGAAATCAGTAACACTGATGTGAGATGTATTTATCAGAACCATTAACACAAATGTCTAAGTCATTTCACCTAGACCTAATTGGGTACAAGGGCCACATGGGTGGGCTATAGAATAAAACTGGACGAGAAATCTCAGACAGACAAATGCACACTTGAACAGGGTGGGGACAATACACTAAACAGAGCTCCCAGTAGGGAGTTTATGCCAGGGGTCATTTGACTCCTCTACCTGCATTTGTTTTAGTCATTTGGTCAAATTTATGAGTCCTAAGTCATTGGACATCTTAATTTTATCAACACACTGTCACAACATTGTTAAATCTAGGAGCAAATGAAAATTTAAAGTGAATGACTCAAGCGTCAGAAAGACTCCTTACCAATCAAGTTTAGGAGTCAGTTCTTAAAAATCTGAGCAATTGACTCATTTTTAGGAGTTATCAGGAGATTTGCGAAAATTATAATAAATATGCATACGCCACATAACAATCATAAGTAGCAAGTAGAGGAGTGGCTATCTGAAACCAATATCATAAGTAGCAAGTAGAGGAGTGGCTATCTGAAACCAATATCATAAGTAGCAAGTAGAGGAGTGGCTATCTGAAATCAATATCATAAGTAGCAAGTAGAGGAGTGGCTATCTGAAACCAATATCATAAGGCCAGTTTTTTTTTATTAGTTGGTTTACAGATCCGCCGACCCGATTTTTTGACAATGTGGAAATTTTTTTAATAATTTCCGATTTTTTTTTAGATTTTTTTACCTCCGATCCAAAAAAAAAAAAAAAAAAAAAAAAAAAAATTTCTTTTGCTGTGCCGAGAAAAGTAAGTGGCGGAAACCGGATCTTAGCAGCAGCGACAACAACAACAACCTGCGAATGGACGGACGATTCGGATGATTGATATGATTTGATATATCTCCAATATGATTTGATATATCTGCATGCAACAATTCAAAACCTTAACGCTCGGGTAAATGGCCTATATTTTCTGTTTTCTTGCTCCGATGTGCTTCATATTTCATGTATTCGTTCTTCCTAGGGTCCTCTACCGCCCTGCCAAAAATCCACACTCGTGCCACCCCCACTGATATTCGTTTCAACTATATCGCCGCTTCGTTGTCTTGTATTTAATTATACCAGATACGGTATTAATATGTACGCATTACGCAACCCATTCACAGTGATCAACATTCAACAGTATGTGAATATGAAACTGAGTTGCTATGTAGAATATAAAGAAACTTGCTGAACCGACTCCCTACGTTAACCGACAAACTCTTGGTCCGAGACGATGCCGGTTAACACAAGTTTCACTCTATCACAATCACTGGCCTTTTTGTTTTTTACAGACCACAAACCGACCCAACCATGAGCCTTAAAAAGGTGAACCGACCCAACCATGTGCCTTAAAAATGTGATTTTTATGGTGTTCGGACACGTTCGGTTAACCACTGCGTAACAGTTTCTCAAACCGGCCATATCTTCTACATAAGTTGCTCAAGTTCTTCAATATTTCAACACATCATTCATTGGTATGTGTGCTATACCTGCCTTGTCATACTTTATATTACCATGACCTTTTGACCTTCACAGGGCTGCTGAAAGGACTTAGCAATTTCGGTTAACCAGTTTGTCACAGTTTCTCAAACTGGCCATAGCATCTACATAAGTTGCTTAACTGCTTCAATATTTCCATACTTCATTCATTTGCTGTATGCTACACCTGCCTTGCCATACTACATATGACCTTCACCCTTTGACTTAACACTTTTGGTTCACCCGTTTGTCAGTTTCTTCGCCGCCGGTGGCATCCGCGTTCGACACTTTTTTTTTTTTTTTTTTTTTTTATTTCCCCGACCGACCGTTGGGTCTGCCAAAAAGAATAAAAAAATTGAAAACACTTTTTTTTATTTTTATTTTTTCCGACCGACCGACCCGATCTCGAGGAAAAAAATTCCGTAAACCAACAAATAAAAAAAAACTGGCCTAAGTAGCAAGTAGAGGAGTGGCTATCTGAAACCAATATCATAAGTAGCAAGTAGAGGAGTGGCTATCTGAAACCAATATCATAAGACACCATTTTCCAGCCAACAGGCAACTTGAGTTCAGAAATGTCAATAAGGTGAAACAGTTATATAGTTATATGGGTCCCTGGTAGGCATTGTCTGTTCCAGATCACAACGGTGATTTCATCACTGATCAGTACAAAAAGGTACAGCTACAATTGGTCATTGGAGAGCACCCTGTGGCCGAGGGGTAACACCATTGGACAGCCACATGGGTTTGATTCTCGGCCAGGGCGTTAGTATTTCTGAGATAATTTGTATTTCCTGCTCTATTAGTCTTTTCGGATGGGGACTTTAAAAGGCGGTCCCGACTATCAGATTTAATTTAAAATGCTTGTTTATCATCATCAATATTTTGATTTGGCAACCTACAAATACTGCCACAAGCAAAGTTAATGTCAAATTATATTCTTTAACCAATTACATTATGAGATTCACCAATTTACTGATCATAAATATTTTCTTTACTTACATCAGATATACTTAATATTCAATGCATGCACATACAATTTCAGTCGACATAGAAACAGATGAGCGTAAAATTAAATGCCCGCTTGATTTTGGTGTTGCGGCATAAAAATGTTAAAGTTGTCAGCTGGTGGCCCATATCTCGGTTAATATTTTGCATCCATAGCGGAGTAATCTATTAAAGAATTAACTTTCAATTATATATGAGACCAAAGCTGGTTATCCATTGGAATACAAATGTAACATTATATAGATACTGCCTATGGTAGAGGGGAATATTGTGGATTATCTCCCCGAGGAAGCAGTATTAACCCTTACACCACTACTCACAACAATTGTCGTCTGCTGTTGCTTATATATACAGTGGAACCCCTCCAAACCGGACCCCCTCTATACCGGAATTCGCGCTATACCGAACATACGACCACGTCCCGAATATTCTGCTATAGGAACCCCTCTACTCCGTAATCCGGACGCCATTTCAAGTCCCAAAACAATATTTCAGCGTTAAAATAACCCCGGAAAACCGGAAACACATTCACCTGTCAGGATGTCATACAAGAAATACACCGCGCCCAATTTCAATGTTGTTGTTTCAAGCGGGTGTCAAAATCACACCGTGTTTACAATAGACTGGTTTCCGGTAGTATTGTTCAGCTCTGGTTCCCAAAATACGGAGTCACGAGAATGAGACGATTCTAACGGACTCCCAACTTGACATTTGTGTGGAAGAAATAACAAAATTGATCAAATTACGCACATTAACTTGAGCTCTGTACAAGCGCTATCCATGCGTGCAATGCGCTAAGCGGCGTGTTTTTTGAACGTCATAAGCGGCATTACAAAGTTAAGAATCTATTCAATACATGCGACCTAAATACGAGACATGTTTGCTGTTTTACAAGCTGTTTTACAAGCTCATTACAATAGCATGGTTCACAATTTAATTATACGCGTACGTAACAATTACGGAAATAAAATAATCGGCACATTATTTGTGAACCCACCGACCGATTAATTGAGATAATCTGATAATTACTTAACGAGGCTGTAAACTCGTGACTGTAGCCTGTGGGCTATTGTAGCAGCTCGCGGTAACTACACAGCACACGCGAAATGTGTCATATGCTCTTTGCGACCAGTGTAGACCGTAGACTCAGATTACATTGCGAATCTGCACTATTTGCTATGCCCCTTGCGAATCTGCACTATTTGCAATGTCAATAAAAAAAAACACATTCTGGTCTTAAAAGAGCGCTCCAGCTGATCGAGAAAGTTCATAAAGTGCATAATTTGAACATTAACTCTGAGCTTCATACCCCTTACTTTGTTGTTTATATGTGCTGTGTATTATGTATATTTACTTATTAAAAGATGAAACTTTATTGTCTTTGTAATGCTTTATTCCAACACACAAAAAATCATTGCTATACACCTTTTCAAAAAATATGTCATCCAATGAAAGTCATCATATCAATTCTCAGAATAAAAAGAAACTTGACATATTTATTGAAAAAATGTGTACATATGCTTTCAATATGGTAATAATGGTATATACTATACAAATCCAAGAGTTAATGATGGAAAACATACATTTCCTTAACTGGAAATAGAAAACCACTGTATTGCCTTATTTCTCAATAAAAACATGGTTTGACAGCACTTCAGAATCATTTCCAATGGAAATGATTCTGAAGCGCTGTCAAAGCATGTTGTAAATTATTCTAAAGAGCTGTCAAAGTATGTTTTTGATGATAAAAATGGAAAATAGACAATAAACAGCAGACGACAAAAAAAAAAAGATAGCGGTGTAAGGGTTAAGCAGAGATATTGTTTTTGAAGGGACATAATCCGCAATAATACATGCTACCCAGTGATTCACCGCGATTCTGGAGGGATTTATTTCCTTTTTGAAGGAAATATTTCCTCCTAGACTTTTGTGAGACGTAATTGACGTCACGTTTTGACATCATTTCCGGCGCAGAAACAATTCATACACTAACGTCAAAATTGTCAATTTTGACAACATTATATATAAGCTGGCCTAAGAGCAGATTTCACATTTTTCGAAGAGCATGTAATATACAGTTTATTCCACTACCATTTAGAAATACCCTGCCCTTTGTTCAGGAGAATAGATAGAGTTTATTCCATTATCATTTTGAACCGGATTTATTTCCCTTGACATCTGTAAATCAGACAAAGAAACTCATGCTTCGCACTCATTTCTTTATCGGATTTCCAGATGTCTCAGGAAATAAATCCGGTATTTCAAAATGGTAGTGGAATAAACTCTATCTATTCCCCTGAACAAAGGGCAGTATTTAATTTATTATACCGAATATTTAATATGAGCATCATTAAAGTCGCTGTTTCAGAAATAGAACCAGAAGCAAAACATTTCCTGGCTGGACAATCAGCCATAATATTTACGAATGCTGGGCTGGTACCAGGGTTTTATTGTAACACTACACCAGGAATGGCAAGAACTGGGTACCAGCCCATCATCTGTTGTCATTTCAAGTGTATACTTTCGCATATTCTGCTTCAATTTTGGATAAACGCCGAGGCAGACCATGGAACCAGACTTCAACTGTTTCCGTAATTAAAATTTGGGTATTTTCGGGACGGGAGGGTAATATTGTAATATTCCCCTCTAATATTGCCTGCTGCGCTGTGAAGCGGACGACATGGTAGAATATTTTTATCACATGAAATGAAATTGACCAATGCAATGCCTGAAACTGCAATGAGGTATAAAGATTGCAATACTGGTACAGTGGAGCCTCGCTACACCAGACTCACTTGGAGGTCCCCACGATGTCTGGTGTAGAGATGTTCAGCTGTAGCTATGACATATGTGGCTGTGACTGGAGAAATGGGGCTTATGGGATTTGCGACCAGTGTAGTTCAGATTGAATAGCCCACTCCTGTAGCCTGATAACAATATATATTGATTGTTAGAAGCATGACGGGTGTTTCATTGATGGAATAGCGAACAGTGCAGATCCTGATCAGACTGCAGATGCACAGGCTGATCTGGATCTACACTGGTCGCAACACCCATAAACCCCATTTCTCCAGTCACAGCCACATGAGTTGTTTTTTATTTTTTATGAAGAAAATGAAGAAGGTCCTAGTACTTGCTAGAAAAACTCAAGCTATCATATCAGGAGTGATCAGAAGTGTGACCTTGACCTTGGATGAAGACACGTAGGTATTGAACGTGACACATCGTCTGATCGTGGCAAATCACTTGAAAATCCTTTCTTCGGTTTAGAAGATATATGATGATGGCAACAAAATTGCCAACAGACCGACCGACAAAGCTCACTCCTACATGCATATACCCACCACCCTAAACTTCATTTGTGGGGATATAACAAGAATCTCATGAGCATTTTTTACCTTTCATCTCTAAGTGTGACCTCGACCTTGGACATATGCATGTGGGTATTGAACGCGACACATCGGCTCATCATGGCAAACATTTGTGGCAAATGATTTGAAAATCCATTCATCGGTTTAGAAGATATAGAATGGAAACGAAATTTCAAACATACTGACAAAGCTGACTCGTATATATATACCTCCTTCCCACCCACATCCTAAACTTCATTTCTGGGGTATAACAAGAAACATTGCACACTCGGGACTACTGTTTTTATATTTCTTATATTTAAGGGTGGGAAATGGCTCGAAGACCTTCCATACCCGGTTCTACTGTTTTTATTGTGAAAGGGCCTTTTATAGGCAAAATAACCACACTGTTATTACTCCTCTCGAGGGTATATACTGTGAACAACAAGATAAAGGCACTGTTATTCGTCCTTGAGGGTATATACTGTGAACAACAAGACAGATTAGATAATCCCAGTGACCATACTGCTGTGTAGCAGCCGGCAAACACCAATGTTAATTAATTATGTATAAGATTTCGTAAACGAGGTTCATAAAATGAGATTACATAGTAAAGGCAATGCATAATTATCTAGATAATACGGTGGAACGAATGTATAAACTTGAACAAGAAAGGCAGGCTTCAAGTTTTCTGTCAATAATTCATTTATTATGTTTTTGTTAAAAGTTCTAATCAATGCTTCAAAATTCAAGGTAAGGAAGTATAGAGAATAGTAGGTTAGTGCCGTGTATGGGAAAAATATCTGGCAAGGCAGAGCCTGGCCCATCCCGTTTCCATGCTGTGCCAGATATTGTTTCCCGTTCATGGCACTAACCTACTATTCTATTTATCCCGTCAACACTACAAATAGCTTTAAAATGCAAAAAATAACCCCAGCCGCATCCTCAAAATCGGAGAATTGACTAGTATGACAATCGCACATATCCATACGCAGTGATTAGGTCGTATTGACAGGATATCAAAAATGTTTCACGGCACATACGCACTGTGTTGACGGGATAAATAACTTTACACGTAGATTACCTCTCAGCATGGGTTCAAAAAGGCTACATATTTTATCTTTATTTTTCTAATTTATGCACCAAACTTGAAAGTGTGTGTTGTGATCAGTCATTAGAAACGTCTCGACAAATATTTATATTTAAGGAATAAAATCATGGGCTGTTGCGTTTACTGTAGTACGAAAAACATTTGGTATGTTTAAAATGCGTGGCGTGGAGTCCAAAGGATTCCTCGCAAACTTTAAACAAACCAAAAGATTTTCCTAAATGTAAATAACCAAATACAGCGTTAAAATAGGAATCTTGTTTAAGTCATTTTGTCTCGATTCATAGAACAGCAACGTTGCCGGTCAATATGTGACGTTATTGACAACGATGATGAACGTCATGCACTTTAATGACGTCAAACAAACTAATAGTCGAGTAGTCATTTTGTGAACCTAGACATTGTGTTTCCTATAAACTTTTCTTCTTGATTCATACTCCGACAGACATATACAACAAATTTAGCTTTGTTGCCCAAGCGGCAACCTTGGGCAAATCTCGCAATTTGCATAAATCCAAGATGGCCGCCAGTCGCCATTTTGAAAATCTAACTTTTTACCTACTTGTCATACAATGATGTATAATATGTCTTTATATAGGTTTTCGTGTACGTAAGAGCCGTTTTCTGCAATAAGATGGTTAATTGGATGTCATCATAAGGGTCTAGAGGTAATTGTAGGGTCAAATTTTACATTTTTATCCAAAATGATGAGAATTTCTAGTAAAAAAAGTAATTTCAATGACAACTGTTTATTGCAAACATATTTATTTGCAACTACAATTACTCTATGAAGTAATTCTGTAAAGACTAATGCAATGAGTGATACAAGCAACCTGAGAATACCATTATATTTGTCAGAACATGAACCAGTTTTATAAATTATTCTGGAATGGTGATTTTTGTCAACGGTTCCAAACACATCCTTACTCATATGATAATACTTATATTATTTTTGCAATATTAATCAGATAAGATAAAGAAAACTTCAGCGCAATGGTATACATTAATATGCATAATACATATTAATGTATGCCATTACGCTTAATGCATGTACATGTATATACGTACACATATTCTTAGAAAACTTTTTTATTTACTCCCATTCATGAATCTGATACTCAATGTCAGGTAAAATATCACCTTCCTCCTGAATAGTCCTCAAAGTCATCTTCAACATCATCTGCCTCAACAACGTCTTCAACATCCCCTGTCATATGACCTGCCTCCACTTTCAGCTTACCTCTTAGTATGCGGATTGCAGCAACCATCCTCGCCAGAACAGTTGCAGTATGATGTGCATGAAATATCTTCTTTATAAGACCCACAAGCCATGCACATCTTTCCATGTGCTTTCCACTGACAATTACGTACATGATTCAACTGTGGTGGAGTGGGTTCACCTTGATGAGTGACAGGAACTGGAACCCCGCCACGCATCTCCCAAATGGATATTGTCATTCGACTCGTTTGACTCGTCTTCCACAACATTACCTGAAGATGGGCACGTCGCGTGTGCATGAGCAGATTGTCGGATGTTTGGAGGCAGCACCTTCATTTTAGGACATTTCTTCTTTCTGGCAAAAACTTTGGTGCGGGCAGCTTCTATTGAAGTTCCCGGTGGCAAACTAAACAGAGCTATGAAGAAACCCGTTGCCGTCTCCATCAGATCGTCGGTGGTGGCACCAACTTCGCTCGCCTAAAACATCAACCAAGTCTTAACAAGTCTGTACTAAGCAAAAGTATTCAGTGCTTTAGCCTTGCCTTTGCCATATGGGTATGCTGGAGTGTCGCACACACTGATGGCGTGCATGCGCAGTAATTTCAAACATTTGGGACCTAGCTCAGTACAAGTGGCGTTAATATATAACACTGTCCTGTCCCATCTCTCCATCTGCACCATGCATTGTAGCATCTCTCGATAAACCTAATAAACCAGTAGGACAAACACACCTGTGTCATCGCTAAGTATGCAGATAACGTTCTTGCCATAGTTTGCATCTTCAAGGACATAATATATCATGGTGATGTCTGCCACATCATGGCTAAACACACCGCCGTCCAGATTCTCCATGGTTATCTACTCTTCTATGGAGCACTTGGACACAAGCGCCGATTTATTGCCTTTGTGGAGGCAACCCTGCTCGTCGATACGCAATGGTGGTACAGCTCAAAGTTCATAGTGGAACAGTGTCACAAGCTCCTGCTGCATCCGTTGAACAATCAACAGAAGACGTATAAAAATGGTTTCAATGTCGATGACTGGCACTATTTGTTGCTCTTGTCTGGCAGGATCATATAATCCGCATAGGAGTCTGCTGATGTATTTGCTGTCCAATGCTTGTCCAATATCAACAGAATCAGCCACATTCACTTCAGCAATGGCAATTTGGCCTGTGAAAGGATTGTACAAAATATGTAGGTGGACTTTCAGTGGATGAGGATATTTCTCCACCTCTGCTTCAACAAAAGCCGCTTCACCTGCATCCAATATACGGCAATTCTTCATCTCTTCCTTGTGCTGTGTCTGTGTGAACTGATCTCATGGGTTAGCATACTATGTACAGTCAACATTGTCAGACACAAGTAGGGTAATGGGGGAAGTCGTCAATCCACTCACTAACAAGTTCAGGAGATAAAGTCATGCCCTTGAGAGACCATTTCCTATCTTGATAGCGGTCTGTTCTCCAAATTGGTCAGCTGAGACTCCGTTTCAGTATTAAGTGAAGGTATTGGTATCTCCAGAAGGTATTGGGTAAGATATCGTGCATATTGTGCTTATCCAGAGAGGAAAATGTATGTCAGCATGCGTTCCATGAAATCACTGTATGATAAAATTGATGGACAATGAGTGTCGGGAGAAGGAAGCTATCTACCCAGTGAGGACCAGTCCGGTGGAGGCGAGCAGTTTCCAGATACTGAACTATCTACTCCAATGACTTTGGGCCTGTAGATAGAAACCGCCCCAATAGAGCCGATGGGTTTCACCCAGGACTTACCGTTATATATACTTGTCAGGCCACTGTATGCGGCAGCAATATACGTTTCAAAAGCTGAGCCCTTCATTAACTTTGCAATACAGCTGTTGAATGACTGTATAATATGCATTCCTCTGGGATGAAGGACTACATTCTGGAACTGCATAATGGCTGATACCAGCATATTTGTTTGGTCACAGAAAATAGATGCATGTCCATGCTCAGGTGAACGTGCTTCATCCCCATATCCACCAGTGACTGTTGCATGTACACAAGTGTTGTGAGAATAGTATCTGGGTGAGAGGGTGGGGTATCAATCATATGCCCAAACATGTTGGAGCTTGCACCTTTGAGTACACCGCTACCTCTGGCTAGTTTGTTAGTCTGGACCCAGACTGAGACAGCTAAGCCACGCGACATATTTTTCGGTGACAGCTGTTAGACTGGCATGGCGGGCAGCTACCTCAGTGTAGCTATTCCCACTAGTTTTGACAATGTCCACAGCAGTGGATGCTCTTTTTAGGACCAGTATAGTGTAAAAGAGGAATTAATAGAGTATTCATCGCAGGTTTAGTCTGCATGGATATAAGACGAGGGATCATAACACGACCGATACAAGACTGACTGCTGTCAGCGTCAATGATGTCTGCTGGAATTCGGTTGTATCGTGGACTGAGAAAGTACTGGCGCAGTCGTTGAAACCAATATACAGGTTCATTGAAACCGCACTTGCATTGGTTGGTAATTGTGTTTATTGAGTATCATGGATCTCTTGATCTCTTGATAACTCACAATTAACAAATTTAACTTAGCCAGGCACGGTACCTAAATTTCAGCAACTGACATGCATACTTTCATTACACGTACCCCTATTATGAGCGTCAGAACAGCAGTGTCGTGAATTTAGAAGAATTATTCTCAAATCATATCTCAAGTTTCCACAATGTTGTGCGACTATGAATTCTCGCTTATTTCAAGTATTTAATTCAGTTTTGTTGTTAAAAAGAGGATTTATGGCGCCATCTTGGATATAGAAAAGTTAGAACAAACATTCCATTAGCCTTAACACATAAATATAGCATCGTAAAACGATTCTAGAAACCCCAAAACAAATAACAAATGGTAGTATACATCATTATATGACAATTAGTTTATCGTAAAATTTTGAAAATGGCGACTGGCGGCCATCTTGGATTTATGCAAATTGCAAGAGTTACCCAAAGTTGCCATTTGGGCAACAAAGCTAAATTTGTTCTAGGGAACCATATAAAGATGAAACAACAATAAAAGTTTATAGGAAACAGAATGTCTAGGTTCACTATGGAACACATAGGAGTGCCTACTCGACTATAATGTAATGTTCTGTGATATAAACGCAATACGTTGAATGAGCGTTTCAATTATGAAATTAAGGACAGTGTAAACATTTTTCTGTGATGGAAATTGCATATCAGCACATAAAAGGTTAATGCCCAATGAAACAGGTATTAAATACAAGAAGATGATACATTCAGATGAGTGGGAGTACGAGGGCTGATCCAGAAGTTTGTGGACAATGTCATTTAACCCTTAGACCGCTACTCACAACAATTGTCGTCTGCTGTTGCTTTTATATCTTGCCTTATTTCTCAATAAAAACATGTTTTGACAGCACTTCAGAATCATTTCCAATGGAAATGATCCTGAAGTGCTGTCAAAGCATATTGTAAATTATTCTAAAGTGCTGTCAAAGCATGTTTTTGATGATAAAAATGGAAAATAGAAAATAAACAGCAGACGACAAACAATTTAAGATAGCGGTTTAAGGGTTAACAGATCGCATATGGAGATATTTTTGAAGTAAGATGCAAGCATGTGTCTCTATATATCATGATCATATGTATGGTGGCATGAGTGTGTTCCAAACGCTCACATGTATCAAGTGTCCAAATATTGAAGCAATCAGTCAAATAATATTAAAGTTGTATCATGATGAAGAAACTTGTACAAACTTTTTGACATTGTTGCCACGAACGACAAACACGACGGAAAAAGCAGCGACTATAGTCGCGCCTTCTGCTAAAGCAGGCGTAACAAAAATCATGGTTTGGAAATGATTCTGAAGTGCTGCCAAACCATGTTTTTATTAAGAAAAATGGAAGTTAAATAATAAACAGCAGACAACAAAGTCTAATTCAGCATTGTCAGGGTTATTCATTCAAGAGGACAGATCGATTGAAGTAATGATCACGGGTGTTTACTGGCACTGTGTAGCAGATGAGGTTTCAGATAGTCAATATGTGGTATTTTGCTTCATGGACTGAAAAACACATCATTTACTTTGATCAAATGTGGCTGTGACTGGAGAAATGAGGCTTATGAGATAATTTGTGACCAGAATAGCTCCTGATAATATAGCACACACCTGTAGCCTGAAAACGATATATGTTGCTTGTTAGAAACATGGCAGGTGTTTCATTGATGGAATTTGGCGAGCAGTGCAGATCCTGATCAAACTGCGGTTGAAGGTCTACAATGGTCGCAAAACCCATAAGCCCTATTTCTCCAGTCACAGCCACAAATTACAAGGAGTTATACTATATGGAATAGACTACCATAGACTGATAAACAGGGGAGATAATTTTGTAATACATTTCTGCTATTACTCTTCCAGGAAGCACAATTTGTGAAACATAATGTGTTTTACTTTTTACTTGTGAAATGGTAATAATATATTATATTTATAAGTAAGTTTCCATTCAAGATACTAGTTTAAAATAAGGGACACTACGGCTGACAGATACCCCCGGCTGCCGCCTGGATCGATAAACAAAAACATTAAAGCAAATTTCAAAATGTTAAATTGGAAAATAATTTCCCTGTTATATTATTTGTGGCAATTTACCAGTTCTACATCAAAGATTATTTGTTTAAAGGTATAAAATATAAAGTTTACTAAATTTGGAGGACCTACATGCAACATGTTTGGGTATGCACTTCGGTTGTTCACATTTTTTGAATGGGTCAAATTGTAGCCATAGATAACATATCGGAGGCGAATTATTGTAGCTATAACCCATGTAAGTCTACGATACAATATTTTTTATTGAATATATTATTTTATTTTGTTTATTTCTCCATAAAAATATATGTTGCTACCACTCATCTGAACCGTCTCGTCGAGACGGTTCAGATGAGTGGTAACAACATATACTTTCGAGAAGACGTAAAGAAAATGACAAAAATAAATTCTCAAAAGTTTCATGTTACTGTAATAATTGTACCAACATATATAATGGGGCAAAGATACAATTCCACAATGATGGGCTGATATTGTGCAATGAAGGCGAGTTCTGTTTATTTACTTTTTATGTATAAAATATTGAGTGTAGCAGACAATAAGCCCACAGGGAGTATTCCCTGATCAATGGCTCCTTGATTGCAATATGAATACAACTTTAACAAGCTCGTTAGAATACCGGTCCAATTCTATGTAAGATGTCCCATGTCAACATCATTACGTCACTGAATGTATGTGATTACAAAATATTTTTTCCCCATATGATATACCATGTAAATGTTATGCAACACGCTCATCGAAATCACCAGTTTTGTCAAACAAAATTTGGCATAGTTTGTGATAAAATCTGCATTTGACATGACTGCCTGCCGATTCTTGATATTTCATTGCATTTATGAAGTTATTTTTTTAAATGTAGAAGATATAATAATTGTTTTTAGAAAAATAAAGTTACTGAAAGAAAAGAGGATGGACCATAAATAAGAAAGTTCACAGCTTCCAAATGCAAAACACGCTTATCCAAACGGCTGGAACATGATCATCATTAAAAGGAAGAAACCACAGTCGAATTGATGAAAAATTTACCACACAACTCAGGGATGCCGTCATTATGCAAAACCAAAACAAAAGACCACGCGATCCTCCACCGCGACAATATAACTTCAAATATATCAAATATCAGACATGCCATGGGATTTTGCACCTATGAACATGTGCGATTTTTCATGAAATACATTTACCGAAACTGCGACATTTTCAGTAAATGGTATTGAAAGATGACAAAATTTTCATTGCAAATGCCGAATAAAATTGCACATTTGCTATGGAAATTTTGTCAACTTTTGGTGTCATTTAAGGAGAATATTGCATATTTGTAGATATTGTTCATGAGACATCGCACATGTTCTTAAGTACAATATTGCATGGTGCATCTCATATGCCGACCCGAAAGAAGACACTCTGCGGTCTCGGTAGATGGGTTTTACGGCATGGCCAAGTAGACACAGTAAGTGAGGATTATGAAGTACGTCCAATATGTTCCAATGTTCATTGTGAACATATATTTACATGTGTTTCCCAGAACAAATGGTATCCGAATATCTATAGGTTATTTGCTTTGTAAGTGGATATATGCATGAGTTCCGCAGCGTTCGATATTGCATGACTTTAGGACCGCAATATCGTTGCACGGCGGAACGAGTGGCATATACATGTATCCACATACAAATCAAATAACCTTTTTATTATATACGTACATCACTAGTAACTTATATGCGCCTCACAAAATATAAACAAAATAAACAAATTAGTGGTGATTAAGAAGGAACTATTTTGCGAGGTGCAACGTAGTTCCTGCACTGACCAATATGAACTCACGTGACGTCAATATGGAAAAAATATTGACGGCTTGCGTTCCATTGTGTTTCAATCTGATCAACAGGATCAACTGTATATGAAATATGCAGACCCAGGGCTCCAGATAAGTTCTGTATCTAAAGAGTATAAATACCCCCATATATAAAATGCAATGCGTGTTTAACTTTTACAAATGTATCATTGATTTTCTTCCTTATTAAATTGGGAACAGCAAAAATACGCATTGATTTTTAAATTGAGTCGTGAAAACACTAATAAAGTTGAAAATTTAATTAGTTGAGCTACAAAAAAGCTGTTTGCTTTTTGCAGCTCAACTAAAGTAAATTTTCAACTTTATTAGTGTTTTCACGACTCAATTGAAAAATTAATGCGTATTTTTGCGGTCCCGTGTATCAGATTTGAAGGAGACTCTGGGCACGTTAAAGAACCAGAGGGACTATTCTAATAAGAGCTAGGCCCCCTTGGGCCGGTTTTCTTTGTATCCACCTCCTTCCTTTCTCCCCTACATGGGAGACGACATGCAAGGTCATTGAGCCAGTGCCGTCGATAAATCCAAACATTTTTACATTTACCACTGTATATGAAATATGTGGACTCAAAACAAGAAGACTTACTCTGCGGTCTCGGCCGACGGGTCGTCTGGCATGGCCAAGAAGACACAGTTGGTGAGGATGGTGAGGATGATGAAGTAGTCGAAGAACTGACTCGTCGCCACGTACAACGTCGCCTTCCGCAGCGGGTTCCATGGTGCCAGCAGGTAGAATGAACGTGTTGAGGAAAACCGGAAGATATATTCTTTCTTGAACCGTTCCGCTATTATCACAAATGTCTGGAAGTAAATAAATGAAAGTTTTTAGCTATTTGACATTGACTTAACGCAATCAAACACCACAGGCCTGTATAGTATGGTATTGACAAAAAGTGTAGATCCAGATGAGCCGGCTCGTGACGTGCCATCTCATTAGGATCTGCACTTTTTGCAAGTAATTTTCATATTTTTAAGAACTAACACACCCCCTTTTCATAAATGGACTAGTCTGAAAATCATTTTGTGACGGTTGGATTGGTTGCAAAATTAGCATACCAGAATCCATTCCAGTTAGTTAGGGGTGAAAGAGTTAAGGCATGGGTGCCACATTGATGGGCATAGAATAGAATGTTTAATGCCTGCACTGCTGAGTTAAATTGTGTCATCTGTTGTTTATTTTCTCTTTTCCATTTTTCTCATCAAAAACATGCTTTGACAGCACTTGAGAATCATTTCCATTGGAAGTGCTGTCAATACAGGTTTTTATTGAGAAAGAAGGCAAACTATCAGAGATAACAAATTTCGTGTTCAGAATTCTAAGGGTTAATCAATTGGGGTTTCATGTCCATTCAACAGCAAGGTCACATACAGATGGGCTGGAAGAAGAAATCAGGAATGGACGCTTAATACTGATTTTAACCCGTGAATATTTTGGTCACTTGTTTTCTTTTTATTTTCCATTTTTTCTTGAATAAAAACATGTTTAGACAGTGATGGGAATCTTTTCCAATGTAGAGGATTCTCATGTGCTGCCAAACAGGTTATTTCTGAAGAAAAAGTTAAAACTAGAACATGTGTTAATACAACATGGATGCCCCCCACCTACCATTTTGATAGTAATAACGCAAAACTGTGAACTCGAGGTCCAAAAGGGAGAGACAATCCATGACCTGGGGTGTCTTTTAAAAATTGAAACCAACTTTGCACATGTAAAAGGCAAAAGTATGAAATTTAGTCAAAAAGGGGGAGATATATCAAAAATCAAAATTAACTTCTATATCTACACACCATAAGGAAGCTACATAACAAGTGTCAAGCCTCTACATAAGGTCGTTAAAGAGCCGAGCCCATACAAAACACAATGGTGATGTATGTAATAATTGGTAACACCACAGATTTCCGCTACACAATTACGAAGCCAGGCTTTGATTTTGAAAATGTCTTCAAAATATAGAATTCATTTTATAATGCTGAGAATTAAAGCTAGCATTAAACACATTAGTGTTATTTTATTAATTGGACAGTATCATAATGTCGTATCTTAAATGTTTAAACTAATTAAACAACTCAAATGATAGAGTATAATCATTCCAAAATAACATGATTCATTAATATTGATTACGAATAAAAATGTATAGAAATTTTCTATCCGTTTATCATCTATCAGTTTTATCAGATCAAAGCCCAAATATGAAATCCTTTTCAAATTCCAATACTAGATGATTAGAACATTTTTTCTCCATTATGAAGGATTATACAATTTAAATTCAGCCTATTATGTTATGCAAATCAAGTTGTTTTCATTTATCGACTTGTCTGTTCATTTATTTTATTCATCCATCAAACCACCCATAAATTGAGATACGTCAAAATCAGTTATCACAGCATTATATACATGAACACTATACTGTTAATGGTATACGCTAAGAAAATCCCTCCATGGATAACAGGACATATACAATGAGGGATCATAGCTAGTTATCTCCCGTTGAATTTATTTATAGAAATCCGGTCCAACTGGTATGGTTTAGGGTCTTATTGCTGTTAAAAAGGGCGAATGTAGCACGATTTGTTGTGAAAAGGAACCATTATAGTCTTTTTGACTAGTGTCTGTTTTCCTGCAAACAAACGTTTGGCTATTAAACACATTAAATCGAAAAAATATTTAAATGTAAGTACTTTTTCACCAATAACAAAAAAGTCACCCTCCCCAATTTTTTTTGTTCAATGAAATTCCATCAAATATTGATTTAATAGCGGAAAAAAAAAATTCCTATAGGAATTTAACATGGGGAAAAAATAGGTGGAAGAGGTGGGGGAGGAGTAAAAGAACAATAATAATAATAATTTGGAAATTGACTCAGAAATCTGGCTAGATCGCTTGGAAATGATGCAACATTAGATTTTGAAAATCGGTCCACAAATAAAAACAAGAAACCAGGCAAAGCCACGAAGGCCAGGTTTTTTCCAAGCATGGACACTTGGATAACATAATTATACGCACTTTTTGTATGGCCGTGGCCTGCATGTCGCGCCTTGGGGCGAGGCATGGACACTAAAAAAATAGATATAGTAAATGGAAAAACTTTAACGAAAAAACTTTAACCGGACACACGGACGTACAGACGGACGGACGTATGCCAAAATGCCGACGATATCGCGCTATGAAGCTGTGAAAGTTTGGTGGTCCTAGGTGGTACAGTAACAAAGAAATGGACTCAAACACGAACATTTAACATTGATTGTGGACGTCGCCCGCCGCCCGCCCGCCCGCCCCCCCGCCCGCCCGCCCGCCCGGCTTTCGCCAATCCAATAGCCTGGATTTTTTTCCAAAAAACATGGCTAAAAAATATTAAATTCCCATACGAAAATAGTTTTTTCGCCATAAAATCTGTATTTTTCCGTAAATTTTTTCCATCAAATAATTTTTTTTGGGGAGGGTGACTTTTTTGTTATTGATGAAAAAGTACAGTATATAGTGTTGAAATGTTGATCCAGATCATCATGCATATCTGCGCAATTTGATCCTGGACTGCATTATTTGCCAGATTCATATTTTCACACTTATTAATGTTATTGCAATCAGTGTAGACTCAGATCAGACTGCACAGATGTGAAGTCTGATCTGTGTCTATTCTGTCCACAAAACATAAGTTTACTTCTATTCTTAGGAAGAAATAAACGCTAAAATACAACTTAGGACCGGATGTCTATAAATAGATCTGCAAAGGGAAATAACTGACTATGATCCCCCATTGTATCATTGTCTACGCAACCTGGGTGGATTGCATTGATTGAATGTGGTTTAAAGTGACTGTGCCTCAGAGATGGAAAATTATAAAACAAATATTAACGATCAGTTTGTATCGCTTTTCTATTGTGGGATATTAAATTCAACATCGATTTTAAAAGATCCTGATCTGATTCCTAAGTCCATTGAAATCTAAGGATGCAATCCTTTTCGTTGAAAAATTTCTCTCTAAAAGTATATATTGTTTTCACTCGTTTGAACCACCGTCTCGTCAAGACGGTTCAAATGAGTGGTAACAATTACATATTTTCAAGAAGAAAAAAAAACATGATAAATTGTGTATGAGCGGAATAAAAATGGAGAAAAAATATCTGAAAATTTCATACTTCTGTAATTGCATCCAGCCTATAATGGGCTAAGCATATATCACAGACCCTATAATGGTTTGAGCATATATAACACACCCTAACATTTAAATTAAAATTATGTGTCTGGCTTGGAGGACTTTCGCTGTATAAACATGCCAGACAGACTGCCTGAAGACAAGGTGAATTGCAAATGTAAGAGAATACAACTTTCCAACTGCAGTTGCAAATTGGTGACCCACGCGTTATTGATTGTCATAATAATGGCACGTATTTGAATTCCAAGGTGTATGTAAACACTATTGATAGTTCAAGTTAAAATTTACATTATTCAGAAGAAAGTGTGTCCGTAACGACAGGTGAATAATAACAAATCAATTTAAATAACTGCGTCACAGATAAGCAGTGTATTCTGTGTAAACTTGCGGCAATTCTTCACAAAAATATCTACAGTGGAACCTCTCAAAAGTGAACACACAGGGTGTCCAGTTTAGAGAGGTTCTCTGTTAATCAGGGCCCGGTTGCTCAAAACCTCTGTTAGCTTAACAGACTGTTAAATCCTTAGCATTGCTAAGGATTTAACAGTCTGTTAAGCTAACAGAAGCTTTGAGCAACCGGGCCCAGGTGAGTAAGCACTCCAGGGAGGTTCTGTGTGTTTTGCAATCATGAATAGACATTATGATACAATATGAATTACAGTTAAACCCCCACAATTGCTCTGGGGTTTCCTTTATGTCTGATTTAGGTTCCACTGTATGATTCAAATCCTTCACAGTTGTACACAGTTTTAGGTTAAACTTATGAAAGATTAAACACCACACTATTAAAGGTACATGCCCACTCAGTAGGCACAAACTGTTATTTATATCAGAGACATCATCTGAGACATTTCCTGACAAAATAAACATTCATTCACCATTACCCCATGTATTGATTGGCATTATTATACATTTTATATCAGACGTAAATTTCCACACTGATATCAGGGGTGATAACCATGTTTCCTTAAAATGTTAACGGACATTACTATTTATTCTCTGTATTTATGTTTTGATGATCATACTTTAAAAATATCATGCCTCATTTGCATATGAAAATAGCCTGATACCACCGCGAGTCACTATCAGTAAAATAAATATTACTAAATGAATATGGGCACTCTTAATTTTTAGAACTGGTGGAATAGCGAGATAATTATACACTTATTTAACTCCTATAAAGAACAGTGTGTGCCTTGAGTGGGCATGTACCTTTAAAGGCATTCATGAAGGACTTAGCCCCCTTCTTCACATTCTATGTAGTTTATCGCGTAATTGAAAAGGGACATAATTCGGGCTCGAACGAAGCTAGTGTAGAATTTATGCACTAACGACTGTCAAAAAAAAACATGTATGAAGTCAATTGGCTGAAAACTGTGGAAATATCGGGTAGTACATTGATTGGCATTATTATACATTTTATATCAGACGTAAATTTCCACACTGATATCAGGGGTGATAACCGTGTTTCCTTAAAATGATAACGGACATTACTATTTATTCTCTGTATTTATTTTTTGATGTGCAATGATCATACTTTATAATCTGTCGAAAATGCTATTTATTCAGGTGACGCATTTAATTTGTATAAATAATAAAAATATACCATGCCTCATTTGCATATGAAAATAGCCTGATACCAACGCGCGTCACTACCAGTAAAATAAATATTACTAAATGATTATACATGTATATGTATAATGGGCACTCGTAATTTTTAGAACTGGTGGAATACTGACACAATTATACACTTCCTATAAAGAACAGTTTGTACCTACTGAGTGGGAATGTACCTTTAAATGCATGAATACAAGCTTACAGTGGCTGCACATGTGTCTCAGATGGTACCTCCAAAGAATCATTTCACAAAAACAATTGAGATACATCAATGGATATTGTATGAATACAGTCACAACTTGTTCTTGGTCATAAACATGTTGGCTATATAATTATCGCATTTGAATACTAAGTGGAGGAAATTCCATGCTCAATTTAGCTTAGCAGTATCTGGAAAACCCCACTAGTAGTGACGCAATTCTTTCTTTGATCTATAGAAAATCCTGTGAGCAGTGACGTAATTCCACATGTTACCGCTTTGCTGTAGATAAGACAAAAATATAAACTTGTTTGAAACGCTTCAAAAGCTTTATAACAAGATATGGTCAGCATTGCATACTTCTATATAATCACTACACAAACACTGTAATACATGAACACACGATGACCATGTACGTGTGTGGTCATCAAAAATAACCAAATTTAAAAATGCGAAAAACTGAAAGTTATCGGTGATGTAGTCGATGAGTAGTATCTAGACAAAGCAAGGCACGTGGCCGCTAAGTTCGAGTGCATCAGTGGGAAATATGAATTCTATATTGAGCAAAACTAGTGTTTATTGTTTCATTTGTATATGTTATCTCCCTTGAGATAGCATATTATGTCACGCAAATTTCTATGGGGGCAGCCATATTGTCGTGCTACGCCTAAACGGTGAGTACGACCAAGAAAATAGTTCCTTACAGCTTCTCTATTATAATTAAATAGTGTCATTGGCGCACTTCTCATATTTGAACCAGTGATACCATTTATAGAAAACGTATATGGATGGGAATGTGTATGCATCATCACCGTACATTTGCCTCTGGATGATGATTGAGAAAATACCGTATGCAACTTTCAGTCTCTAGTTCCGCAAGTGATCAGTTTTTGTGGAGCTAACATATGTCTTTCAGTACTTTGATTATTTTGGTTTTACTTTCTTTTTTCAGGTCACCCATAGGATCATATATGTTCACAGGAATTCTTAACATTGAAAGTATTAACAAATGGAGTTTGACCTTATCCCTGGAGACCCTGGGGCCTGCCAATTTTTTTTTAATAGTCCTATATTCATGTACATATCATAGTAAAGGCAGGCGCGGATACAGGCCTAGGACTGTCAGGAAATCGCATTTCGCGCACAGACCCCCCTGCAATTATTTCTGTATCCACGCCTGAAAGGTATGTATAAAGTTTGATGACTGTAGCTGACAATTAAGGTTTTGAAATAATGACCGTAACACAAAAACTTAACATTGAATGTATTAACAAATAGAGTTTGACCTTGACCCTGAAGACCCTGGGGCCCGGCAAAATTGTTTTAATAGTCCTATATTCATGTACAATTCATAGAAAAGGTATGTATAAAGTTTGATGACTGTAGCTGATAAGGTGTTGAAGTAATGACCGTAACATGAAAACTTAACATTTAATGCCGCCGCCGCCGCCGCCGCCGCCGCCGCCGCCGCCGCCGCCGCCGCCGCCGCCGCCGCCGCCGCCGCCGCCGCCGCCGCCGCCGCCGCCGCCGCCGCCGCCGCCGCCGCCGCCGCCGCCGCCGCCGCCGCCGCCGCCGACGACTCCGGAAAAGCAAAACCTATGTCTCGCTTTCCCATTCGCGGGCGAGACAAGTCTGCCGTTAAATGCTCTTATACCAACTGTGTTGCTCACATTTCAACCACATCCGAGACCCAGCCACTTTAAACAAGAGGCCCAAATGGGCCTGTATCGCTCACCTAAAAGCCTCTATAGTGGTCATCTTGATTTCACAAAGACTCTTCACTTACAACTTCAAATGTTCCACAGAATTTGGTGGTACCTTCTGATCTAACATATATTGCGAATGTGCATGTGATTTACTGCTATACCTTCGATTTGATATATAAAATGACCATATTCGGTCAAAAATAAAATTTGACCCCTATTTGACCCCTCGGGCCATGACATTTTTGTTTGACCCAGAGGCCACCATATGAACAAATCTGAATCAGCGTGTACTATCGATCATTCATACAAAGTTTCGTCGAAATCGGCCTGGCGGTTTGTGAGAAGAAGATTTTTTGACAATTTGACCTACTTTTCAACGGCGGACATCTTGGATTTGGTGATGACCTCCATTTTGACAAAAATGAACAGGCTTCACCAACAAACCATTTCAGTTAAGTTTGGTCAATATCGGCCAAGCAGTTCACAAGAAGAAGTCCTTTGAAATCTTTAGTAAAAGAACAACCTTTTGACCTGTCGGTGGCCATCTTGGATGACGTAATCATCTGATATTGGCAAAACATGCTCCAGAGTGATCGTCTCGTCGATACCTTGGATTGGATATATTATATGACCGTATGCGGTCAAAAATATAATTTGACCCCTAGTTGACCCCTCGGGCCACGCCCATTTTTGACCCAGGTGCCACCATATGAACAAATCAGAAACAGTGTTAAATATCAATCATTCACACCAAGTTTCGTCGCAATCAGCCTGGAGGTTTGTGAGAAGAAGATTTTTTTGACAATTTGACCTACTTCTCAACGGCGGACATCTTGGATTTGGTGATGACCTCCATTTTAACAAAAATGAACAGGCTTCACCCACAGACCATTACAGTTAAGTTTGGCCAATATCGGCCAAGCAGTTTACAAGAAAAAGACGTTTGAAATCTTTAGTAAAAGAATGACCATTTGAACTATCGGTGGCCATCTTGGATGACGTAATCATATGATTTAGACAAAAAATGTTCCAGAGTGATTGTCTCGTCAATACTTTCGATTTGATATATTACATGACTATATTCGGTTAAAATTAAAATTTGACCCCTATTTGACCCCTCGGGCGACGCCCATTTTTGACCCACGGGCCACCATATGAACAAATCTGAAACAGCGCTAACTATCGATCATTCATACCAAGTATCGTCGAAATCGGCCTGGCGGTTCGTGAGAAGAAGATTTTTTAAGAATTTGACCTACTTTTCCATGGCGGCCATCTTGGATTGTCGATGACCTCCATTTTAACAAATCTGAAATGGCATCACCCATATATCATCCCTGTGAAGTTTAACCAATATCGGCTCAGCAGTTCGGGAGAAGAAGATGATTGAAAATGTTCACGGACGGACGGACGACGGACGACAGACACTTTGCCATAACAATAGCTCACATGAGCTTTGCTCAGGTGAGCTAAAAATACCAGATACGGTAAATTTCATATTTTTGGAAGTAAAAACACCCCCTTTCATAAATGGACTGGTCTGAAAATCGTTTTTCAGACTATTGAATTGGTTCGGACATTAACATATAAAAATCCATCCCAGTTAGTTAGGTGTGAATGGGTTAACTTGTGAAATCAATGGTCGCTGTAGCTCCAGCTGTTGAATCAAAAGTTGAATATGAATTTTACATGCGGTCGTTAACATGATGGTTAGCAAGTGTAACAAGTGAACACGATAGAACCTCTCTAAGCTGTGTCATAATATAATTCAGACCTATGTGCTGAAATTCATTATTAGACATAAACATTAACTAGATATAATGATTGTAAAACATGGGTATGTGGGTATGCCCCTGGCATCTGGACCATAAAAAAAGAAACATTTTGACGTAAAAATATGCTGTTAAAGTGTTTAAAAGCGATTATGCGGAAGTCAAAAAGGTAAGGTCATGTTAATGGTCCCATGTGTGTGTAGCATATGTCCACATGTATCAAGTTTCCAAATATTATAGAAATAATTGAAGCTATGGAAGTTAAGGCATAATGAAGGAACAAATATGGCTAAGTGTTTCAGCGACCATGTGAAGGTCAGAAAGGTCATGTCAATGCTTGCATGTATAGTAAGGAAGTAGACGTTAGAAATACACGGAAATCAATGAGACTTTCATCGACTGGTCGCCAATACCGGCATGTCACTGTACAGTACTAAAAGTAGAGTAAAAGACGTAAGAGCAGACTGTTTGCTATGCAATATTAATTTTGTGTTCACGAGCATATTATGATTGAACCGTTACGCAAGAAGTATGAAAGACCTCATGTGACGGGCAACATGAATGGAACCTGATAAATCGTCAGTTCTACAAGTGCGTTTATATGGACCAGGTTGGAAAAAGCAACTTCACTGTCATAATATTATAACATAATATAGTGTGACTCGAGAAATGCGGCTTATTATGGCCGTTGCAATCACTGCAGACCCAGATCAGCCTGATGTGCAGCTGATTAGGGTCTACACTGTTTGTCATTAAGTCAATGATATACCAGTCATGCTTCTAACACAAAAACATAAAAAAATTGTATCTGAGGGAGTACAATATGATAGAAAATCAAAGACTTGAACACTCAGTCATGAATGACACAAGCCCCATTCCCCATGTCTCAAATGTGGCTGCGACTGGAGAAATGGGGCTTATGGCTTTTGCAACCAGCCTAGATACAGATCAGCATGTGCATCTGCATCTGCAGTTTGATCAGGATCTTTACTGTTTGCCATTCCATCATAATACACCTATCATGCTTCTAACAAGCAATATAGAATGATCTAGGTCAATGCTATTTGATCAGGAGCTACACAAGTCGCAAATCCCATAAGCCCCGTTTCTCCAGTGATGATCATTAATATGAGTTTCACACTTGACGCATATGAGACATGCCATGTAATTTTGTACCTAAGAACATGTGCAATGTTTCATGAAAGGGGGGGTTTGGGGTACATAATTGTCAACAACAATTATCGTCTGCTGTTGCTTTTATATCTTGCATTATTTTTCAATAAAAACATGTTTTAACAGCACTTCAGAATAATTTGCAATGGAAATGATTCTGAAGTGCTGTCAAACCATGTTGTAAATTATTATAAAGTGTTGTGAAAGCATGTTTTTGATGATAAAAATGGAAAATAGTAAATAAACAGCAGACAAAATAATAATAATAAGATAGCGGTCTAAGGGTTAACAAAGTTTTCTTGTAAACAATAAGTGGATTTACATTTATTGAGCATAGGCTGCATATAGCATATGTTCAATAAATGTAAAACCATCAATTGAAATTTCCAGACGATCCTAAATTTGCACTTACGAACATCTTAGTCGTAACGAACATCTTAGTCTTATATTTTAGTGAAACGGCCCCCAGGTACTGGACTGGACAAGGACATATACTTATGCAGTTAGCCAATACTGTTGTCCCATTGCCAGATATGTGCGGAATTCTATGACGATGATTAGGCCATATTCTACTAATATGTTGCCTGCTAAGTGGTTATTGCTATAGCAAGAGGAAATATTGGTTTGCTCTTGTAGTTCAGTCCGCCCGTACATCCATCGGTATTACTTTAACATTTGCACACTGGTCATATGCGACACACTCATATGTAGTTGTGACTGGAGAAATGGGGCTTATGGGATGTGTGACCAGTGTAGCACCTAATCAAATAGCACATTTATAAAGCCTGATAACAATCTATATAGCTTGTTATAAGCATGACGGTTGTTTCATTAATGGAATGGTGAACAGTGCAGATCCTGATCAGACTATGCGGATGCACAGGCTGATCTGGATCTACACTGGTCGCAAAACCAATAAGCCCCATTTCTCCAGTCACACACATATATGATATGACCATTAACACGATTGTGTTGCTTTGCTCTTGAAGTTCAGTCTGTCCCAGCTTACAAATGGATACATATGTGGCTAGGAGAACAATAGGTTATGTAATATTATATTGTTCTGTGATTTTATGTGGCTAAAAATGGGTTTATGTGGCTACAGAACAATAGGGATGAACAAAGGAAAAGGTTAGGGTTAGCCACATAAGTATCCATTTGTAGGAACGTCCGTACATCCGTCCGTACGTCCATCCATGGTCATTTACGTCTAAATGGTTTGTAAGAGTTTCTCCATCGTGCCATAAATTCAATATTACTATATGGATTACTTTAACATTTGCACACTTTAATACGTCTGGTCATATGTAACATACTCATATGAGATATGACCATTAACATGACCTTGACCTACTTGACCTTCACAAGATCACTGAAACACTTTTACAGTCACGCATGCCATGTTTGACAATTTGATTTAATGGTGTGTAATGGTGTCACACAACAGCTATGGTCAACTTAAGCCGGGTTAACAGGATCGAATCTCATATTTCACCAGTTGTGATGGGGAGAAATCCCAATATCAGAACCGAATATTTACAGAAAAAATAATATATTCAGCCCTGAAATTAGAATAACTTGACCATGCCATGCTCCCAACCAACCGCCCAATACTGTTCTTTTAACCTTTCTATACTCAGTATTGTGATCAGGACACGTTTGCAAGAGAGCATTTTCAGAATTTGGTGGGACCTGTACTACAATTGATAGGAAAATTTGTACAATTTAAGGGACATTGGCATTGTAAGGTCGAAAAAAATATCCCCTAGGTTCACCCTAGCCACAACACTATATACTAATCTTGCAAACAGTGTAGATCCCGATGAGTCGACTCATCAGGATCTGAACAATTTGAGAAAGTTCTCATTTCAACAAAATGACCTATTTTCTATTGAATGAATTTTCCAGAAATTCAACTAGGAAGATGCCAATTCAGATAAGTAGAGTTGAAAGGGTTGAACTTGAAGATGTACACGCAACCTTTCTATATTAGTTACAAGTCAGGAGATATTGCTGTTTGGTGTTCAGCCAAGTAATTAGACAATGTTCCCAGGAATGATCGCACAGACACACATTCACAGAAGTAATCAGTGTCTCACCTTCAATCCAGAGAGTATTCATCTAGCACATGTATTGACACTCACGCTACTTTGTGTCTTCTCTAGAGAGTATACTTTATGTTTGAACCCCAGTAACTAATAATGGCCGTTTTTCATTGTAACTCGCGGGTAGCAACTCGAGTAACACAAGAGCCAATGGAACAAGTACAGTTCCATCTCGAGTTAAAGAATTTGACCTTTGAACCTTACTCGAGTAACTCGATTCGAACCCAACCGTGTGGTGGGTTACTAGCGTTCCAACTCGAGTTGGACTTGTTCCTGTGCTACTCAGGTTACTCGAGTTTAACCCGGAAGTTGCAACGAAAAATGTCCTGTGTGTTCATGGGAGTACATCTACAATAACTGCAGCATGGCATGTCTATATGACCGTTCATTTGCAGAAAACCTTTGCATGATTAAATTGACTCCAATAATTGTACTACTGTGTGGTCACTCTAGTAATCATATGTAGACAAAGAACACCAGAGCTCCAGTTAAGGTGGGTAATTTGGAGGTTAATTTCTTATTTCTCCATCAAAAATGGCAAGTTGGGAGTGCTTTAGAATCGTCTCAATGAGACGATTCTAAAGGACTCCCAACTTTCCATTTTTGATGAAGTAATAACAAAATGTCACCCCAAGTTGGTCAAATTACGCACCTTAACTGGAGCTCTGGAACACTTTTACAAAACAATTAAAATGCGTCCGAGTGTATTCACAATATATATCTAGAAGGTTGAAAAGTCTCATTGCTCATGATGATACGATTTTCCTACATTATCACGTAAATACTGCAAGCTCGTTACAGTGTGCAGACAGTTTGAAACCGCTGTTCACAGGTTTTTGCCAAAAATATTAGTTACCAAAAAATTAATATAAATCTCAAAGATTTCAGGCGTAAGCTGTACCAATACACTTCACACTAACTAACCTATATGCACTTCTTAAAATCAAAACGCATTGAAGTAACAGTTGCCGCCAAAAAACAGCCATCTCAAAGCATGTGACACTCAGTTATTTCATTGGTTACTACATGTACATTGTACATGTATATCTGATTATCATCAGCAGCAAGAAGCAAATATGAACAAATCTACATATAGTTTACATGTATTACGGTTAAGTTTAAAAGCACAGAAAAATACAAAAAAAATCTTATACAAGCTATGGACGGATACATGTATTTTTTCTTATTTCTTCATGTTGGCAGCTAGCAAATAGGTAGGTCATGTCAGTTAGCTTGCACCATCAACTATTGTTTTAGGTCTTGGAACAGTTTTGACCTCATACATTCAAATGTTGCTTTCAGAGGCATAACACTTTATAGGGTACAACCTGATTGATTTAGAAAGACAAGGATCAATATTTTTGCTTGAACAGACTACAGTAGATGTACTCCCATGAAAACATTTAAAGTAGCAGGCAGTCATAAAACAATAAAGAAATGGTTATATACACTTTGTACTGCCACTTTTCCCCAACATTTATTGCTTTGTAAAGTGGCCGTCACAGCAGGTAACCAGACTAGAAGTTTCCATTCCTCATGGATGTGATCTTACTGTTGATCTCATAACTCAAGTGCTATGGAATTGGATGTTTTTATATAAAAATGGCAATTTTATTAAAATGTTCTATGCACCACTCTTATGAATAGAAAATGAATCTTCCAGCCTTGCTATAGTTACTGTAGTCCTTTCAACACTAGATACCTCTTTCCTAATGGCATAGATCCTGATGAGACGCACCATTTGTGGATATATTTTCATTTTTACAAGATAATCCCTCTTTACTGCATAATGGAACAGTCTCAAACTTAACATGAACTAGAGGTAGTGGCAGAGGCTCACGGATACCCCCGACCGCCGCCTGGACTGACAAATAAAAACTGTTCAAGTACATGTACAAATGGGGGGATAATCCCAAAATCATAACTGAATAATTACAATAAAAAAACTATATATTCAGCCCTGAAATCAGAATAATACTTAGAAGTGAAATGGTTACATAAGGGACAGCACCTCATAGACAGGTGAAATTATCTAGTTGGTACATGCTGTGAATATGTAGACTTTATAACAAAACTCATCTACCAATTATTTAACATCCATTAACCCTAATGATCGTGTAGTTAAGATAGGAAATAAATGAGCCCAATTTTTGCCTCACCCACATTAGTATAAAGCAAGACATAGCGGTCACAATTCTGGCGCCGTCGACGTCAACAATATTGTACGCAATATGTGTACATCTCCTGTTATGTTACTCTGATCTTTACCAAACTTCATCAATAGCTTTCACACATTGATGGCTATCCACCGAATGTAATTCGGGTGACCATGACCTTCGTGGGTGGCGAGACACTCACCGTTATCTCCTCGCCGATAGGCAAGAGGGATATAGTGTTAGTCCATGTACGTACGTGCATCCATCCATTATTGTATGTGCGAACGTGCAGAAGTGCGGAAAGAAGTCAAGTAAAAAGTTTACATACCGAACATTCATACTGATAGGCATCAATGTGTTTATAAAAATTCAATGCAATTAAAGTATGTTGACCCTTTTCAGTGAGCTTAAAGGCATTTGGAGGAACAGTATGTGGTCTGGATAGATAGATCAGGCATGCAGCCATGATTACCAAGTAATGATAGTCAATGAAGCATGATCAACTGTGAACCAGCTGTGAATCAACATATAATAACAGCTACCCACGGCAGCACACCCAGCACACCGCCTTAACAGCCTGCGATAAGCTGGGTCAAATTATCCACATTTCCGAATATATATATTGGCAATGCCAACTCACAATCAGGCAGTTTCATTGTCTTAGCCCGAGCTGTAGCACAACTCAGGCTCAGTCAATGAAGCTGTCTGATTTCAAGCACAATATTCAAGTATTTTCAAATAAAGAAATTGATAAATATTGGAAAGATTAGCGCAATATTCAGGTACATTTGTATTTTCAAATCAAGAAATTGACAAATATTAAATTAAGGCAAGATTAGCGCAGGAGAGTAGTGTAATATAACAGAGGCACCTTCAGCAAGTCTGAAATCATCTGAAAAAAGGCTGACGCACCCTACCCCCTTGTAAATGTATAATAGTTTCGAAGATCAGACCAAATGTGTTTTTAAATTTCACATTTTGAAAAAAAGTCTGAAATCAGCCTAAAAGAGGAAAATTCTCATGCCTGAAGTAACAGGATACCACAATGAGTGTATAGCTGCCTCACACCATTGGAGATGGCTGTAGATACCACAATGAGTGTATAGCTGCCTCACACCATTGGAGATGGCTGTAGATACCACAATGAGTGTAGAGCTGCCTCACACCATTGGAGATGGCTGTAGATACCACAATGAGTGTAGAGCTGCCTCACACCATTGGAGATGGCTGTAGATACCACAATGAGTGTAGAGCTGCCTCACACCATTGGAGATGGCTGTAGATACCACAATGAGTGTATAGCTGCCTCACACCATTGGAGATGGCTGTAGATACCACAATGAGTGTATAGCTGCCTCACACCATTGGAGATGGCTGTAGATACCACAATGAGTGTAGAGCTGCCTCACACCATTGGAGATGGCTGTAGATACCACAATGAGTGTATAGCTGCCTCACACCATTGGAGATGGCTGTAGCTGGTATGTTCAGTCAGCTGAGGTAGTCTCAGATTGTATTGATGGTCCAGGGGGTGTATTCATCGCTTGCAGACCAAGGACCAGTCAATTTCTCAGATTTTTATACCAACTTTTTGAAGAAATAAATGTGTACAATGTATATTGTGTTCATCATGGGTGTCCATCTGTCTGTCCATATGTCCGAACGTCACATTTCTTGTAAGAAGTAAAACCTTTTAACAGTAATAGGTAGGGACTTGAAACTGGGTGTGTGCCTTCCTTATGGTGTGTGTAGATGAGCAAAGTGAATTTTGATTTTTGAATCGACCCCCGGTCATGGATTATCTCCCCCTTTTCGACTTAGCATTTGGGAAAAGTGGGTATATTGCAATGGGGCGCCGTCGACTGCTCTAGTTAAGAACTGACAATGCCAGTGATTACTTCAAACAGACCAGCTAAAATATGCACAAACTATTTATTCCCTTTCCTTGTCTTTGGTGGAAGTTCTAAAGTAGATAATGTAGTTTCTGTGATAAGTGTCTTAGTCAGTACTGGTATATGTGGCTTCGACTGAAAAAATGGGGCGTATGGGTATTGCGAGCAGTGTAGATCCAGATCATCATGTACATCCGCACAGTCTGATCAGGATCTACATTGTTCGCAATTCCATCAATGAAACACCTGTCATGCTTCAAACAAATTTTAAACACTAGATCATTATCAGGCTACAGGAGTGTGCTATCTGATCCGGAGTTAGACTGGTCACAAATCCCATAAGCCCTATTTCTCCAGTCACAGCCACATTTAGTCTAGGGATTTTCACTGATACTTGCACAGAAGAGCTAATGTATATGTAATGTTTGTGATGTAGCTATGAACACTTGAACCCAGTGCGATGTTCACAACTGTCGGGGAATGTAAACACCATTAATTCTGATGATACAGACCCGGTATGCTGGTGTTGAAGGAAACTACAGACAAATGCTTCTATTTCTCCATGAATGTAGGAGCTAGAAAGATACCTACATTTCGTTCCAAACCTAATGTAAAATTAATGGACATGTAATTTATGATATAATAAATAGGTTGAAACCAAAGTATAATATGTTGGAATATATTCTTCAACACTACATCAATCCTCATTTTTGCAAACGGTGAAGCGAGCATTCGCATCTGGATCTGCATCATGGATAAAGAAAATTATTTTTTGTTTAAACAATATTTTCTCATTTTGACACAAGTAATAACATATTTACAATACTTCAGACCTCTTCTCATTATTCGAATGGTCGGTCTGTAAATGCATATGAATGGGTCCATGACAGTCACTTAACCCATTCCATGCGGAATACCCATATATGGGTATAAACATTTCTAAAAAGAATCGGCAATTTTTCTCATTTCTCATCAAAAGTATATGTTGTGACCACCCATTTGAACCATCTCGATGAGATGGTTCAAATGGTGGCTACACCATATACTTTTAGGGAGATACGAGAAAACTACCCGCATTTTTCTATCAGCAAAATGGGAAACCCCCAGCATGTAATGGGTTAAATGTTAACAAAGACATTGCCGAGACAAAGCTGCAGTTACACAAAGTGTTACAATCTGGGTCTGCATTATTTTCAGCAAAACATTTTTGCCAGCAAGCAAAATTGTGGGACAAAAAAAAAGGTTGCCAATATACAATCAGAGCTCCAGATAAGGTGTGTATTGGCGTATTTTAGCTGAATACGCATTGATTATCAAAAGTGGGAGTACAAAAGACGCACAGCAATGTGAAAATACGCATTGGTTTTCAAATTGAGTTGTGAAAATAATGTCATAAAGTTGAAAATTCACTTAGTTGAGCTGCAAAAAGCAAACAGTGTTTGTTTTTTGCAGCTCAAATAAGTGAATGTTTAAATTTGTTATATTTTTTATCATTTGTTCCCCATTTAGTAATGAAGAAAATCAATAATCCACTTGTAAAAGAATAATAGCAATGATTTTGAAATCAGAGGGTACAGTACGCTTTAGACACAAATCTTATCTGGAGCTCTGTACAATGTATCACAACGAAGATATTATCCTTCTTTACAATGCTAAATGTCATCTGCTGTTGATATTTTATGTTCAATTTTTATCATTATAAACATGCTTTGATGACAGTACTTTAGAATCATTTCCAATGGAAATGATTCTAAAGTGCTGCCAAGTCATGTTTTTATTGAGAAAAAAGACAAATTACTAAACAACAGCAGATGATAATTCACTTTTGCCAACATTCTAAGGAAGGGTACAAGTATGTAAGAAGTTACAAAGAAGCCATATTGTTGACAAGCCGTCATCACACTGGACAAGCAATCTTGATTAATGTATCCCTGGAGATTCATTTTAGTGGTCAAAATTACAGACAGACCATTCTAGATTCATAGAAATGAAAATATGCCAGACTTTCAATTGGCTGTCACAACTTTACCAGTTAAATACCAAATATGTGGTCTGTCAGCAGACAATTTGATTTGATGTATTGGTGTTTAACGGACTATCAACAGCTACGGTCATTTAAAGCCGGGCCAAAGGATTCAATCCCGCATGTAACCTGCTGCATTGGGTAGAAAATCCCAAAATCAGAACGGAATACATGTATTTACATCGAAATAAATATAAATTCAGCCCTGAAACCTAACCTGGTGCCAGATCCATAGTACACCAAAGCCACTTGGCCCCTTTCCCTAAAAGTAATAGGATTAGGAATAATCATATTACTCATACAAGGGGTATAACCTCACATACAAGAATACCAAAGACATACACGAGAGCCGCCAAACCAGGTCTCGGCAGACGAATGACCCTGCTGGCAGTCAAAGAAAGAAGGTACATTTTCTGACAATGGGAGATAATGGGAATTTATTTATAGAAATCCAGTCCAAATTGTGCAGTTTGTGGCCTTATTGCTTGTAAAAAGAGCGATTGTAGAATGATTGATGTGAAAAGGAGCAATTATAGTGTTGTTTGTCTGTTTGTTTATTGGTGTTTAACGGCCTATAAACAGCTAAGGTCATGTAAGGTTTGATCCCGTTTTAACCTGTGGCATTGGGAGGGAAAATCCCAAAATCAGAACGGAATATTTACATCGAGAAAAAATATATTCAGCATTGAAATTAGAATAACCTGACCTGGTGCCAGGTCCATACCACACTAAGGTCTCACGGGACAGTGGGCAGCTAGCTTTAAAAAGGGGGTGGACGATTTTCTAAATACTTCACTACCGACCCTGTAAGTTACACCAGTGTGTCTAGAAAAATAGGTTTATGAATATTTCTTGACTTTGGGAGGCTTGACAAGGTGTATTTTTTAGAGTATTTCATAATTCTACGAAACTGAATGTTAGCTCCAGTTGATTTTGACATCTTGGAAAATGTCGCCTGCTATGCTGTCTCGCCGGTACGGTTTCGCGTCAGAATTTAAGGTATTTTTCGGGCATCTGTAGCGAAAATTTGAGCTGGTTATGACCCCGCTTTGAAATCATTTTCAGAAAATGGTGTGGTGTTACAAGTGATAGAACAAGACATAACAAAGTATCTGTGCCTCATATTTTCATGAAAACAATTCCGATAAATTCAGTCGTGTTGAAACTTTTGGCCAAAAATAGGTGGGTGGGGTAACTTTGCAAAAAATTAATTGAACACATCTGATGCGGTTACTGAATTTTTATTGTGGCGTGCTATTTGTACTTCATTTGCGAGTATTTGTCAATACTTGTCGCAAGAGCCTCCTTAGCTGATTGTGAGAGGCGGTGATTTTTATAAGTCACCCGCCGCCCTCAGAAAACCAGTCAATTTTGGCTATTTTCAACCATCCCGTGATGCCTAAAGTCACTTGGCCTCTTCCCCTAAAATATGATTAGGAATTATTGTAATACTCACATAAGGCGTATAACCAGATTCAACTGTCACATACAAAATGCCAAAGACGTATGTGAGGGCCAAACTAAGTCTCCAGTCGGAATTCCGGTAAGGATGAATCCCGATCGTTAAATTACCCATCGCATGCTCCCACCTGCAATTATAGTAATTTTGACTAGTGTTGATCCATATCATACTATATATCTACACAATCTGATCTGGGACTACATTATTTGCCAGATTCATATTTTCATACGTATTAATGTTTTTGCAAACAGTGGACTCGGATCAGACTGCAGTCTGATCTGGGTCTACTCCATTCGCCAAAATTATTGTTTGTGCTATTCAGTAAGAAATAAATGCTGAAATACAGCATATATGTAGGATTGGATCTCTATAAATAGATTTGCAAAGGGAAATAACTGACTACGATCCCTCATTTGCAAAGTAGACAATGAAGATTTACCTTTCTTCCATATGACAAAATTAATGGTCTTCTATTCACATGCAGTTTAGAAAATAAGTCAGTAACATATTTAAGATATTAACAAGGGCATCATTATTACAAGGCTAATCCCCTCGCTGGCAGCCTTGACAATAAAAAAAAACAACATGTCCTCAGTGACCTTGATCTTGACAAAGCACCATCCCTAGATACATATTGTGGCCAAATACTATCAAAATCGGTGAAGCGGTTCATAACTTATTTAATAAACAAAAAAAATATAATGTACATGCCTTACAAACAAGGTCCTCAGTGACCTTGACCTTGGGCGGTCGGATGTTGGTTGTATGCAAAGCAAAGCACTATCCCTAGACACACATTGTAGTCAAATACTATCAAAATCGGTCAAGCGGTTCATAACTTATTTAATAAACAAAAAAACTATAATGTACATGCCTTACAAACAAGGTCCTCAGTGACCTTGACCTTGGGCGGTCGGATGTTGGTTGTATGCAAAGCAAAACACTATCCCTAGACACACATTGTAGTCAAATACTATCAAAATCGGTGAAGGGGTTCATAAGTTATTGAATAAACAAAAACACAAAAAAGACAAACATTTTCCCCTTACAAACAAGGTGAACATACATGCAAGTCCTCAGTGACCTTGACCTTGGGCGGTCGAATGCGAGTCATATGCAACATCCCTAGACAGACACACAGTGTGGCCAAATATTATCAGAATCGGACAAGCGGTTCATGAGTCATTGAAAAATGAAATATGTTACTAATGTTGTGCGTACTTACATGGACTAACGCTATATCCCCTCTTGCCTATCGGCGAGGGGATAAATACATGGAAAAGTTTATGTCCTAAGTCAATGACCTTGACCTTTAGCTAATGCGTGTTCGGGACTTCTGTCCAGAATAATTTTCGATGTGGGATGAAATCAGAAAGGAAGAAATTTACCCAAACATTAAATTTATGGAAGAGCAAGGATGAGCATGTAAATGAATGACCCTGACCTTGACCTAAATGCTGTGTGGATTGAAGCCGGTAACACGATATGCTCTCATTACTCGGTCGGTGGAGGCACGTGTACGCCTGTAGCATAAATTGTCGTCATGAACACAGTCAAGTTATTGTTCATAGTAACCCATTCCTTTCAGAATACACGTTTACGGGTATGAAATTTATTAAATATTTTATTTTCATATTGGTTATTTCTCAATTAAAGTATATGTTGTAACCACTCATTTGAACCGTCTCGACGAGACGGTTCAAATGGTGGTCGCGGCATATACTTCTGAGTGCATAGAAGGAAAATATTTAGGATATTCCACAAACATAATGGTGTATCCTCAGCATGAAAAGGGTTAAGTATCTCGGGTTTCAATATCCAGTGTTGCACTATATTACTATTAATACATTTCATGACATCACATTAAAGGTACATGCCCATTCAGTAGGTTATAATATAGGGACAGATAATTTTGTATATTCTGTAGATATATCACATTTTCTGGAAAAACAAACATTCATTCACCATTACCCCACGTATTGATTGGCATTATTATACATTGTATATCAGACGTAAATTTCCACACTGATATCCGGGGTGATAACCGTGTTTCCTTAAAATGTTAACGGACATTACTATTTATTCTCTGTATTTATTTTTTGGTGTGCAATGATCATACTTTATAATCTGATGAAAATATTATTTTTTCAAGTGACACATTTAATTAGTGTAAATAATTAAAAAACATCAGGCCTTATTTGCATATGAAAATAGCCTGATACCACCGCGAATCACTATCAGTAAAAATTTTTTTACTAAATGATTATATCTGTATAGCCGTCACTCGTAACTTTTGGAACTGGTGGAATAATTACACAATTACCGATATACACTTATTTAATTCCTATAAAGACATTTTGTGCCTACTGAGTGGGCATGTACCTTTAAAATTAATAAATAATATGCCAGTCAGAATAAACAGTCTCATAAATAAGAAATACCATGTGCCATGTGTGATTTATAGTTATTTGTACTATTGATGCAACAAGTGTAACTACATGTATATTCTGGAGTCAGCCTGTTGTTACCTTATTGACTTTTATCAAGATTGATATACCCTCGATTCATGCAATGCTAGACCCTTTTCTTATCACATTTTCTCCATTCCTGTTTCATGGAATGGTTAACTTGGTTATTCTCTTGCATTGCTGGGATGTGTACATCACACAACCACCCACTAATCATAGTCATTCATAACCTAACACATAGTCGTATAAGAAAATAGGTGTTATTATCTTTTCTGAGCAGCGATATCTCTCTCGGCCATCATATCCAGCTGTCTGATAGGGATGTCAGTCTCACTGTTTACCTCTTTCACTCCTAAGGAACTGGAATAGACTTGTCCATGTTACCTTTCAGACTTTTCCATTTATCAATAAAATAAACCCACAAATAGTGCAGATCCTGATGAGACGGCTCGTTACGAGCAGCTGGCTCATCTGGATCTGCACTGTTTGCAAACATTATGATAGGTCTTGATAATGTTGACTGTTGAAAGGGTTAATTAAGAACTGAAAATTTTAATAATATTTTTAAACAAATCCTTATCAAGTCCCAGGGGTTGGCCAGAGCTGATCAGGAGATACACTTCCAAGTTACAAGGCTTACAGCATCTGCATAGTCTGATTATAGACTACATAGTTCTCCATTCTGTTGCTGAAACATCAATTAATCTGTCACAGAACAATTTGGATCATTATCAGAGCAAGTATGTAGGGTGATCTGTATATAGTATATGTATACACTGGTCAGAAATACAATTAGGTAGCCTTGTCTTTTCCTAATGTGTCATGCATGCCAGTCCACATGGCACCAACTCAAGGTGGCAATTGTAACCAGGTGGCGCACACATCTCGTTACTCGGTTACTGCATGTTACTCTACTGACTGTAGACACTGATTTCTCTGGCTGTGAGGTTTGCATAATGGATACATAAGGGCCACTGAATGACAAAACCATGCTTAATCAGAGCTCCAGATAAGGTGTGTATTGGCGTATTGTAAGCACTTATTTTAGCAGAATACACATCGATTATCAAAAGTGGGAGTACAAAATACTCACAGCAATGTGAAAATACTGTAATAAAGTTGAAAATTTACTTAGTTGAGTGTTTGCTTTTTGCAGTTCAAATAAGTGAATTTTTAAATTTGTTTTGTTTTTATCATTTGTTCCCTGTTTAATAGGGAAGAAAATCAATAACACATTTGTAAAAGTAAAATACGCATTGAATTGGAAATATGGGCGTATAATACTCTTTAGATACAGAACTTATCTGAAGCTCTGCTTAATGCCTTTGTGACCAATTCAGACCCAAATCAGACCGAATGGATTTTCAGTCTGAACTCGATCTCTACTGGTTGCAAATACAATAATTGACCATCCATGAATCCTTTGAAAAATAGTATGAAATATTGCAAGGACGTACAAATTTGGCAACTGATCAGGAGATACCCTAGTCAGAAACTAAGCACTGTTTCATCAAATCATGGCCCATAATTGTTTATGGAATAGACACAGCACAGCTGCCAATAATTAGAAGCAATGTGGCTGGATGGGTGGATAAATGAAACGTTATCGTTATATCCATATTCATAGTCTAGCTTTTGTCATTTTGAACTATGAGGTCTATTTCCCTGATATGTTAGCAAATCCGATAAAGAAACAATTTCATAACACAAGTTATTACATAAAATGGGCTTTCGCAGTGTATTAACAGTGTGATAAAAATCATAATACACTAGTGTAATAAATATGCAAATAACTCGTTACAGAAAATAGGCTTGGTGACCAGTACAGCTTCAAGGTATGATGATGTGCTTGTGAAATAAATAGAATCTAACATTGTGTTGATTTAATACGAGATATATTAAATTTGATGACTAATTTCATATGAAACTTGTTTAATAAATATCATATTATATCATCCACTCATGTAAGATCCTCTATTTATTTCATAGGAGTTACCGACATTGAGGGAAGGTAAATCATGTATTTCAGACTGATACATATACATGTAGCAATGACTTAAATATCAGTCAAATACATACATTTTTTTTAATTTTATCCACCAAAATGCAGAAATTTGTTATTCTTCCATAGGACGACACGCCATTTTTTCCGAAGAGACCAATTGTATGCACCAACTCACAATGGTAAATGGTAAAACACTGATGTAGCTTTAGAAATAAATTAAGTAGTATACACTCTGATTTAAAGTGAAATTGTTCCCATCTACATAACAGGGTCTATGTTGTCCAACATAGGGGGGGGGGGGGGGGGGGGGGGGGGGGTGGTGGTCACTGAAATAGCCTTAACACCATCATAAACAAAAATATGTGGTCAGTCAACTCCCACATACAAGAATGCCAGAAGATCCACAGACGTACCTGAGGGCCAAACCAGGTCTCCGGTCGGGATTCCGGTAAGGAGGATTCCCGATCATTAAATTACCCATCGCATGCTCCCAACAGATGGACACACACATGGATCAGGAAATACATGAAATTAGATCACAGTGTGTGTGTATGTGGTGTGTGTGTGTGTGTGTGTGTGTGTGTGTGTGTGTGTTTTAAAACCAAATTAGGAAGTAAACAACAAAATAGACACACCCTACCAGGTAGTAACCCAAGTTGCTTTAACTGTCTCGCAGGGAAAGCATTTAGCAGCCCTGCAAGACAGCCAGCATTCAGTTTACGCAGCCTATGCTCTAGGTGGACTTTTCCTGCCACATTTTGGAACCTGCCCAAAGAGCAGTTTTTATAGGCACGGCAGTATGCTGAGGTGGCGCGATTCCACAGCGGAATGGAAGACAAATTGGTTACACATTTACCGCTTTATTCAGGCCAACAGTACACACAATGTGGCTTACAAATGTAGGTTAGAACTTACATTTGAAATACACTGTTAGACGGAGAATCAATCAATTTGAGACATTTTCTTTTCTCAATAAAAGGCAATATAAACAAACGTGAGGTAAATAACCACAAAATACATGAATCTGAATACAATTAATGTATAACTAAACTGATTAACCCATTCCTTTCGGAATACACCTTTACAGGTATGAAATTTATTAAATATTTTATGTCTATTTTTGTAATTTCGCAATGAAAGTATATGTTGTAATCACTTATTTGAAATCGTGGCCATAACATATACATGTACTTCTGAGCGCATAGAAGAAAAATATTTAGGATTTTCCACAAACAAAATGGTGTATCAGCATGGAAGGGGTTAAAGGTACATGCCCACGCAGCAGGTTACATTGTACTACTACCTTTCATTTTCTGTAATGCCTTATATGAGCCATTTGTTTACCCACTAACGAGTTATTTTTAATTACGGCGCGTGTTAATTGGTGTTAAATCGCATTTTATATGCCGCGACCAGAAAGGGTATTTTCCGACCGCGTGCTATTTTTACCAACACGCGTCATGTGACACGGTCAATCATATCACATCTTTGACATGCGCAGTGAAGTATCGGAAGTTGAGAAGAAAAATCTCTGTTTGAGTCCAAATCTAAATCTCCACGTAACTCTTTCCATTTGGTGATCTGGTCGCCAATATTAACCACTCTCTCTCTCTGTACTGCCTGTCACTCAGACATTTCGCCTTTTTTTTGGCCGACGCCCTTTCATACAATTTCCGTCCTGGACATTTCGACATGTTGATATTCTTGTTTACATATTGGGAAGCCTACTGGCGCGCGTAGTATACTGCGCATGCGCACCGCAAGCCGTGATGTGAAAGTCGTCGTCCCCGCACATTATCAAAATAGACTGTTACCGCCGCGCGTCGCTAACAGTAAATTGATAATTAATAAATGATTATATTTGTATAGCGGGCACTCGTAATTTTTAGAACTGGTGGAATAGTGACATAATTATACACTTATTTAATTCCTATAAAGAACATTTTGTGCCTACTGCGTGGGCATGTACCTTTAAGGAATGCTAAAAGTTTATTATCAACAGATAAAACAAGAGCTGTAGGAGAACAGCATAGCTCGACTACGAGGGTTGTCGATGTACACATAGCTTGACAAAGAAGGTGGCTGCGGCCTGCATAAAAACCTTAACCAAGGTTGACTAAAAATATTAACCAAGGGAAACTAGAAATGTGGCCTGTGGACACACGAATACCCCCACTGGCAGCCAAAGAAAACGAGGCATTTTTTATTATAAGCCATTTAGCCGAGCGTTAAGGTTTCAAACGCATCAAGTCTGTGACCTTGACCCTGGGCATAGTGTGATAATCCATGCATCGGTGTAGAAGATATAGAGCGGAAGGGAATTTCAATAGGTTTGACCTTTGACCTTCAACTATGACCTTGACCTTGGACGTAGGTGCGTGGTTATTGATCGAGACACACCTTCTCATCCTGAGAAACATTTGTGCCAAGGCATTTGATAATCCATGCATCGGTGTAGAAGATATAGAGCAGAAGGGAATTTCAATAGGTTTGACATTTGACCTTCAACTGTGACCTTGACCTTGGACGTAGGTGCGTGGTTATTGATTGCGACACACCTTCTCATCATGAGAAACATTTGTGCCAAGCCATTTGATAATCCATGCATCGGTGTAGAAGATATAGAGCGGAAGGGAATTTCAATAGGTTTGACCTTTGACCTTCAACTGTGACCTTGGACGTAGGTGCGTGGTTAGCAATTTGATAATCCATGCATCAGTGTAGAAGATATAGAGCGGAAGGGAATTTCAATAGGTTTGACCATTGACCTTCAACTGTGACCTTGACCTTGGACGTAGGTGCGTGGTTATTGATCGCGACACACCTTCTCATCATGAGAAACATTTGTGCCAAGCCATTTGATAATCCATGCATCGGTGTAGAAGACATAGAGCGGAAGGGAATTTCAATAGGTTTGACCTTTGAACTTCAACAGTGACCTTGACCTTGGACGTAGGTGCGTGGTTATTGATCGCGACACTTCTCATCGTGAGAAACATTTGTGCCAAGCCATTTGGGAATTTCAATATTTTTGACCTTTGACCTTCAACTGTGACCTTGACCTTGGATGTAGGTGCGTGGTTATTGATCGAGACACACCTTCTCATCCTGAGAAACATTTGTGCCAAGGCATTTGATAATCCATGCATCGGTGTAGAAGATATAGAGCGGAAGGGAATTTCAATAGGTTTGACCTTTGACCTTCAACTGTGACCTTGACCTTGGACGTAGTGCGTGGTTATTGATTGTGACACACCTTCTCATCATGAGAAACATTTGTGCCAAGCCATTTGATAATCCATGCATCGGTGTAGAAGATATAGAGCGGAAGGGAATTTCAATAGGTTTGACCTTTGACCTTCAACTGTGACCTTGGACGTAGGTGCGTGGTTAGCAATTTGATAATCCATGCATCGGTGTAGAAGATATAGAGCAGAAGGGAATTTCAATAGGTTTGACCTTTGACCTTCAACTGTGACCTTGACCTTGGACGTAGGTGCGTGGTTATTGATCGCGACACACATTCTCATCATGAGAAACATTTGTGCCAAGCCATTTGATAATCCATGCATCGGTGTAGAAGATATAGAGCGGAAGGGAATTTCAATAGGTTTGACCTTTGACCTTCAACAGTGACCTTGACCTTGGATGTAGGTGCGTGGTTTTCCAAGTATGGTTGTCTGTATGCACAATAGTATTCCATCTACAAGCTTGACTAAAAACCTTAACCAAGGTTGAGTAAAAACCTTAACCAAGGGGAATTAAGTAAGTAATTTAAGGTTAAATGTAGGTCAAGGTCAACTATAGGTCAGGGGTTGTTGATGTACATCACTAGGAGATGAAGTTGTCCAAGTATGGTTGGTGTACGGCCATGAGTATTCCATCTACAAGCTTGACTAAAAACCTTAACCAAAGAGAATTAAGTAAGTAATTCAAGAGGAAATGTAGGTCAAGGTCAAATATAGATCAGGGGTTATTGATGTACATCACTATGAGAAAAGGTTGTCCAATTATGGTGTATGTATGCACAATAGTATTCCATGTACAAGTTTGAGTAAAAAGCTTAACCAAGGTCGAGTAAAAACTTTAACCAAGGGGAATTAAGTAAGTAATTCAAGGTTAAATGTAGGTCAAGGTCAAATATAGGTCAGGGGTTGTTGATGTAGATCACTAGGAGATGAAGTTGTCCAAGTATGGTTGGTGTAGGGCCAGGAGTATTCCATCTACAAGCTTGACTAAAAACGTTAACCAAGGGGAATTAAGTAATTGAAGAGGAAATGTAGGTCAAGGTCAAATATAGATCAGGAGTTGTTGATGTACATCACTAGGAGATGAAGTTGTCCAAGTATGGTGGGTGTAGGGCCAGTAGTATTCCATATAGAAGGTTGACTAAAAACCTTAACCAAAAGGAATTAAGTAAGTAATTGAAGAGGAAATGTAGGTCAAGGTCAAATATAGATCAGGGGTTATTGATGTACATACCTATGAGAAAAGGTTGTCGAAGTATGGTGTCTGGATGCACAATAGTATTCAATGTACAAGCTTGAAAAAAAACCTTAACCAAGGTTGACTAAAAAAACCTTAACCAAGGGGATTAAGTAAGTAATTGAAGAGGAAATGTAGGTCAAGGTCAAATATAGATCAGGGGTTATTGATGTGCATCACTAGGAGATGAAGTTGTCCAAGTATGGTGGGTGTAGGGCCAGTAGTATTCCATATACAAGCTTGACTAAAAACCTTAACCAAGGCGTGACGGTGACGCCGACGCCGACGCCGGGGTGACAACATAAGCTCTACTTATTCTTCGAATAGTCGAGCTAAAAACGTGCATTACTTTGTTGGAAGGTACCCCATTCTGAAACTGTCCAATGATGGTCAATTTGTAACCTTACTCCATGTGCCAAGACCCGCAGACTGTAGCCCAAAGTAAATAACAGACTTACCAAAGACAAGCGTACCAATCAGTGGCATAGCCAGAGCTTAAAAAACACGGAGGCAATAACATAGGTCCAGCAAACGAGCATCGCAAGTTTGTCGACTGAGAGGATCGAGGGAGAGTAGTAGGGGCGGTCAAGGGGCATCCCCCCTCCCCCACCACCATAAAAGTTTTGAAATCTACATCGCATTTCCTGCGTTTTGGCGTATTTTAGAGCCGTGAATATGTTCGAAAACATATTTTGCTCTCTTTATAGCAAATGTTTTGAAATCATAGAGAATAGCAGAATAATTGATGATATTTGCTACCTTGTTCTCTGCGGAAAACCACTAGGCACAACATTACATGGTCACGAATAGTCAAATCACGATCTGCTTTTATAATGAAAGCATAAAATAATTTATTTATTTTTAAAAAATCCGGAAAATATCACCGAGGCAGTTACCTATTACAGGTACTCTTTTCAGCTTCGGTTAGATTGAAGTTTATGAATTTCCAGGTGAGCGATATGGTGACAATTGTCGCTCACAAAACACACTATGGGATGGATGATACCAGGATAGTCTCTACACATGCACTGTTAAATTACATTTTGATATCTGCTGTTTACGTTCTCATTTTCTCATCAAAAGCATGGTTTGACAGCAGATTTTTTGATAACAATCATGTAGATCTGTATACAATGGACCACAGACAACAGGCTCTGACAACCATGTCAATCGATTTCTAAGGCATTTGTCAGTTGCCTACAGATTGCCTGGAAATTCTACCTTCCACTTTTTATTTTAACTTTAACCCTTCCTTAGAATGCGGGAACCGAAAATAGTCGTCTGCTGTTAATTCATATTTTGTCTTTTCTCTCAGTAAAAACATGGTTTGGCAGCATTTTAGAATCATTTCCATTGAAAATGATTCTAAAGGGCTGCCAAACCAAGTTTTTGATGAGAAAAATGGAAAATAAAAAATAAACAGCAGACGTCAATTTTTTATTCAGCATTGTAAGGGTTAAGAACAATTTCTTTTTACCATTATCTGCAGGTTCTTTCAGTCTGAATCAAGTTATAGAGACAACAATGTGTGAGAATGTAGTACATTGTATGTAAGGAGCGAAGTGGCGGTAGAGCTCCAGATAAGTTATGTATCTAAAGGGTATTATCATACCCCCATATTTCAAATTCAATATGTATTTAACTTTTACAAATGTCGCATTGATTTTCTTCCTTGTTAAATAGCGAACAAATGATAAAAAATAAAACAAATTATAAATTCACTTATTTGAGCTGCAAAAAGCAAACACTTATTGCTTTTTGCAGCTCAACTAAGTAAATTGTCAACTGTATTAAAGTATTTTCACTACTCAATTTGAAAATAAATGCATATTTTCACATTGCTGTGAGTATTTTGTACTCCCACTTTTGATAATCAATGCGTATTCTGCTAAAATAAGTGCGTAAAATATGCCAATACGGACCTTATCTGGAGCTCTGTGGCAGTATGGGTTGCTGTGGCAGTATGGGTTACTCAGTACAGACGAACATGTCTTTTACTGAGGGCGAAAACGTCACTGACCTAGGGGGCTGTTTCTCCTAACTTCGTAAGACTAAAATGTTCGTAAATTAGTGCAAATTTAGGATCTTCTGAAAATTTCAATTGATGGATTTACATTTATTGAACATAGGCTGCATAGGCTCAATAAATGTTTATCCAATAATTGTTTACAAGAAAACATTGTTAATGGGAAACTTTAGTGAAACGGGCCCCAGATTTACATCATGGGTGACTTTATGTGTGGGCAGATAATAGCCTGTGTCGATGTTGGTTGCAATGGTGATGGACTATGTTTTGTTAGATTATGACACATATCATGTATTTGAAGATGTGACATGGGACAAATGAGCCAAAAGGCTTTATTTTATATGTTCAGCTAAAACCCAAGATCAACATCCAGTCCATATTCAAGTAGAAATATACATATTTGTGGCTGTGACTGGAGACATGAACATTATGGGTTTTGCTACCTGTGCAGATCTAGATCAGCCAGTAAATACACAGTTTGATCAGTCTGCACTGTTCACCATTCCATCATTGAAACACCCGCCATGCCTCTAACAAACAATATAGATCATTATCATGCCACATGAGTGTGCTATTTAATCAGGAGCAACACTGGCCACAATGGCACTGTGCTCCAGATAAGGAATTAGTAATTGAGTATTGTTACTCCATCATTTCTGAAGCAATTGGGTATTTCAAAATTTTAATTGGGTACAATTAAATCACACTACTGTTTACACATCAACAGACAGCAATTATTGAATAACAGTAGTTTGTTTCGAAATGAAAACATAGCTTGGCATTTCATTAGAATTGTCTCCTTGGAGACAATTCTAATGAAATACCAAGATGTGTTTTCATGGAAAAAATAAGAAAAATATGCTATATTGTGGTCTGTTTATTGTTTTCTGCAGCATGATAAAGGTACCACAATTGTACTCATTGCTTTTTGATACTCACTACTTCTGGGTTTTTGGCAATTTTAATTGGGTATTTATGCAAATACGCAGCTTATCTGGAGCTCTGATGTCAGAAGCCCCATTTCTCCAGTCACATGTTTGTATATTTCTTATACATCAGAACATATATAAGCAAATAAGTGAGACTCATGGTATTTGAATGTAGCTTGCTGCCAAGGGTCTACACTGATGGTTGACAAACATTCATGAACTCGGATTGATTGATAGTTTGAACATAATCAGAGCTCCAGATAAGCTTTGTGTCCGGCTAAAGTGTACTATACCCCCTTATTTCAAAATCATTGCGTATTTTACTTTTACAAATTAATTATTGATTTTCTTAATTATTAAATAGGAAACAAATATAACAAACTTAAACATTCACTTATTTGAGCTGAAAACATTATGACAGTATTTTCATTACTCAATTTGATATCAGATAATCAATGTGTATTCAGCTACAATGAGTGCGTAAAATACGCCAATACACACCTTATCTGGAGCTCTGAATAATGTTAAGCCCATTTAACAGCAAAGTCATCAACAGATGGGTATTCACTTTCAAAACTGATAGAACCAAACAAGTCATTTTGATTGATTTGTCTCATCATAATCAGTGACCATGGACACTAGTTGAAACTGCGAAATTGTATGAATTAAAACTACCGTATTAACCCTAAACATTCGGACACCATTTATTTGGAGAAACGCATACAAATATATGGTTTCCCCACAACAGTAAGTGTGCCAATATTCAGGGTTAGTATGGCAGTACTGGTGTAATCAGAATAACAATGTATTTGGATACAATTTGTTTTGGGAAACCCCTATTTTGTAGGGGTTTCCCAAAGCAAATTGTGTCCGAATATTTAGGGTTAATAGCGTAGTTATTTATTCAGACTTCACTATTAACCCATTACATGCAGAATACACTCTTACGGGCTTTAATGTTTTTCAATATTTTTTTTTTTTATTTCTCCATGAAAGTATATGTTGTGACCACTCATTTGAACTGTCTCGATGTTCAGTTCAAATTGTGGTCCTGACATAACTTCTAAGCACATTTAAAGAAAATATTGATGATTTTCCCCAATCTCAAAATGGCATATCCCCAGCATGAAATCTGTTAATGTTTATCCACATGAAATAACTCATTAATGAAAGCATATGATCCAGAGAATGGGTCAATATGACATGCATTAATTCATCCCATATGTTACTACTGTGTGCTGCTACTTCACATAAGCATTAATTGTCATTAACAGGTAATTGCTCATTGTGGCACTGTTGGATGTGTAAACTACAATTGATCCAGACAGTTGCTGCAGAGAAATCTTGTAGGAATGTGTGAGGGTGGCCATCATACCCTCAGAGCTCCAGATAAGGTGCATATTTTACGAACTTAGTTTAGCAGAATACACACTGATTATCAAAAGTTGGAGTACAAAATACTTACACCAATGTGAAAATATGCATTGATTTTCAAATTGAGTATTGAAAATGCTGTAATAAAGTTGAAATTTACTTAGTTGAGCTGCAAAAAGCAAACAAAGAAGTGAATTTTTAAATGTGTTTTATTTGTTTGTATTATTTGTTCCCTATTTAACAACTTAACAAGGAAGAAAAAATAAGCTTTGAATTTGAAATCTGGGGGTATAAACTCTTTAGATAAAAAACATATCTCTGGAGCTCTGTACCCTGTTCTGGACCTTCATCTTGACAGTAATAATGTGACAGTGACTGGAGAAGTGGGGCTCGTGAGATTTGTGATTAGTGTAGCTCCTGATCACATAGCACACTCATAATAATCGCTGATAATGATCTATATGTTTCATTGATGGAATAGTGTACAGTGCAGATCCGGATCAGACTGTACGGATGCACAGGATTATCCGGATCTATGCTGGTCACAAAACACATAAGCCCCATTTCTCCTGTCAAAGTAAATATTTTCATGAGATATCGCACATCCAGGTAACTCAAGTATTCACATCTCAACCGTTTTTTTGTGAATTGAATTTTCTGATTTAACTTACTTGAATCCAATCCGATTTATGGTGACAGAGACACAAATCTCAGACACACAGACGACAATATGAACCCCCAAAAAATATTCTGAGTTCATAAAAATAATGCACGCAAAAAGTTGCTTATCAAGTGCGTTGTCGGGTATAGGTCCGTTCGAGTACTCACACTACTGTAATGAAATTCAGACAACTATTTATGAGATATAGACACATGTGTGTTGATGTATATAAATACATTCATTGTCACGTCTGCTGTGTACCTATTAAAAACTACATCGCCAATGTTCGCTGAAAATGATTCTTGAACATTTTCGCAAGAAAACTTGTGTGATATAGTTGTTGTTGTTGTTGTTGTCGTCGTCGTCGTCTGAAATTCAGCCGCTGACTTTTCGGCTCAATCTCTCTACAACCACAAATACTGCGAAGAAAACAAATATAATACACCATGATAAACACGTGTCACGAGTATTAAGTGCATTGTAGTGCCTCATTTGATAAGGTTGCGATTACCGTTGTCCGCCTACTGTGTTTATTGTTTGGTATTTATTTTTCGTGTCCTTATTTTCCAGGAGTTGTCTGTCTTTATGGTTTATTGCTTTCTATTTACCACCATTAACATCGATTGGATCCGGTATGTAATACATATATATGTACATAATTAAGAACCACATGATTATTTTGTTTTCATTATTCCATTGGACAAGCTGTACGTATTTGTGCACATGTGCATCTGCTTACTAACTGGTAACACGTCCAATGAACATTTGTGTTAACGGTATCTTGTGATAATCACGGCATTGATCTGCATTTAAATCAATAGGTCGTGCGGCGACGTGCAGTCAATTGTTATACATGTTTTGATAACTGATTGCTTTATTTTTGTTTATGTAGGCATACACATGCGATAATGTAATACAATACTTATAATTAGTTAATAGTACAATTGCCAATACGCAGACATACACATATGGAATGGACTGGTGCTTAATGCTCCATCGACACAGAAGAGTATCATTTAGGGCCAACACACAAAGATAACTGGAATAAAACGACGAACGTGCGTTGCATATGTTCTCTACCAATACAGTGCATCCTGGATGAAAGTCTCAAGAGAGTTTATGATAGTCTTACAATAAATATACATGTATATGGTAAATTAATACAATACACATCTAGTATAATTATATCACAACTAAAATACATATGCACGGTACACACAATCGTTGAGACGAATAGCATTCGGGATATGACATAAGTAAAATGCGTGCTATAACTAGAGGTAGCAATATAATTTGATATTAAATATGCATACATTGTATCGCCATCAGTGCGCCTGTCGCACTTTATATGGACCAGACTGACAAGGGAACCATACAGAAGTTTCAGACCATTATATGTCGTTGCGACTGAAGAAATGGGGCTTATGAGATTTGTGACCTATGTAGCTCCTGATAAAATAGCACACTCCCGTAGCCTGATAACGATCCATACAGCTTGTTAGAAGCATGAAGGGGTTTCATTGATGAAATCGCGAACAGTGCAGATCCTAATTAGACTGTGTGGATGCACATGCTGAACCGGATCTACATTGATCACAAAACCCATTATCAACATGTTTCCAGTCACAGCCACATAAACTGATCATACATCTGATTCGCATATAGAAGTAACATTGCTATCCCAGTGACCAACTGGCGAATAGGATATACCAAAATTTTACATCATACTACGGAGGGAAAATGATGAATTTGGGACTACGCTGATCCTCAACATTGTAAGTACGGCTTAACCACCGATGGTCTAGTATGCATGTATGAGTTAGTATGGTTGAACTAATTGGTAACTTGGTTGTAAACTCTGATGGTGGTGAAACAAGCAATATAAGCCTAGTGGAGTGACTGAATAATAAATATATAGTTAGCATTCATTCCAAGAAGAGAATACACGTGTCAAACGTTATACTTTAAAGTGAAACAAATGAACAAACAGAATTCAGCCAAATTCCATCAAATACATGGAGTTCAGGACCAGAGATTGTGTTACCAAAATTACTTTTTGCAAAATCATGTCCTTCCATCACACACATACTCCTAAAAACACAAATCGCAGCTGCACATTCTGCAGTTACATGCACATCTACGTACACTGATTGATTACACATTCGACGTTTATTTGCGCATGTGCACTGTGATGCGTTTGCAGTACGCACGTTACCTATCAATGAAACCTGCACACGTATCAAACTACTAGAAATAATATCGTTTCATAGACTCAGTACAACTAATCAGATTTGTGTACATGAACTGTATTTTCCAGTGGTTTTCTGTGTCTATGGCATACTGATTTCTAATCTATTTCATAGATAGACAATAAAACGCAATAAGACGGACGGACAAATGGGTGAACACTAGAGCATGATAGAAAACCCCGTGTAATATGACGGATGTATAAGGTATTGATGACCAGCCGACATACCATTCCTCATAATATTGCATCTAAAAGTAATGAATACCCAGTGGGCATGTCATGCTGAAATTGGTTTGAAATAAATAGAATTACGTAAACTTCAAATCAGAGTCTGTATATAGCATTAACAAAGACACGGTGATTGGCTGACCACACATTCAAACATATAAGTTTCGACCATGTCCAGCGGTGGGTAAATGTTTGCCGTGACACAGGGGAACTGTTTGAACCCCAAGGCCGTAGGCCGCGGGTTCCAACAGTTCCAGAGTGCCATGCCAAACGTTTACCTACGGCTGGAAATGGTCGAACGTTATTGTTACATTTCTGTCGGAAATATCATATCGTGTAATTTGAGCACTTTGATAATTTGCTCCATTCAAACAGCAGATTTACACATACATATTCCAGGGCCGCAGTACACGTCGCGTGATGCAGGCGCATCAATTTCAATACTTCAGTGCGACCGTAGTGAACTGGTCTGGTGACGTAATGACGCGTTCTAGTAAAGTCGCATTACGTAGGTGTTTGTTTGGCCCCGGAATGAGCATTGTCTACAGCCATGGTCAAACAGCATGTTCTGTACGTTTGAACACGGCTGTGAGCGGTGTCGAACGACGAGTCAAGTAACAATAACTAGTTATTAGTATTACCATGTCAGTACCATTTCCCCGTCATTACAATGGGTAAAAGGTGGACATAAGGAGCGAAGTAACAATATACTGTAACAGTGACTGTTAATTTTAGAACGAAGTCAAAGAATGTATGCGCCGTTCTCCAGAGACAAGCATTGGGCCTTTATGTGTGGCTGCGAAGAGAACAGTGTGGATGACCACCGTTAGAATATCATTTTGAATGTAGAATGTCACGAAGAGGTAGGCCTATGCTGGTCGTGAGGTCAGAAGGTAGTCTATCATCGAACGTCCTAATGCACAACGGTATTGTAAAATATTGTATTGGGTCACACCTTTCATATTGTGTGTATCGATAACTTGAAAAGAGACGGGCAATTTTGTCATTTCACCTTGGGTTAATTTGAACGATTCGACAAATACATAAACACATTAGTACCAACTCTACACAATCTAATTAACGTTATCAGCGGCTTGACACCAGTTACGACAAAAATGTGGCAAACAACACTTTGCATATCTCTTGGTGTTTTGCTATTGCCACATTACCGTAATTGAATATATAGGTCACTTTTAAGAGCATTTGCAACATTGCCTTATACACACTAATGTGTCCCTGATGTTGAACATATATGACACAAGACGGGCAAAATGGACATTACGGCATATGCGATCAGCATAATCCCAGATACGTTGTTCGCCATTCGATAACATAATAAATCGTCTTTTAGTATACAAACTAATAATATGACTTGTGAATTGTGCACAAGAACGATGATCTACTCAGAAAAGTATTACAAACTTGGTGAGGTCGTTTTCCTTTGCCAGTGTTCATGTACTGCTCGGCGATTATCACGGATCGCTTGCATTTGTCCAGTACATTGCAAATGATTAGCAGGCATACCTGAACACACATGGAAACAGTATAACTAAATGAAACCGAAGAACACATGTCAAGCAAACAATAATGTAACTATATAAGACGATCAAAAATTCAGATTACAGACAGATGAACGGACTAACAGGCATATGTGCAATAGATATCGCTTCTCTGAATTAACCAAAAAATATATTTTATTCACCGATATATATAGTTCACAACGTCGAATTAGATATTACATGTACTAGGAATGTGTCCAGTTGGAACACAAATGCCCCCACTGACATACAAAGTAATCGAGTGTGCATTTTATGGCATGTGGGGCTAACTCAAGAAGCGAGTACTAAAGCGTTACAAATCTGGCATATGCGAAATGTTATGGTACTGTGCGTGTGGCAAGTTAAACACAACGTATTATACATATAGGATACTACATGAGTGATGATTTCATATGATATTTATTAAACGATCTTACTGATTTCATAAGAAACTCGGCACAGCCTCAGCCGAGTTTCGTAATTTCATAAGACACGAGGTTGTGGCGAGTTTCTTATGATATCAGTCAACGAGTTTAATAAATATTATATTAAATCAACACATATGCCAGATTATATTTATTGCATGAGCACATCTTCATAACGTGAAGCTGTACTGATTACCTAACATGTTTTGTGTGGCGGGCTCATTTGCATATTTATTACACTAGTGTATTATGCTTTTGTATTACACTGTGTTAATTCACTACGAACGCCCATTGTATGCAATAAATTAATGTTATTAAGCGAACAAGTTTCTGACACAAGTGAATTATCTTGACCGATTGAAAGCAATGAAGAGAAAGACACATGTATAAAGATAGTTTCGGTACCGAGAAATCGAAATTCAAAGGAATATAGCTGTTAAATACACGAACCACAGTTGACCAAAGTGACTGGCGTATTTATACTTTATGCCTATTTTTTAAAATAATAATTATACAATTTGCGAATGTACTATCCGTTATCTCTTCCTCTAATCAATCAACAGACACTTAAAGGTATATCCTCAAAAGAATACATTAATGTTTTGTAAGCTAAACATCTACATCTATATCTCCAGTTTCAACACGGGGGTCAGAATGCACCGCAAGGAAATTAGCATTCTTTTACACCGAAATGAGACATACTTTTATCACACCTTATTGACATTTGAAACAGTGTAGAACGGTGGATTGCAATGTCATGAAAACGACGCTGCATAACTAACATCTATAAACGAACGACAGAGCCAATGGAGTGACCTCTTCAATTCACCCAACTGTCGACAGCTAATGAAAATAAACGTCCCTGCAGCAGGTAAGGTCATATGTGGCCGTGACTGGAGGAATGGGGCTTATGGGATTTGTAACCAGTGTACATTTTGATCAAATAACACACTCATGTAACCTGATAACAATCTATATTGCTGATAAGAAGCATGACGGGTGTGTCATTGATGGAATAGCGAACAGTGCAGATAGGATAAGACTGAGCTACACTGGTCGCAAAAGCCCAATGTCTCTAGTCACAGCCACATATAGAGACGGAACCTTGGTTTCAAGTCACATCCGAATGGCCAGTGGGATGGACTTACTGTGGGAGTATTTTTCATAGTATACTTGTCTGGTAGTCGTGTTGGGCGATTATCATGGATCGCCGGATTATATATTTGTAAGTTCATGCCTACTAGGGTGAGGATTGAACCTCTGATATTGAAGTCAAGTGATCTAACCTCAACACGCCACAACTCTCACTAGGACGACTTTTTGAGAACAAAAACGAAATAAAAGACAGTTACAATAGCAACTTCGTCGAATTCTGACTTGACAGAGAATGAAGAATGTTTGGTATATAAATGCGCATATGTATAGATGGCCGTTACCGTGAACACATGGCTTTAGTAGACCTTTCTTGTTTAGCTCAGCCACTTAGTTCAAAGTATGTAATGACAGAGGCAGCGATGGAATGATAATGTGAACGACGGCATGCGTACAGGCGTAGTGCAAAGAAGTAACGCGCGTATATATATAATTAACACAGAATACCCCCTGTATCGATGAATGTATACATTAGTTAGTTGTTTTTTACGCTGTTAAGTCATGGCATTAAGTCGTGCATAGGGCCGTATGAATGAGTTGTCAAATTACATCTACTTTGGAATTATTTCGTACACGAGACATATTGGGGGTAGGGGGAGGGGGGTAATTGCCATGCATGTACCTTCCATTATGTAATTACGACATAAAGTTTTCATCAAACATAGGCGTCAGAACAGTACGTAATTGATTTTCAAACGGAAACATCGGGTCTTATCGATGTGATGCTTAATATACAACTGTTTATTTGTGGTTGTAAAGGGAGAAATCTGTACAAGTGTAGATCCTGATCAAACAGCACACTTCTGTAGCCTGATAACGATCTATAGTGCTTGTTACAAGCATGTTAGGTGTTTCACTGATGGAATGGCCAACAGCACAGATCCCAATCAGACTGTGCACACTGGTCACACGAACCATAAGCCCCATGTATCCAGTCTGAACCACATACAGTGTATGTGTAAGCACCGTATATGTCTGTCGGAAGAGCGTATATTCCTTACGTAGATTGACGAGATGTTGTGTAAGTAGTACATTCATGTATGACTGTATTAATTGATTGGGCTTGTTTGTGTGAAGTTAAGAATTTCACATATTACCTGTAAATAGAACTGAAAGGGAAGTTATAGATGAGACACGCTCTGGAACAACCTCCCTTGTCTATCACCGTATTGCTATGTTTTCCGTAAATTGGCAGAAAAAAACACAAATCGCATGAGCTCGGAATTTGGTGTCAACTTTGTCCACATTTACGGAAAACAATTGCATTTTTCGAAATAAAAATCAGCGTAAATCAGTTATAAGAGAGGCAATACATAAGCCGTGCCCAGCTATTGCATGGATAATTGGCTTTCAAAGAGGAAATTTAACAAACTAACATATGCGGAGTCAATTAATGAACATAGTACAAGAAATAGCATGCCTTCTTGTATGCTCAATTTTATTCAGAAATTCACTTCGAGAATTGTAAAGAAACTATATGTCGGACTATGAATATTGACGAACAATTTGCATTTGTAATAAACTTACTGCAGAAATTCAGGGGCATTTAGTATATAAAAATGGTCAATTTCAAATGGAAATCACGACTATAACAATAATATGAGATGGGATAAATCTGACTATCACATGTGGTGACTGGGTGACTTTCTAAAGCTACGCTGTTCAAGTACTTTATACCATAGTGTTAGTGTCAACAAATCATATGTTGAATATTTAAAAGTGCGTAATTTGCACGCGTTTCAATAGCAGGCGTTGATTGAAGTTGAAGTATGAATCAAACGATCACTCTAGCGTTGTCTGCCTGTTTTGAAACTATTAGTGCAACACAATATTAATCTGCGACCTAACTCGAATCATGTATGATTACATCGGACAACGGCGCATGTGCTGACGTATTTAAATTCCCATTGAATGTCAAATCCCGTTAGTTTTGTACGATACAAGAACGCGGCATAGTGGTAAATGTATCTAGAGCGCCACGCTGAACGTGAGTACAATACAGGAAAAATACGCCAGCTGTGAAACATACATGAGTGTCTGCCTCGCCGCATGTAACCTATACTAATGATGTGCAACTAATCCCACATCGAGTAGTCGTAGGGTCGTTACATGATTTGTGCAATCGCTGCGCTGACACAGGTGAAAGATTGTGACATAAAAATGTCCATTTAAAAATCAGCAATTCTGCAAAAAAACAGAAACCCACTACTCCGACGTTTCGGCACAAGGCCTTTTCTGGTTTTTGCAATTGATAAAGGCCTTGTGCCGAAACGTCGGAAAAGTGGGTTCTTGGTTTTTGCAGAATTGTTGAACATATTGTATTATTGCGGAAAGATTACATTTAAAAATCCCCATTATCCCACCCATCTGTTACAGTACAACTGGTGAGTGTGGTAATTTGTTTTACAATGGGCATTTATTATGTCACCGGTCCAATTCGTTCACCCGTGTTTGCCTAAAGTCGGTGAACCGCGCGCGTTTATTTAACAACAGGTATGAATTATTGAACTCCAATAAAACAAAACAAATACAACATAAAATCAAAAGCTAAATGAACAAGATTACCAGAAAAAAAAAAAGTACTGTTACTGTTTTGAGCTTGTTCGCTTGTTCGCTTGTCTGCATTGTCACAAATTATGACACAAGCACCTTCAAGCATCGGCTTAAAATGAGGAGCTTGATTAATACTCTAAATTAAATTAAAGGAAAAATGTGCACAACTTTCTAAACAAAAGCGGTACTCAAGGGCTACGAACGATCGGGAAAATAGTATTCACTTCACTGGATGAATTCAAGGAGTGTGTGTGTGGTGTGGGGGGGGCGACTTTTCACAACCCTCACACTGCAGCAAAACGTCGTTGATAGCTTAAGACCATCAGGACATGAAATGCTGAAACAGCGTCATACAATTGGTAACTGGTTTTCGTCGCATGATACTGGTATTTACATGTAGTCGCCACAAAAGTGCATGTATTATATTAATATTCACACTACATGTATTTATTACCAAACCGATGCCTTTCGCTACAATTGCGTATTGCATAAGCAGCATAATGCAAACACATTCAGTGTAGTTATGGAATTTCTGTTACAACGCGTCAAAAGGGCCGTAAACAGTTGCCACCAATACACATTCTTACCATCATCAGTATTTCATGGACATTTAAGCATCCAAATGTGTCATTAATGATGAACCGCATATGCCATGAACGAACGTAGAGATGGACATGGGACCACATTGGTAGTAAATATTGCAATGTGTATTTTGTTGGATATGGGCTAGTTGCAGTTTCCACTTTTTCCGTGAACTGGACTGAAATAACTGTTGCAATAACAGGAACTGGCGAGTAGACAATGGTAATTCCGCTGCATGTTTTTTTTCTCGGACCAACATACACCACATTCGGTCGATATATGCTCATATATGACCTTTCAAGACATATTCCCTATTTGAGATATGTTCCGGACATGAATGAAACCTGAAGACACAATGAGCAAGAACTCCATATTCGGCAATGTAATAATCGTGATTATTTCGCGTGGCATACCATTGGCTCGAGATCTACCTATGCATGAAGTTGACAACATTACTAATATGGTAGACGAATGCTCCTACATGTTATATCCCCCTATTCGATCACTGATAATGGGAGTATTATGTAATGGAACAGCAACATATTAATTTAAATGTCTGAACAGCCGAATATATATATATATATGCCTTAAAATTCATCTCCGAATAGCAATTGCATGTCTTTAACAGCCACGCACGCTTTTGTTTTCCCAATGCCAAGTTTTCCCATGACTGGCCTTTATTCGCAGTTTAATTTGATGTATTGGTGTTGAACGGCCTATCAACAGCTAAGGTCATTTAAGGCCAGGTCAACGGGTTCTATCCCGTATTTAAAATATTTCAGTCATTTGACCTTGCGCATGGGTACAGCGGTTGCATGGACGGGCTCTAGAATATAAATATTGATGATGACAGTTGAACCGACCAACAGGGTGGCGACTATATGTACCCCGAATTTCTTTTCTTTATTTTAGAGGCAAATGGCTGTCTATTTATCCACAATCGCTGGGGGTCATATATGGCAACTTCTCAAGTATGTACAGCATTGTATGACATCCAAATATCACGGTATGTAACTAACGATGCGCAAAATATGTACATGTGTTATCTCCGTCAACAGAGCAGCTGCACTGTAAGTGATTGACCCTGGACCAGGGTAAAACTTATTCTCGCCCAGTAACACTAATACAGTTCGACCATCATAGTTCAGCGATTTTGTTTCGTGGCTTCCAAATGGCTTGTGCTGTTAACGTTCGAACACATTAAGTGTGAATTGTGTCGGTAACCTAGCGGAATAATATGTGAAAAAAGAGTAGCGTACATTTATTTTTTCCAAAGAAGAGCACACTGACAAGAAAAATATAATGCAGTTTTATACCAAACATATGTACAATGTATGAGCTTCATCGGCCTTTTATTTTAATAAACGTTATTATTTGTATCTGGGCGCATCAAACAGCTGAACGATACATTTGCTTTGATACATGTGTAAAAGGTATGCGTTTATATGCAAGGAAACAACAGTTTTGTATGAGCAAATAAGCTTCCCCAGTCGAGTTCATTGTACAGGACATTTATGCTGGTATTTTATCTATAATATTTTAGACAAAGCCATTTAACATAAAGTCCGTGTACATGTACATCTTACAAAGTTAAGCAAATTAAGAGTGATTATTGAACATATACGAACACTGGACAGCACAGGACCTCTAAGAACTCAAATACAATTTTGTGATTAATCTTATAAATCCAGAATGCCAGTATAGTTCATTAACAGAACATATTAAACATGCCAACAAACCCTCAACTAGAAGTTTACATTATTACACAGTAAATGTAAATATATAGTTCTCGGTTGATCCTAATATAACTTTTTTCAGACATCTATAAGTTCTTCGGAACGAAGCCACCGCGACGGCGATACCGCGACGGCGATTGAGATTTGAATTTCGCCGCTATCTGGATTCGGTTCAGGGGCTGACCAATTAGAGACGATTCGTGATGAAATGTGAGTAAATAAAAAAGCTAGAAATGTGGCCTGTCGGCACACGAATGCCCCCGCTGGCAGCCAAAGAAAACGAGACACATTTGAAAACAAGGAAACATATAAATTATAAGCCATTTACCCGAGCGTTAAGGTTTCGAACGCACCAAGTCTGTGACCTTGACCCTGGGCTTATCGGGGGCTGGACGACTGTGGATTTGTCACAGGGCGGTAGAGGATCATTGGAGCAATGTGTGTGTGACAAGTCAAGCAGATCCGAGCAAGGAAACAGAAATTATAAGCCATTTACCCGAGCGTTAAGGTTTCGAACGCACCAAGTCTGTGACCTTGACCATGCGCTTAGTGGGGGCGGGACGAATGTTTGTGCCAGGGCGGTAGAGGACCATTGGAGCAATGCGTGCGTGAAATGTGAAGCAGATGCGAGCAAGGAAACATAAATTATAAGACATTTACCCGAGCGCTAAGGTTTCGAACGCACCAAGTCTGTGACCTTGACCCTGGGCTTAGCGGGGGCGGGACGAATGTGGATTTGTCACAGGACGGTAGAGGACCATTGGAGCACTGTGTGTGTGACAAGTCAAGCAGATCCGAGCAAGGAAACAGACATTATAAGCCATTTACCCGAGCGTTAAGGTTTCGAACGCACCAAGTCTGTGACCTTGACCCTGGGCTTAGTGGGGGCGGGACGAATGTGGATTTGTGCCAGGGCGGTAGAGGACCATTGGAGCAATGCGTGCGTGAAATGTGAAGCAGATGCGAGCAAGGAAACAGAAATTATAAGACATTTACCCGAGCGTTAAGGTTTCGAACGCACCAAGTCTGTGACCTTGACCCTGGGCTTAGCGGGGGCGGGACGAATGTGGATTTGTCACAGGGTGGCAGAGGACCATTGGAGCAATGCGTGTGTGCAATGTGAAGCAGATCCGATCAAGGAAACGGAAATTATAAGCCATTTACCCGAGCGTTAAGGTTTCTGGACGTACGTACGTACGGACGCCGGTAACACTATATGACCCCCTCACCATTCGGTGGCGGGGGCATAAACAACCTTATTTAACGGCCTTTATCATGGTAGAAACAATGGCTGCCAAAATTAATTTCAGGATCTGCTGCACTGTTCACCATTCCATCAATGAAACACCTGTTATGCTACTAACAAGCAATACAGATCGTTATCGGACTACATTAGTGTGTTATTTGATCAGGAGCTACACTGGTCACAACTAGCATAAGCCTCATTTCCCCAGTCACAGCCACATACACACACAGTGTGTGTGTGTGTGTGTGTGTGTGTGTGTGTGTGTGTGTGTGTGTGTGTGTGTGTTGTGTGTGATGAATTCGACTGCAATGGTCGCCATCAATAATCTGAAACAGGTGGTGTAATCTCAGTCTTATATACGAAAGTGTGTGGCTTTGTGTCATAAGTATAAGGCCTTAGGGTCATACAATTATTGTTTTTCCAATTTACAGGTCAACAAATTTCAGAACTTCTCGCCAAAACGGATTAATACAATCTGCATATTTTTAATTTCATTGAAATCATCATTTTATTTACAAAATGAAATAAGCAATGAATCTTCACAAAAAGCAACAGATCTACTCATTTTCATTACTTTACTTTCGGGAAGTTGAGTGATGGGACACTTCTTATACTGAATTTACAAACATATAAATTGCGACGTCTCGGCAATATAACGAAATTATGACTGAATCATGCGACCACGTGCAGAAACAAACAAGAAAAAGTTGCCTGTCTGCACACAAATGACATCGGTTGCAGATTGGAGAAACTCTGACAAACTTCTGAACCTGACCACGGACACACACACGGATGGACACATAAACACAATATGCTTCCCGTCTCTAACGAGACCGGGGGCAATAAAAAAACAAAACAACAACAACAACAACAAATATGTTTGCCTAAAATCTAAATACAGTGAAACCTCTCTAAACCGGACACCTAGTCAACTTATGTGACCATATGTTTGATGGGTTTCTTGGTCATTTATCTCATGTTCATGAGTGTAAAAGCACACATATACGAATGGTCATACGCCTGATTTACAGTGGAACCAGGGTGTCCGGTTTAGAGAGGTTTCAATTCATCATGTTCAATTCATATAGTTTGGTCGACGGGAATTTAATACACACATGGTGTACTATGTTCGGTATTACAGTCGTTCTTTTTTTCACCACAGAGCAGTTATTTGGGAAAGAAAATGGCAGATGTAGAACAGACATCGTACCGAGATGGATTACCGAATGTCGCCACAATGGTTAAAACTCGTGGACACGATATTTCAGCAGAATGAAACTGACAAAACAAGATTCAGTGTAATTATTGCTTCTGGCAAACGTTATTAATTTACCAGTTTAGAAATCGGTGGAAGAGACATTTTTCATACATGATCTGATCACCAGCGACCAAAAAAACATCTAGTGGTGACGTTTTGCTTACTTCATTCGACCCGGCGAATAGGGGTTATACTATGTACATGTACATTGTTTTCCTCACAAAACGACGAATACTATACATCCTGGTCAGAATAAGTGAATGCTTTACACATTCACATATCAGAAGCACCGTAAGGAATCCTTTTCCACCCGGTGGCTCATAGATATGGAAATACCAGTTCATTTGGCGAGCTGACACTCTCACGGTTTCCCAAATGATTAATCACCCATTGTATATTCACTGGTACATTCTCATGATTCCACAACGAAAATTGGCTGGGGGACCGTGACAAAATGGGAATTATTGGTTGTGTGACCACTGTCGATTCCCGGATCAGCTACAACAGTCATGCATCTTGATAAAGATCTAGACTGGAAATACTTGACACGTTTCAATTTTAATTAACTGCCGAACATAATCTGATTTCGAAGCTGTTCTGTGTCTGAACTGACGGCAAAGTCAATAAGCTAACTGTCATAGAGGGCCACATATATAGGCTGGCGTACTTAACGTTATTGTGTGATTGTAGACGAACATAATAGCCAGTAATGAATACAATCGTGAATACTTTATGGATGAAACTGAAAAATCAGTCATTGTCCGAGATATGAGCTTAATTGTACTCCCTAGCATATTAGCATACACACATACCAGCAAGCGCAACCGTACAGCTGGGTCTATTCGCCCAACATTCGTACAGCGAAGCTTACATAAATATGAATTCGTTAATTTTCGTGAGTGCAGCAGTGCAGGCTGATCAGGGTCTACACTTGTCAGAAATGAAATAAGTCCGTTTCTTTTGTCAGTCCATGACCCGAATGTATACACAGAATCGGAATGCCCGTGCCAATTACATAACAGACTAACAGAAATATAGGTACAATACAGGTGATTACCATGTACGGGTACACAATGTATATGTGGCTGTGACTGGAGACATCAGGCTTATGGGGTGTGTGACCAGTGTAGCTCCTGGTCAAATAGCACACTCCTGTAGCATTATGGCGATCTATATTGATTGTTAGAAGTATGCTGGTATTGATGATATGTATTTGATGGAATGGCGACCAGTGCAGATCTTGATCGGATGCACAGGCGGAGCTGGATCTACGCTGGTCGCAAAACCCATAAGCCCCATTTCTCCAGTCACACCCACATATAATTAAGATGGTATATGCGTGCATGTACTGAGACGGGTGCCACATTTACGTTGAATACAGAAGCCACCGCCAGGACAAAACTGGAGTTTATTGTGTGCGTTTGAAACAAATAGTCGCTAGGATTCGTATAACCCATGTGTAGCATGGTACGGGCCACAGGGACCATACATGTTCATCTTCGTCCCAGTACGGAACAACAAGTATCGTTATGTACCTGTAAATAAATTTCTTCCAGACCCATTGGGGGGGGGGGGGGGTATACAATCGACTCTGTAATTCCCGGATCTCGAAGTCGTCTGCTGTAGATTTGTTTTGTCCTTTTTCTCACTGCATATACATGTTTATACATGCGTAAAAAAAAAAGCAAACTCAACTAAATTTTTTACAATTGAAAACTTGTGGGAATACATTTGTGTTGTTTGTTTATAGTTTGTCAAGGTCTGAAACATTAAACTGTATAATACCACCGCATCACCAAGCCGACCGCCTGTGCAATATAAACGGCATTATTTTCAGAATAATGGACATCGAATATCACATTCATGTAGCCTGATAACGAGCTATATGTCTTTTTAGAAGCATGACGGGTATTTCATTGATGGAATGGCGAACAATGCAGGTCCTGATCAGACTGTGCGGATACACAGGTTGATCTGGATCTACACTAGTCGCAAAACCCATAAGTCCCATTTCTCCAGTCACAGCCACATATGTGTATAGTTAATGACCGCGTCAGCAAACATTCTACGCTACACTGGATGACTTGATTCAAACTCAATACGCTCATTTTGTCACACAAGTCACATATGAGACAAGCTCCTGTGATATTGTACCTTAGAAGATGTGCGATGTGTCATGAACAATATTTACAAAATGTACGACATTTTACACAAATGACGTAGAAAATTGACGAAATGTTCAGAGCAAAGGAATTTGCTATGAAAGTTTTGTCTGACATCATTTACGGAAAATATCACAGTTTATGTAAATATTGTTTTCATGAAAACATCACACATATTCTTTGATACAAAATCACACCACTTGTCCCATATTATTGTACATTGTAGACACAGTATGTACATCGCGGGCATCATATTTTTATGCTAGCAGTTGCTAGCTTCTATTATGTAAAGGAGTGTATATTATAGAGACGCACACAACCGATTCGACAATGTGCCAGTTATTACGATTCGTTCCGAACTGTCTCGCGGCATCTCGCATGGTAACACTAGATGACTGAATAAAAAAGAAGAAAAGTAATGAATATAAATAATCTGAATAAAGATGAATAATCCTCGACATAACACGGATGCTACAATAACAATGCGATCGCCGGGGAGCTTCTCACCCACTATGAAGATCACCCGAATAACACAGGAACGTTAGCCACCAACGACGCCTATATAGGACACAGATTACATACCCCAAATATCCCCTATACACCAATCACAAAACACGGTCAGGCATCGTTTGGAAGCATACCATGAAACATGTACATATACGCAGCGCTCCAGATAAGGAATTAGTAATTGAGTATTGTCACTCCATCATTTCTGAAGCAATTGGGTATTTCAAAATGTTAATTGAGTCAAATAGAATCACACTACTGTTTACACTTCAGCAGACCGCACTTATTGAATAGTTTGCTTCTAAATGAAAACACATCTTGGTATTTCATTAGAATTGTCTCCAAGGAGACAATTCTATGAAATACCAAGATGTGATTTCAATTGGGTTTTTGGCAATTTTAATTGGGTATTTACGCAAATACGCAGCTTATCTGGAGCTCTGTAGACACATTATTTTCACCATTACATGTATACCTATCGACTGAAGAGCATTGAATGTACAAGAAAACCCACCGACATTTGAAGGTTTAATTAAGTAACCAAACATTTATTGTATTGAATAAAAGTATAAGCTAAAGCTAGTCACAAAGCAATTTCAATGGAAATGTGTCAAACTTGCCATATAAGTTTATGATTGTGAATGTACAATTTAGTGGGTTGGAATATCGGGTATAAATGGAGTTGGTATACGCTATATAACTGGAAAAACATGTTTCTCACATAACTGCACAAAACTGGAAAAACTTGTTTTCCTGTAATATAAGTTAATGTCTGTGAGCCATGCTCCGGGCAAACATTTATGAGGATGTACTAGAGAAATGGGGCTTATGTTTCATTGACGGAATGGTGAGCAGTACATATCCTGATCAGACTGTGCGGATGCACATGCTGATCTGGATATACACTGGTCGCTAAAAACCCATAAGCCCCATATTGCGACCAATGTAGATTCAAATCGGTATCGGGCTACAGGAGTATGCTATTTGATCACGGGCTACACTGGTCACAATTCCACTTCTCCAATTACAGCCACATATTACCATCAATAAGTGACGGGCCACGATGAAAATGGCTTTAAGTTAACAATGTAGCTCCTGATCAGCTAACACACGGATGCACATACTCCTTTTCTAAGTAATGTTCATAGATACACCAGCCTTATGGCCTTTTGATAAAATATGTGGATATTGGACATTGGAACAATTCAGATTTTCTTAACATGGATCCTGTCGGAATATAGGCCGAGAAACGGCGGTCCAGCATAGCCCATTGCAAAATTACCTTCATTGCAGAGGAGTGAATATATTATTAAATTGGGATTTAAAAATTATATAGTGTTATTAGCTGTGACTGAAGAATGGGGCTTATGGGTTTCGGGACCAGTGTTGATCCAGATCAGCGAATCTGCACTGTTCGCCATTACATCAATGAAACACCCGTCATTCTTCTAGCAAACAATTGAGATCGTTATCAGGTTAAGTGAATGTACTACTTGACACAAGCTACACTGGTCACAAATCCGCTCAGCCCCATTTCTCAAGTAACAGCCACATATATATGTTAATGTTTATATTCGCTCAAAATATTTTCCATTATTGAGAATAGTTTACACGCACAGACAGCGTTATACGCACGTGGTCAGATCCAATGTATACATTAACCATTTCACACGGTCCCCTATTAAGTAACTGGAATGGACATACCCTTGTTATTTTTCAGAATATTCAATCTATCAGAAAGGGTAGTTTTGAGAACCAAGAACATATCCGCAAATGCTGTAGTTCCTGGTGAGACGGCTCGGTACAAACCGGCTCACCTGGATTTACACTATTTGAAAACAGAATGATAGAGGTGTGTAGTGTTGAAAGGGTTAACATTAGATAAGGGTATTCCACGATTTCAGTCCGCTTACTGGGTCGTAGCGGATAGACGGAGCCATATGTATTTGACTAGGTTAACATATCAAATTAAATGGTCGACAGAAACAACAGCAAAGGAAAACAACACAGCCAACCTACCTTATCGGTAATCAGCTTGTCGATCTCATCGAGCGGCTTGCCGTAGATCTCCTTGCTACAGCCGCTGTCCTCTGGCAGTGTGTTCCCCTCAATGAAGTCCGGGTTTCTCGACTTCGCAGGACGATGATCCTCCTCGGAATCAAACCGTAACTCCCCATCCACGAGATGCGCCTCGCCTTGGTTTCGTTTATTTTCATCCGCTTTTACTTTCGCAGTTTCCTCTGCGTGTAGCTGATTCTGCCAAGATTCGGCAGTGTACAGTTTAAAGTCGATCCTTTCCATCTCGTCATCGTCGTCATCATCGTCGTCATCTTTGTGTGTGTCTTTGTCTGGTTGTTTCTCCCCGGTGGGCATTTCGGAAATAAACTTGGTGATCTGATGCTCTCGGTAGTTACCGCGTATGGGTTGTGTTTAGCATACAACCACAATGCCTGCCAATATTGCACAACTAACCAGCAGTGTGCCCATTTGATGTACACCAGCTATTCTCTCATTTGGTACTATGTTGTTTTCGTCGATCTGAAAGTAATAGCAGATACGTAAAATCTTAACATGACACCCAGAAAGCTCGATTTATGGGATTCGTGATCAGTATAGCTCCATATCAAATAGCTCACAATTGTGCCCTGATAATGATCTATATATTGCGTGCGAATAGTACAGATCCTGATCAGACTGTGCAGATACATAGGCTGGTCTGGATCTGCACTGGTCGCAAAACGCAAAACGTAAGCCCCATTTCTCACAACACCAAATTACAATGGATCCACTGGGGACATACCAGTTTTTGTTTGTTGGTGTTTAACGGCCTATCAACAGCTAAGGTCATTTAAGGCCGGGCCAACGGGTGGTTCGATCCCGTATATATCGTGGGGTGGGGGGTAAAAATATATATTTAAAAAATAATTTTTTATTTGTGGACCGATTTTCAAAATCTAACTTTCGTTTTCTTAGTTACATCATTTTCAAGCTATCTCGCCAGGTTTCGGAGTCAATTTACAAATGTTTTCGTTTTGGATCAAAAAAAGAAAACATTTGGAAATTGACTCCCCATGTTAAATTCCCATAGGAAAATCGTTTTTTCACAATAAAATCAATATTTGATGGAATTTCATCAAATAATCTTTTTTGGGGAGGGTGACTTTTTGATATTGATGAAAAAGTACTTACTTTTAAATATGTTTTAGATGTAATGTGTTTAATGGCCAAATGTTCGTCGGCAGCTAAACGTGGAACAGACAGTAGCTTTCTTATGGATGGACAAGATTGGTCAGATTGTGTCATTGGAAACATCCATGTCAGAGATTTAAAGGAGAACGTGTTGAGATTTATATTTATTTCAAGCTAACATAGGTCTGTAGTGTTGAGAGGATTAACCCGAAACGTTCAAGACCCGGACTGATCTGATATACAGTTAACCGTGGTTATTTTCAGAGTATTTTTGTAGACTTTGCGAATAATGTAACACAGTTAACCTTGGTTACTTTCTGACTTTCAGCTGCATAATGTATTGTCAAACATTATTCTGAAGAAAAAAAAACATAGCATCTAATCAGTTTAATAAATCAAGTTCTAGAGGCTGCTCACTTAATAATGACGATATCCGATACTTTAATGAAATTTGTATCAGATCACGTCCTTATTTTATAGCTTCTGATCTAAGAGCGCACTCCGCCAGCCCAGAGAGGATCTAGACTGTTTGCAGACCAACCATAATGCGATGTTTGTAAACAGTTAGACCCAGATGGACTAGATCGTATAGTCGAGTCGAATTCAGGGTGAACCTTGCAGTATGGTACTACTAACGTTTTTTTATTGATTTGTTTAGTTCATGATGTGGATAATCGAAAACTGAATGATGCCACGCTGGCATCATTGAGAAATTTTCAGAATTCAAGATGGCGTCCAAGATGGCGGCCAAAATAGTAGAACATATTAATATTGGTCAATAAAAGCTGATTTTCAAAGAAAATATTCGCGATTCTATTTCAGATAACATAGCAAAAATAGTATAAATAAAATTTCAACTTTGTATGATATTCGGATAAAATTCAAGATGGCCGCCAAAAGTTGGATACGATTTAGATTAATTGAACTAACTGAATTTCATGGAATTATGTTCGTAATTGAACAAAACTAGTAAAACAGCGCGTAAATATTATTCCACTCGTTTGTCTCAATTCAAGATGGCGTCCAAGATGGCCAACAGCATGCTTCAAGTATAAATCTTAAAGGAGTAGTTTATATTAAAATCAGCGACATTCTGTGAAAATGTGAAACATATGGTAATATATATCACATTTTAATATTCATCTTCACTTGTATTATATAGTTCAATATCAGTTGTATGCCGATATCACATTAAATAATTTTAACATCACCCCCACCCAAAACTCACCACTAGCATTATAAGGCAATTGCTTAATCCACAAATGAAGAAGTATAACAAAATCGATCCGAGAATCAGTTGACTTTGTCTTGTAATTTTAAACTCACATCACCGAAGTTGCTCGACCACATAGGTGTACGTATAATGTGTTTATCATAATGTATAGCATTGGTTGTTCTTTGGGTGTATGGGTCTCCGTTTAATATATTGACCTCTATTTACCCATTGTTTTCTTTCTGTGATATTATTTTTTTCCGATCCTTTGTTGGTTTTGAACACGTCTGCATATCGTTTCGACAATTAGCACAGTTTGCCTCTTGGGTATTAATTGTGCCCCCTTATGTTAGCTTAACGGACTGTTAAATCAATGTTAAGGATTGAACAGTCGGTTAAGCTAACCAAGGTTTTGAGCAACTGGGCCCTGGCTTAAAGACCGCGTGATTTGGCGCCACAAAACTTGTCCCGAGAGAATCAGTATGACACAAACATCAGAAAATGCAATATATGGATGGCCATCATGCCCGAGCCCTGATAGGAATACTTAGCTATCAATATTCAACAATGTAACCTTATTGTGATAATTGTCTGCCTAGTTCTAGCTAGATAATGGTGGTCACGTGATCTGTAGAAATGTGTGATAATGATGGTCACGTGACATGTAGAAATGTGTAAACAAGTGACATGGAGCTTTCCAATACCTGAAGTCTCTCACTGCATTCAAGTTAGATTTGCATACACTTCAGAAGTTATGTAGCCACAGGACCCAATATATGCTTCACTATTCCAATCGAGGGAGTAATACATCTGATCAAATTGAAATGATCCGTACAATAGTGTAGTAGCGAACAATGCTACATTGTTCGCAAAAACCCATAAGCCCCATCTCCAGTAACAGCCAAATAGTAGCTGATCAGACGGAAAATTATGTCCAGGCGGATCACACAAATGCATGAGGTATTGTGCCCAGGTGTGTGAACCAACATGTGAACAACTCTACCTGCATTGTCCACACAATCACAATATGTCCGGTTGAAAGGAATTAGCAAATGAAAACTAAATCTGCTTAACAAAATATGAAATGTTTAAAAATTAATACAAACAACGTGCTTGGACTATATCTCGAGCACCGTGTTATTTCGTTCAACCACACAGACTATAAATTATAACGCAAATACATGTACATGTACATGTAGTTGCATGCATATACACTGGCAGATGAGTTGGCTCGTACGAGCCACGTCATCAATATATGCAGTGTTTGTCATTATTTTCACCATTTCAAACCTGGATATCCTACATTGGCTCCCATACTATTGTTTGGACAATTTCATTAATGACAAAACTGTGGATTTTTAGCGGTGAATAATAGTGACAAATGCAGATCCTGATGAGACGGAAAATCTGGATCTACAGTGTTTGAACATGTTGGCCGTCTGGCCTCTAGGGTTGAACTTGTTAAGCTTTTGTAACAATACCTGTTTTTCACACTGTAAATCCAGATGAGCTGGCTCGTAACGAGCGTTTCTACAAATAAAACGTGCAAACAAAGTTCCCAAAATCATATTTTTCCAATTCTGAAAGGGCCTGTTATATGCTTTTATCTGCTCCAATTAGCGGAAAAAGTGTTGCAACTGGAATGGACGCATCCACGTATTGTTCAGGCTATTTCATTAATGAGAAACGGATACTTTTGTAAAATCAATTCATTAAGTATTCACAAACAGTAGTGTACTAATCACGTCCTACGTGGCTGCAAGATCGTTAGCCACATTGATAGTAATGGTCATACAGGGAATCATCGTTACGCACGTGTACATTACGTGTACATTGTAATGGCACGACGCGCATCACAACATAGCCTACTTGTATTTATCAGGTAACTGTATTGGCCGATTAAGTACTGGTAACATAATATCGTATCAGGCATTAACCTAATTTAAAACTAACGTTTTATTGGCTGAACGGCGTCACAAAATCAATAGACTTCTTCGTCTTGCCGTGATAAACATGTATACCGAATTTGGTTACGAGCGATAAAGTAGAACTCGAGTTATTGCGTGGACAAGGATACAGAGTGCGAAAAATAACAAGAGCTGTAGGAGAACAGCATAGTTCGACTACGAGGGTTGTCGATGTACACATAGCTTGACAAACAAGGTGCCCGCGGCCTGCATAAAAACCTTAACCAAGGTTGACTAAAAACCTTAACCAAGGGAAATTAAGTAAGTAATTCAAGGTTAAATGTAGGTCAATGTGGCCGCGGCCTGCATAAAAACCTTAACCAAGGTTGACTAAAAACCTTAACGAAAGGAAATTAAGTAAGTAATTCAAGGTTAAATGTAGGTCAATGTCAGATATATGTCAGGGGTTATTGATGTACATCACTAGGAGATGAAGTTTTCCAAGTATGGTTGCTGTAGGCCCAGGAATATTCCATATACAAGCTTGACTAAAAATCTTAACCAAGGGGAAATAAGAAAGTAATCCAAGGATAAAAGTAGGTCAAGGTCAAATATAGGTCAGGGATTATTGATGTACATCACTAGGAGATGAAGTTGTCCAAGTATAGTTGGTGTAGGGCCAGGAGTATTGCATCTACAAGCTTGACTAAAAACCTTAATCAAGGAGAATTAAGTAAGTAATTGAAGAGGAAATGTAGGTCAATGTCAAATATAGATCAGGGGTTATTGATGTACATCCCTATGCGAAAAGGAATGTAGGTCAAGGTCAAATATAGGTCAGGGGTTGTTGATGTACATCACTAGGAGATGAAGTTGTCCAAGTATGGTGGGTGTAGGGCCAGGAGTATTCCATATACAAGCTTGACTAAAAACCTTAACCAAGGGGAATTAACTAAGTAATTCAAGAGGAAATGTAGGTCAAGGTCAAATATAGATCAGGGGTTATTGATGTACATCCCTATGAGAAAAGGTTGTCCAAGTATGGTGTCTGTATGCACAATAGTATTCCATGTACAAGCTTGACTAAAAACCTTAACCAAGGTTGACTAAAAACCTTAACCAAGGGGAATTAACTAATTAATTCAAGGTTAAATGTAGGTGAAGGTCAAATATAGGTCAGTGGTTGTTGATGTACATCACTAGGAGATGAAGTTGTCCAAGTATGGTGGGTGTAGGGCCAGGAATATTCCATATACAAGCTTGACTAAAAACCTTAACCAAGGGGAATTAACTATGTAATTCAAGGTTAAATGTAGGTCAAGGTAAAATATAGGTCAGGGGTTGTTGATGTATATCACTAGGAGATGAAGTTGTTCAAGTATGGTGGGTGTAGGGCCAGGAGTATTCCATATACAAGCTTGACTAAAAACCTTAACCAAGGGGAATTAACTAAGTAATTCAAGAGGAAATGTAGGTCAAGGTCAAATATAGATCAGGGGTTATTGATGTAGATCGCTATGAGAAAAGGTTGTCCAAGTATGGTGTCTGTATTCACAATAGTATTCCATGTACAAGCTTGACTAAAAACCTTAACCAAAGTTGACTAAAAACCTTAACCAAGGGGAATTAACTAAGTAATTCAAGAGGAAATGTAGGTCAAGGTCAAATATAGATCAGGGGTTATTGATGTACATGACTAGGAGATGAAGTTGTGCAAGTATGGTGGGTGTAGGGCCAGTAGTATTCCATACACAAGGTTGACTAAAAACCTTAACCAAGGCGTGACGGTGACGCCGACGCCGGGGTGACAACATAAGCTCTACTTATTCTTCGAATAGTCGAGCTAAAAATGGCCGCCAAGGGGAGATAAGTCATTGGAAATTGTTCATAATCAATAGGCTTCTTCGTCTTGCCAAGATAAACATGTATACCGAATTTGGTTACGATCGGTGAAGTAGAACTTGAGTTATTGCGTGGACAAGGATACAGAGTGCGAAAAATAAAAATGGCCGCCAAGGGGAGGTGAGTAATTGGAAATTTTTGAAAATAAATAATCTTCTTCATGTTGCCGTGATAAACATGTATACCGAATTTGGTTACGATCGGTGAAGTAGAACTTGAATTATTGCGCGGACAAGGATACAGAGTGCGAAAAATAATAATTGGCCGCCAAGGGGAGATAAGTAATTGGATTTTTTTTTTAAATAAATAGGCTTCTTCATCTTGCTGTGATAAACATGTATACCGAATTTGGTTACGATCGGTGAAGTAGACCTGGAGTTATTGCGTGGACAAGGATACAGAGTGCTAAAAATAAAAATGGCCGCCAAGGGGAGATAAGTAATTGGAAATTGTTTGAAAATAAATAGGGTTCTTCGTCTTGCCGTGATAAACATGTATACCAAATTTGGTTACGAGCGGTGAAGTAGAACTTGAGTTATCGCGTGGACAAGGATACAGAGTGCGAAATCAAAATCAATAGGCTTCTTCATCTTGCCGTGATAAACATGTATACCGAATTTGGTTAAAATCCGTCAAGTAGACTCTAGTTATTGAGTGGACAAGCTGTGCCCGCCCGTACAAGATGAATACATAATACGTCCCGTTTTTTCAAACGGGCGTATAATAATATCCAGCTGTGAGTAAACGTTTGAAGTGGTACGAGGGAACTGTTTTAACCCCAAGGCCGCGTAGGCCTCGTAGGCCGCGGGTTCAAACAGTTCCCGAGGGGCAACGTTTAACCACGGCTGGACATGGTCGAACGTTATTGTTACATTTCCGTCGGAAATATGATGCAATTTGAGCATGTATGCAGTACTTTCGGTACATTGATAATCCATGCAAACAGCTGCTTTACTCATACATATGCTGGGGCCGCAGGGACAAGTCGCATGATTCAGTCGCATCAATTTCAAAATTTCAGTGCGAGCGTTGTGAACTGGTCTGATGACGTAATGGCGCGTTCTACTAACTTCATGAGACACATGCATTACGTAGGTGTTTGCTTGGCCCCGAAATGAGCATTGACTACAACCATGGTCAAACAGCACGCGCTGTACGTTTGAACACGGCTGTGAGCGGTGTCGAAAAACGCCAGTCATGTAACAATTTATATTTGACCATGGCTAGCATAAAACGTTACCTGATAAATACTAGATGGCCGCAGCCCGCATGTGGTACCCGCCGAGGCGTTGATAGTATACCGAAACACTTGAGAAAAAAAAACTTAACCCGGAAGCAAGTAGGTAGTACCGTACGGACGGACGCCAATGTGGCGACTATATCGCGCTGTCCGCAAGCGGGCGCGACAAAATACCAGCCTAGTTTCTGTTGATATCAAGTTTAATCAGGCTCCGCTCGTAATTCCTAGAATTACCTGATACAATTGATATGAGAAAGACACTAACCTGGTAGATCTATTCTCTCTATGTGTCTAGAATATGTTAAATAAAAAAAAAACCTGAAATGTTGGGGATCACCCCGGTTTTCTCCAAAATGTATCACCATTAACCCTTTGAACCCGAAATCCCGCTATAGCGGTTTATGCAAAAAGTTCAGATCCAGATGAGCCGGCTCGTAACGAGCCGTCTCATCAGGGATCTGCACTTTTTGAAAGCAATTTTAATATTTTTGAGAACAAAAAATACCCTCTTTTCATATTTGGACAAGTCTGAAAATCATTGTGTGATGATTGGATAGGTTGCAAAATTAACATATCAAAATCCATTTCAGTGACATATGGGTGAAAGGGTTAATATATGATAACCTATAACATTTGGCCAGTGACCCAGAGTATACCTTCACAATCTTCAATACCTAGTATCTTTTGGGGTTTGCACGTGCATTTTCACAAACGTTTGAGCTATGTGCAGCTATTTAATAGATCATTCCACTGATATATAGTATACAGCATGGACGCCCGTACACAGTTGCAAGTGACAATGTACACTACAGTTTTGTAATAAACACATTGCTACTTGCACTTGACGTTCTTATACACCCCACTCCCGTACATCATAAGCGTGTATCATAATAAAATAAACCACCATTTACATGTATGTGACATTCCAAGACATGTTAGTCAATCCCTCATGAATATAAACGAATATTAAAGTTAATTTGTATTAATGAAACGCGGCTGTCGACGTTACATAATAATTACATATTCAAATCAGCGGTAATCCGCAGTTTATGAATTTAGAAACGTTCTTACATGACGAAGAAACCAATCCATCTATGGAACCCACTACACACAGCTTGGAGCGCACGTATCATCAGTTGAATTGTATATTTCATAGAAAAATAATATATGCATTAAAGGTACATACCCACGCAGTAGGTTATCATATAGTGATACAGATACTTTTGTATATTCTGTAAGTATGACATTTTCTGGCAAAATAAACATTAATTCACCACGTATTGATTGGCATTATTATACATTTTATTTTAGACGTAAATGTTCACACTGATATCAAGGGCGATAACCGTGTTTCCTTAAAATGGTAACGGACATGACTATTTATTCTCTGTATTTATGTTTTGATGTGCAATGATCATACTTTATAATCTGTCGAAAATATTATTTTTTCAGGTGATGCATTTCATTAGTATAAATAAGTAAAAAATATCATGCCTCATTTGCATATGAAAATAGCCTGATACCAACGCACGTCACTATCAGTAAAATAAATATTACTAAATGATTATATCTGTTTTCCGGGCACTTGTAATTTTTAGAACTGGTGGAATAGCAACACAATTATACACTTATTTAATTCCTATAAAGAACAGATTGTGCTTACTGAGTGGGCATGTAGCTTTAATATTATATAAATGTAGTAACAAAATTGAGTGCAATAGTCACGGCGGGTACAGTACGTCACGGGCAACTGCTATTGATACTGAATATACCCGGTGGGTATAGTATGTCACGGGCACCTGCTATTTTGATACTGAATATACACGGTTGGTACAGTACGTCACGGGCACCTGCTATTTGGATGGGGTGCACTGAATCCGGTAAGAAAAATCCTCCACTTATTTAATATCTCAGCAAAAACTGAAATGATTTTCATGCGATAAGCGCAGATACCCCGGGACATTGAATAGCAACACCTGCCGATGTCCCCATCCCCGTGGCTTTAGTAGTATAGAAGTTATTTCGAGAAAACCTACAGTTTGTTGCAAATAAGGAAAGATGGGATGCCCAAAATCGATAGAACATACAGTTTATAGCCGCCAACAGAGACACACGAACACACGCAAGCCCTGATAGACTTGCGTTGACATGCAATAATACTCCAACAGTAAGTGTTGAGATATTAAATAATGTACAGTCTCAAATTGAGGATTTTTCTGACCGGATTCGGTAAATCCAATTAGCAGGTACCCGTGACGAACTATACCCACCGTGAAAAGTCAGTGTTGAAAATGCAACAATGTATGGGGGGAATTGATACACAACCGCCTACCGCGGTTAATCTTGCCAAGAATATCAACGTTTCTGAACATCTATTGGTAATGCCAGCTCGCAATCAAGAATTTTGATTGTCTGAGACTGAGCTGTAACACTATTCCGCATTTTTTTCTGAACACTTCCTCCGCTTTCGACTTCATATACGGAAAATATCGTGTTTTTTAAATATATTTTCGCGAGATATCGTCTTCTTAGGTACAAAATCATACGCATCTGGGGGCCGTTTCACTAAACTTCGTACGACTAAAATGTTCGTAAGTGCACATTTAGGAACGTCTGGAAATTTCAATTGATGGATTTACATTTATATGCAGCCTATTCTCATTAAATGTAAATCCAATAATTGTTTACAAAAAAGAACGTTGTTCATGTGGAATTTACAGACTATCATAATTTTGCACGAACATTTTAGTCGTACGAAGTTTAATGAAACGGCCCCCAGGAGCGCTGTACGACCACTGCTAGAACAGTTGTTCACAATTGCTGCGGTGAATGGTGCGAAAACGCTGAACGTGTACACTTATCTATGTAACTCGACGGTGAAGATAAAGAACCGTCCGAAATTATTATGCAAATAAAAGTCTTTAAAGTCGGGGTCCCATCTGATAGGCACATCATTTTCTTTATAGGAATTAAATAAGTGTATATTGTATAACTATTCCACTAGTCACATAGGGTACCTATGTATTGGAATCGCCTCGGACAGTTAGCCACGCCCCAGACCCCCCTCGATGCGATGGTCCGTAGTGATATCTTGGAGTAACCATAACAACAAAATGCATTGTGTTACTTAACGTTTAACTGTCATACGCAACCGCTAATTGAAAATAATATTATGAAAAACTACTTGCACTGCACAATGTCAACAATGGATGTTCTACGTACAAAAATACATCGGATTATTTTGTTGCGAGTGATTTGCCCCCATTTGCGTAACGAATCGTGCGATGATCGCTAAATTTAGTACCAGGCTATATTTTTCGGCAGAGTTAACTCCCCTTCGATACTTTCCACCGGATAAACAAGTCTTGTTCTGACTTAGGGGAGATTACTCTTGTTTACTAATGGATTTATTATACTGGAACATTTATTTTTGAAAATAAACGGATAAAGAAGGAAAAATACTATATAATCTTAATAGTATGTACATTAGTACTCGTCTAAAAGCTGTAGCAATATAATTGTTAACACATTTAAATGATTTTGTGTTTATATTAATACTCTTTTTTAGGCACCATCTCGTTATTACATTCATACACATGACTCCATTTTCTTGTCCAATCTGAAAACGCCAGTAGCAATATAATTTGAACCAATTGGTTTCCCAGTCAAGGAAACTTTTGTACTTTCAGTGTTGAATATGCAAGGGAGCCCCCTCCCACCCCACACATTTTGCTGTGGAACATACATGTAACACCAAGCCAATTCATCAGTCATTATTATCTTCTCATGTTTCAGATTTTGAACAATTATAATACCAATCTAAGGGACTGGACATTATTTATCACCAAGGGGGTTGGGGTGGGAATGGGGCTGGATAAATTTTGTTGACTCACCTTAGACAAGTATAAGCCCCCATCCCTTCCCACAGCTTTTCATTAAATTTGCAAGGCCTCCCCCCATTGAACAATTAATAATGTTCAAGCCCAAAACGAGACGGTACAAATGAGTGGTAACAACATAATTATTATATCATATTTTTTTAATAAACATATACTGCATCTACTGATTGCACTGCCTGTGTTAATTATGCCCCTATGCGATAGCCAGGGGGACATATTGCCTTGCTCTTGAGGTTCCGTATGTCCGTCCGTCTTACATTGTAAGAGTTTCTCCAGTTAGAGTAGGGCATATCCATGTTTTACAAACATAATGTCTAGTGTTAATGTTGGTACAAAAGCTAATGTATTAAAGGTATTAATACTTACATTTTTCTAAAATGTTGGGCAAGTAGCTTTTTTGTCTGGGCAAGTAGATTATAATTGTACTTGCCCGGTCGGGCAAGTATGAAAAGTGAATATTGTTAAGCCCTGTCACCTGTGCGAAAATGAGTCACATGTTTGACAGCTACAAACTACCTGACCTCCAGAAGTACCTGAGAGACAGAAGCGTGACCGTGACGGGCTACAACTATTGCATTCACAAAACAGAAGTAAACATGGCGATGTGAAAGTAATGCAGAAACATTAACAAAAATCCTGCTACAACATTGTTTTGTACCGACAAGGCATTTTTAGGTGCGACACCGCTTCCGTGGCGGAATTCTTGTAGTACCCTATGTTCAGTACTTTCAGTACTTTGATTTTAATAATTACCAATGCCCGCTTACAGATATAATCATTTAGTAATAATTAATTTACTTATAGAGACACGCGGTTGTATCAGGCTATTTTGATATGCAAATGCTCGGGTTCTTCTAATTTCAGGTCTGAATATATTTTTTCTCGATGTAAATATTCTGTTCTGATTTTGCGATTTGGCGATGTAAATATTCTGTTTTGATTTTGAGGCAGCAATTGTTTTAATTAGTCATATCAACTAAATGTGTCAATTAATAAAAAAAAAATTATTAACATATTATAAAGTATGATCATTGCACATCAAAAGATAACTGGAGAGAATGAATGGTTGTTTCCGTTAACATTTTAAGAAAACACGGTTATCGCCCCTGTTAACAAACTGGCAATCCACGTTTGAAATAAAAAGTATAATAATGTCAACTAACACGTCCGGTAATGGTAAATCGATGCTTACTTTTGCCCGAAAAATGTAAGATGGAAAGAATGGACAGAACAAATATGTCTCCCTATATTACAACCTGGGACGTCTAACTGTACGTTGAAATGATAACATTTGGCTGTGACTGGATAAATGGGGCTTATGGGTTTTCCGCGACCAGCGTAGACCCAGAGCAGCATGTGCATCCGCAGTCTGATCAGGATATGCACAGTTCGCCATTCCATCAATGAAAGACCCATCATGCTTCTTATATCGAACAAGTAATATAGATCGTTATCAATATATAAAAAGGGTGCTATTTTATCAGGCGCTACACTGGTCACAAATCCCATAAGCCCCATTTCTCCAGTCACAGCCACATATGTAGCATTTCAATATCGATATAACCTGGTGAATGTCAAAGAAAGTAGCTGATATTATTGTTCAACATTGCTACCTTAATGCGCTTACTACATGTAGGTATCCATTCTTCCAAAATATAAACTAGAAAAAGTCGATGGCGCGCCATCGCAATATACCCATTTTCCCCAAATGCTAAGTCCGAAAGGGGGAGGTAATCCATGATGGAGGGTCGGATAAAAAATCCGAATTCACTTTGCGCATCAGCACATCAAAACGAAGCTACGAACCAAATATCAGACGCGTAGGTATTAAGGTGAAAAAGTTTTTCGACCTACGAGGAAAAATAGTAAAATTCTAAATCCGAAAGGGGGAGATAATCCATGATGGAAGGTCGGATCAAAAATCCGAATTCACTTTGCGCATCATAACGAAGCTACATATCAAATATCAGAAATGTAGGTATTAAGGTGAGAAAGTTATTCGACTTACAATGAAAAATAGGGAAATTCTGAGTTCGAAAAGGGGAGATAATCCATGATGGAGGGTCGGATGAAAAATCCGAATTCACTTTGCGCATCTGCACATAATAACGAAGGTACATAGCAAATATCAGGCGCGTAGGTATAGAGGTGAAAAAGTTTTTCGAGTTACAAGGAAAAAGTGGGAAATTCTGAGTCCGAAAGGGGGAGATAATCCATGATGGAGGGTCGGATCAAAAATCCGAATTCACTTTGCGCATGTGCACATGATAACGAAGCTACATAGCAAATATCAGGCGCGTAGGTATGAAGGTGAAAAAGTTTTTCGAGTTACAAGGAAAAAATGGGAAATTCTGAGTCCGAAAGGGGGAGATAATCGATGATGGAGGGTTGGATGAAAAATCCGAATTCACTTTGCGCATCTGCGCATGATAACGAAGGTACATACCAAATATCAGGCGCGTAGGCATGAAGGTGAAAAAGTTTTTCGAGTTACAAGGAAACAATGGGAAATTCTGAGTCCGAAAGGGGGAGATAATCCATGATGGAGGGTCGGATGAAAAATCCGAATTCACTTTGCGCATCTGCACATGATAACGAAGCTACATACCAAATATCAGGCGCGTAGGTATGAAGGTGAAAAAGTTTTTCAAGTTACAAGAAACGTGACGGACGTACGGACGAACGGACACTCGTGACGAAAACAATATACCCATTTTTTCCAAAAAAAGTGGGTATAACAAGAAACGAGGCAAAGCCACGAAGGCCAGGTTTTTTCAAGCATAGACACTTGGATAACATAATTATACCCACTTTTTGTAGATTAGATGGCTGTGGCCTGCATGTCGCGCCTTGGGGCGAGGCATGGACACTAAATAAATAGATATACATGTTGTAAATGGAAAAACTTTAACCAAAAAACTTTAACCCGACACACGGACGTACGGACGGACGGACGTATGCCAAAATGCCGACGATATCGCGCTTTCCGCAATCGGGCGCGACAATGATGATAAATACCCATGTGAAGTATCAAGGTAATGGGTGAAGCAGTTGCAGAGATATAGTACACAAAGAAACGTTAACAAAAAAAATTCAAAGTAATTTGACCTTGACATTGGGCACAGGGGCCGCACGGTTGGGGGTAGAATGAAAATATGGATGATGATAAACACCCATGTGAAGTTTCAAGGTAATGGGCAAAGCAGTTACAGAGATATAGCATAACGAACAACTTTTAACCAAAAAACTTTAACCGGACGTACGTTAAAAAGTTAACGTTGAAAATGGCTAAGTCAATTACGTAGAAATAATAGGTGAAGGTAAAATAAATGGTCACATGTTGGATAGTTGTATGTGGTAGGCACCCCTTGGTTATGAAGCTGTGAAAGTTTGGTGGTCCTAGGTGATACAGTACCAAAGAAATGGACTTAAACACGAAAACTTAACATTGTAAACGCGAAAACTTAACATTGAAAATGGCTAAGTCGACTGCGCGGAAAAAATGGGTTAAGTTCAAAAAAAGGTAATATGTTGGATTATGTGGTGGGCACCCCTTGATTATGAAGCTGTGAAAGTTTGGTGGTCCTAGGTGGTACAGTAACAAAGAAATGGACTCAAACACGACAACTTAACATTGATTGCGGACGCCGCCCGCCGCCCACCGCCCACCGCCCGCCCGGCTTTCGCCAATCCAATAGCCTGGATTTTTAAAAAAAAACCTGGCTAATAAATGGTTACCTCGCACAATGTACATGACTGTATAACCTACCATGTTGTATGGCTCTAATCCAGTATTACGATTCACGTCCGTGCGGTTGTATATCCTGAATGCATATGCAGCGATGCGCGCCTGCACATACGACCAAAGAGAATAACGTAGTACAAAAGCTGGCTTTTAATATTCCCCTCTCGACGAGTTCACATCTTTAAAAATGTATCTCGTTCAAATAATCATAAGTAGAATAAAATGTATACATCATGGAATTCACAATGCTTGTAAGACATGTTCTATACTTTACAATGTTGTGTATACTTGGCCTTGCATAATACACCAACACAACATAACACAATACCGCCTGTATGAATATAATAATAATATAAAATTAATAGGAATCATAATGTCCCACGTTGAACAAATAAAAGCCAGTACATGATCGAACACTATACATGTACATGTATATAAATAATCCAATAATATCGGATGAATAATTTACAATAATACACGACACGGCCGAAGTTGAAATAATGGAAATGTGGCTGTGACTGGAGGAATGGGGCTTATGGGATTTGTGAACAGTGTAGCTCCTGACCAAATAGCACACTCATGCAGCCGGATATCGATTGATATTGCTTGTTAGAAGCATGACGGGTGTTTCACTGATGGACTGGCGAACCGTGCAGATCCTGATCAGACTATGCGGATGCACAGGCTGATCTGGATCTACACTGGTCACAAAACCCGTAAGCCCCTTTTATTCAGTCACATCCACAAATAAACGCAGTCCGCCCATCAAATGTGGCTGTGACTGGCAAAATGGAGCGTATTGGTTTTGCGACCAGTGTAGATCCAGATCAGACTGCAGTGAAATCCGAGACCGGTGACCGGAAAAGGTTCGACAGTACTATACATATCGCGATTATAATGATCGATTCCATTATGATTGTCAGCGTATGTGTTTGAATTTAAATTGAAGATCGACTCGGCGACCAGCATGACAAGCTCACATGTAAAAGTAACAGACCAAGGTCTATACATACGTTAAAGATACCTGACAATATGAACAAGTGAAACAATGTTAAAGAGTTTTTACTTCATGTTATAACACATTAGTAAAACAATTCTTTCGCTTATTTTTTGCTCACGTATTGATGTTTTTAGGTGTATTTAATGTATTTATAGACTTTGGTCCGTTACTTCAACATGTGGGCAAGCTGAGGCGTTGTCTGTAAACAAAAAAAATATGGTTTCTAACGGTCACCTTATGATTGTAATCATTGTTAAATCGAGCTGGAGTTGACAAACATATGTTTTACGCCACAATAGAAGCATGGGGAAAAGTTATACCGAAAGTGTTACAAATTAATACATGTATTGTGTTTTATGACCTAAAATTGACTTTCGCACTATTTCGTAATACCATAGCACATGTATATTAAATTCGCAATACAGTACTTAATGTAATAACTATGCAACTTAAATCACGACAAAACAGACGTTAGATGATCACTACTATGGCTTCAACATATGATAATGTGCGCTTGCCATAAATTATACTTTCATCTAACAGTCATGATTATTTAACCTCGTATTTATTAGCCTGTTTCACTTTTTCGACTCGAAACTGGCTCGTTTCTTATGGAAAATATGTGTAAGCTCGTTGAATAAATACCATATTAACTCATCAGACGAAGTGTAAGATCCTCTCAACAAGCTGCATGCGTGTACAGCGGAACCTCTCCCATGAAATTCGGTTAAGACATGCGCCACTAAAGTCCTTCTGTCATATGACCATCCCTTTGCAGTCATGAACATACACTATCATTCGAGATAAGTTTAACACTACATACATGGATAGTGATATTAGCAAATAGTGTAGATCCAGGTGAGCCGGCTCGTGACGATCTGCACTTTTTGCAAGTAAGTTTATATTTTTGAGAACAAAAACACCCCCTTTTCAGAAATGGACTAGTCTGAAAATCATTTTGTGACGATTGGATTGGTTGCAAAAGTAACATATCAAAATCCATTCCAGTTACTTAGGGGTGAAAGGGTTAACACAATAATGTGTTCTTGGTTACATGGATAGAGTGAATCAATACTATTAAATGTCTTCAAGTGTCTGATCCCAACTACATTGGTAGTATTTATTTATTCACCACGGTTTTGCTGAATGAAAATATCAATATTTTGATAATACATGTGAAAATCTCACAGCTGGTTGAAACATGTGCCACGGTGTGGTCACAACATAAATTATACTTTACTATGAATTTAATGAGCTAACCCTTACAACGTATCTTAATATGTTGCTGGTGTAGTTTGTACAGTGCCTGTCGAACAGGAGGCGATGTGCATGGTTTGCCAAAACGTGTTTGTCAAGAAATCAAACAAATATGAAACGACGTTTTTTTAATGGGCATGTTTTGTGTCACAAGTCCGAGTCGTCCACCTGCGAGTATATATATTTATTCGTTTACTTAAAGGTACATGCACACGCAGTAGGTTATAATATAGTGATACAGATACTTTTGTATATTCTGTACGTATGACATTTCCTGGCAAAATAAACATTCATTCACCATTACCCCACGTTTGTTTGTTTATTGGTGTTTAACGGCCTATCAACAGCTAAGGTCATGTAAGGCCGGGCAAACGGGTTCGATCCCGTTTTAACCTGCTGCATTGGGGGGAAAATTCCAAAATCAGAACTGAATATTTACATCGAGAAACAATATATTCAGCCCTGAAATTAGAATAACCTGACCTGGTGGCAGGTCCATACCACACCAAAGTCACTTGGCCCCTTCCCCTAAAATAGGATTACGAATAATCGTAATACTCACATAAGGTGTATAACCAGATTCAACTGTCACATACAAAATGCCTAAGACGTATGTGAGGGCCAAACCGGGTCTCCATTCGGAATTCCGGTAAAGATGAACCCCGATCGTTAAATTACCCATCGCTTGCACCCACCTTCCACCCACCATTACCCCACGTATTGATTGGCATTATTATACATTTTATTTGAGACGAAAATTTTCACACTGATATCAGGGGCGATAACCGTGTTTCCTTAAAATGTTAACGGACATTACTATTTATTCTCTGTATTTATTTTTTGATGTGCAATGATCATATTTTATAATCTGTCGAGAGTATTATTGTTTCAGGTGACGCATTTCATTAGCATAAATAAGTAAAAAATATCATGCCTCATTTGCATATGAAAATAGCCTGATACCAACGCGCGTCACTATCAGTAAAATAAATATTACTAAATGATTACATCTGTTTTCCGGGCACTTGTAATTTTTAGAACTGATGGAATAGCGACACAATTATACACTTATGTGATTCAAATAAAGAACATATTGTGCTTACTGAGTGGGCATGTACCTTTAATAGTGTGTAACGACCTGTCAACAGTGAAAGTGAATGGGTTTAACGTCCAGCAACATATGAGATCATTTAGGGACGGGACCTCGGTTTCAAGTCTAATCTGAAAGACCAGTGGGATGGAAATACTATGGAAGTATTTCTGATGTATAAGACGAGGTTTGAACTCACAACCTCTGGTATTGAAGTTCCAGTGCCAAAAACCATCCAGACTTTTATCGGGTTAACGGGGTCCTGAATGAGTAGAATTATGCAGGGTGAAATTGGTCACAAACCCAATAAACCCCGTTTTGTCGTGGTGATTCACCACCTGCCGCTAGCAAATACATGTGACAAGGAAGGTATATTAAGAATATTATGGCGGGTCTGCAGACAATACAATAACACGAGGACAGGTCGTAAATGTCCAAAATGGCCCCCACTGCCAGCGGCCAGTCATGAAATAGGCGCCGGATTCCTGACGAAATTCAGTGATATGCAGGAGATATTGTATAAACACAATTTCGTCTAGTAACCGGCGCAAGAAATTTGCGCCGGTTACTAGACGAAATATGCGTTAATGCGATGTCTCTAAAGAGAGCCGAGTGGCATCTCGTTAGGAATCAGGTTCAGTTTTCGACGTGAAACATTTTACGCCGGCGCGGAGTGCATCACCTGTGACTACATGTACTTGGAAATAAATCATGTGTTCGTGACAGTTCACCCTTTCATCCCTAAATATCTTAAATTGATAGTTCCATGCTTATTTCTGGACTATTCTATTGATCAAATCATGGGTATTTTTTTGTCTATATATTTGAAAAATACTAACAGACACTGCAGATCCTGGTGAGACGGCTGGTTATAAGCTGGCTAATCTTGATCTACAGTGTTGGCAAATATTTGCCGCACTATTATATTAATCAGATAATGTGTGTTTTTAAAAATATTTGAAAAATATTAACAAACACTGCAGTTCCAGATTGTTACTTGTTGCAAGCCGTCTCATCTGGATCTATAGTGTTTGCAACTATGTTTGTATTTGCTTTTCGGCCTGTAGGGTTGAAAGGTTAACTTGGTTAGCGGGGGTGGGTGTTCATTAGAAAATCTATGAGTGTATTTAACCTGATTAATAAGTTCGAGCAAGGCGCATGTATGTGAATGTATACCGCCTTTCATTATGATTACGCCGCACGAGTTGATAATTCAAACTGGAATTATAAAGGTATTATGAAGTTAAATCGATGTCTTCAGTGAATGTAAAATTGCCCGACGAAATCGCTATCCGCAACGGATACAAACAAAACATCAACTATTTAATGATCAACTACGGATGGCGCATTTTAAACGTGCAAACAAAATATATAAATACAATTCTGACTGTGTATTATAACGATCTGTGAATACATGTGTAGACTGTATTTTCAAACGATCTGTGAAATCATGTATAAACTGTATTTTAACATGAGTGATCAGAGAATGTTTTGTCAGTTTTGACAGTTTTTTTTAAACGATCTGTGAATACATGTACATGCAGCATTTTGAAACGATCTGTGAATACATGTGTTGAGTGTATTTTCAAATGATCTATGAATTCAAGTACATGCAGTATTTTTAAACGATATGTGAATGCATGCAGATGCTGTATTTTCAAACAATCTGTGAATACATATGTATACTGTATTTCAAACAATCTGTGAATTCATGTGTATATAACTTCATATATTCCGCTTTATAGGCAACAGGTTCTTATGTAGGCAATGTAATGAAATGTAATTAGAGTTATGTACTCAGAACAAATGTGTTGACGATCTGTGAATACATGTGTGGACGGTATTTCAAACGATCTGTGAATACATGTGTAGATTGTAAAACGATATGTGAATACATGTACATGCAGTATTTTCAAACAATCTGCGAATCGTCTGTTATGCATGTGCATTGCAAGATTTGTATTTGTCATGTAATTCACATAAGCGTATACACACTTTTTGTATAATATGTGCCAATATATAGCATTGTCTGCCTTATCACATTCCCGTAGTTTGTCACCATGCACATGATGAAACTAAATTACGTTATATTCCGTTTTAATATTTCCATAGATGACCAGATTTCTAGAACACATACAGAACACATTCAACGCTATTTACAGAAAATACATCAAATCCTGGAAACCAACTTCAGTAAAATTCCTAAAAAAAGAGAGAAAAAAGTAGTGGTCCGGTATGTTATACATATACAATACATATAGTATTAAAACACATAATGGCACATACCTTGTATGTATGAAATAATGCAAGTAGAATAATATAATCCAACGGCTATCCTCAAATATTGGTTAAAAGAAAAAAATCCAATAGAAGTACATAGACACACTAATTTCCAAAACCAACAATCATAGTATGTACTGGTTACTGCCGTCCAAATCGACACACTAAATCCTCTGTTGTATGGAAGTAATTGTCGACAGAATTACATACTAGCTCCACTCACGAGAAAACGTGGCTACTGGCGAACGGTTAATCTATATCGCAGACGATAAACAGCTTTTGAGTTTCGCGATTACGGTAAGTAACGTATTACACCAATCGGCCGTTACCTACATGACGTAAGTGTTGTAACACAAATGTATATGTGGTTGTGACTGGAGAAATGGAGCTTATGAGATTCGTGACAAGTATAGCTGTTGATCAAATAATCAGCTAATCTCCCGTAGCCTGATAACGATCTATATTGCTTGTTAGAAGCGTGACGGATATTTCATTCAGGTAATGGCGAACAGTGCAGATTCTGACCTGATCAGACTGTGCGGATGCACAGGCTGATCTGGATCTACACTGGTCGCAAACCCCATTTCTCCAGTCACAGCCACATATATGTATTCTCACAACATGTAACAAGACGTCCGAGTGGATCATATGTTTGTAATATACCTATAGTGCAATCAAGGATTTATGTATATGTCTGGTGCAATACACATCAATTAACGTGTATCTTGTAGAGACATGCACAGATCGTCCAGGGATCATTTGACCCCTCAATCACTGAAGTCAGCGATGGAATCCGGAATACCGTACAGGGGCGGGTCCAGCATTTGGGGGTTGTCCTATTTTCGGAGTGGAGCGAGTATGCTAGGAGGGTCCGGGGGCATCCCCCTCCCCCGAAATGTTTTGAAATCTAGATGTCTAGAACTTCTTATGTGTGACCCGCAACGTCAAAAACGGCTTACATGTACATTATTATTTTTTATTATTATTAATATACAGTTATATATCATTACAGTGCAGCTAATCTACGAGATATTGCATGCATACCGACCACTAATTACAACATTGTGTTGTTATTCTTTATTCATATTTTTTTCAAGTATATAATAACCCAAGGTCAATACCATATTATTTTAACCAGATACGCAACTTAATACGCGGTCTGATCTGGCACTACAGGATTGCAAGATCACTAAAGCACATAGTGCCGTACAGTCACATCGATGTTTGATCTGGATCTGCACTGTTCTTCATTACATCGATACCACGCCCGTCATGCACCTAACAAGCAATATAGATCGCGATCAGGCTACACGAGTGTACTATTTGATCAGGAGCTACACTGGTCGCAAATCCCATAAGCTCCATCTCTCCAGTAACAGCCACACTTATAATATACACTGTACCAGGCGATTAGATTGTACATGGCCACAGGACCCGTGTCCCGAAGATGAGCAGTGTTTCATCTAAACAATGAAGACAAAATACCGCAGGCTAATATAAATAAAGAACTAGTTGAACCACTCGGACAAGTCGAATTACCAGATGCAGAGATAACGCTGTGTATGTCGAATACTTGATAGGTCACACTCACAGGTGAATGAAAAAATCGCATGTCATTACCGTCTCCTGTATAAGAAAGTAGATCATCAGGTGTTGTTTTTTTCTGGTACCAGTGGTCACATCCATACTCTGGCTGACGAACGCCTCACAAAGGGGACGGATGTTGTACTACTTGCCAACAACGTAGACACATATCAGAAGAGCACTATGACCAGAGCCTGCATACATCCAGCCAATGACGTAACCAGTTCACCCATGTATCTCCGGTGTCGGCTCTTCATGCCAATGCTTGCTTTATTGCACTTAGTATGATTTTATTCTTCATCTACATTGCTTGGCCGTAAATGATCCTTTTTTTGTGTTGGTGGGCCGTTAAGCACCATTCCATTCCATTCACTTAGTACGGAACTGTGTTTTGTTCTTCTAAAAAATATTGACAAACGACGACTAACTATGGGTCTACACTGAAAGCGTTAGCATTTTTATGTTATAATTTTTTCTCTGCTGGTCTGTAGAGTTGAAAGGGTCAATGTCATAAATGAAACGATTAAGTATTAATCCTACTACATATACATGTACAAGAGGATCAGGATTTATAACTGCTGCACACGTCCCATATCACAGTCGATACCAACCCCTACAACGCTCAATTCAATTGTGTCGTCTGCTGTTTTATTTTTTGTATTTCTCTATGACAATATATTTTGACAGCTCGTGAGAATCGTCTCCGATGGAGACGATTCTCATGCGCTGTCAACATATATTCTTGATAGGGAATATGAAAAGAGCAGCAGACGACAGTTTTCGGTGCACGCCTTATAAGGGCTAATATTTATTACATATAAACACCACCTGAATAGAACGCTGATAAACTAGAGATCATACATTCATAAACCGGTTCCACCGGCTGTCCATGAAGATTGGTGATAAAATTCACCGTCGACAGCTGGTAAACTGAAATCTGAACCATTCAAAATGACTAGACAGTTTTCAAATCCATTTTCCAGGTAGAACAAACGGCAAGAAAATGTGACGTGTCTTCACACAAATGGCTCTGGTGGTCAGATCGGATACAACCTGATAAACTGCTTAACCGGACCCACGGACACACGGACGGATGGACAAACAGTCCAAACACTATAAACATCATGGTTCTGCCGAGACCGCTGTCAGAAAGAGCATGCTTGGGAATTGAATTAGTATACGGAAATTAAACATACCACTAAGACTCAACATTATCTTTTATCTCAATCTGAATAACTTTGAATGAACAATATCGTAATTAAAGGTGCATGCCCACTCAATAGGCACAACAATGTTCTTTATTTCAGAGATATTGTCTGATCCATTTTCTGGCAAAATAAACATTCATTCACCATTACCCCACGTATTGATTTGCATTATTATACATTTATTATCAGACGTAAATTTCCACACTTATATCAGGGGCGATAATGGTGTTTCCTTAAAATATTAACGGACATTATTATTTATTTATACCACCGCGAGTCACTAGTATCAGTAAAATAAATATTACTAAATGGCTATATCTGTATAGCGGGCACTCGTAATGTTTAGAACTGGTAGACACAATAATGACACAATTATACACGTATTTAATTCCTATAAAGAAGTTAACATACATGATATTATGATATGGACTGAATTGCGTAAACATTAGCAAGAGGCAGAGGAACTATTTTCAAAATTTAACTTTTGTCAATAAATTGAAAATTTGTCCCTCAAAGTGTACTGAGCAAGAAAAGTATACTTTGCAATTTTGGTGAAATCTGCTACTGATAAACTTGATAGCAAAAATCACCAACCTGGTATTCTCTGTTTATCTGCCAAAGGATGGGCAAATATAATATAATTTTCGTTGAAAAGTCGAGGAATTGCTTACGTCGGTCACTTCTCCACACTGCGCGTAATTACAGGACCGTATTGAACATAAGCAGTGTACACAAACACTTCAAAATTCGGCCTTTTTGGACTTACATGTCCGGGCATGGAAGGTCTTCGAGCCAATTCCAACCCTTAAATATTAGATAAATTAAATATTACGTCGGTCATTACACTGTATCATTCTGTAACGACATGTGATGTGACGCCGTTCGCCCAATGGAACGGCTGCGGAATCGTTGTGAAAGGGATAAGCGTATCTAGTCAATGCATGGTGCGACCTAATTCGTTATCAGTCGGTATGCATTCCGTCAATGCATAGCCAGTTACACGCTACATACAATGTATTGAACAATAGTTGACGCCATGTGCATCAATTATTTTTCATTGTAGGCAGTGTTCTGCCAAGGACGCGGGATCGCGCCATTGGCGCGGAAAAATCGTCAATGGCGCAAGAAAAAAATTACCGATGGGCCAACGGGCGCATTAAATATTCGGT